>MU225512.1:1914769-1936102 GCA_018584345.1 Thuja plicata | reverse complement strand
CTCATAACTGAGTGCACACTTAAATCAGTGTTGCTAAAGCTCTTAACAAAGTAGATCTTAATAGGTCTCCACCTTAATACTCCTAACAGGGTAGATCATTAGAAGTGATCAAATTGTAAGCCTTAACCGTCTCCCTTCCATTCTCCAGATAGTGAAATTTTGTGGGTGTCATCCCCACCGCAGTTTTGACTTCCTAACAGGAGTTTTCTGTGATACTAGATCTTGTGTTATGTGTTTATCATTTTCATGAATGTTTCTATGACTGTTGACAACTATTAAAGATTGTGAACAAACAATACATTCATAATAAATAATAACAGTAATGGTTGGTAATGTAGTAATATATGATTACTAATAATGAATCAAGAAAGGTGTTAAAAGTTTTAGAGGTGCTGATTCACCCCTCCCCTTTGATTCCCATTAATTCCAATAGTTTATTATGAGGATTTGTTTGGATTTATGACTGAACCTAGTTTTGTTGGATCTCAACTTGACCATATTTTTAGGGCCGATTTCCTTTATCTGGGCCTTCAAAAATGAATTTTTTTATTTTTTTCTAGATTTTATAATTTTGTTTCCTTAGTTATTTTCTAATTGTTGATTGTTATTAGTTTAGAAATGTGGAAATTTGTGCTATATTCTTAATTTTTATATATTTTTGGATTTTCATGATTTTCTGCATAAGTTTGAAAATTTCCAAAAATTGAAAATTCTGAATGTTGTCAAAAACTACCAAAAAAGGTAATTTTTAGATTACTAGCTATTGTAGTTGTTTTTTAGTTGTAGAAAAAATTATTGTAGAAGTAGAATATAGAAGATCCATTAATCCATTCACGTGTCTCTCGGTATTTTTCAATGACATCATTAATAGTCTGAATTGGCTATATTACTTATGCTCCTGGTGTTGCACCCTTTTTAGTCTTTCTTTGTTTAGGGCGTTGTGTTGTTTACACTACTATTTTGGTTCTAGAAACCCATTTTCAATCCCTCTTTTTCTTTTTACTTACTCATACATTCTTAGTGCGGTCTTCGCAGGGTGATAACTTTTGACGCGATCATTCAATTGACTTAAAATTTTATGAGGTGTATTGCAAGGAGTTTTTTGGTCGAGGCGTGGTATTGTTTACATTGTTATTTTGGTTCACGAAGCCTATTTTAAATCATGCATCCATATTTTTTTCTTGTTCCCCCATCTTCTGTCCCAAACCTTGATTCAGTTCTTGAGTCTATCTTGCATCCTCGAGACCATTTCTTGCCTCGCAAGTGTTAGAAAAATGACATCTCAGCCTTGCAATAATAAATAGTTAATGGTGCATTCCAAGTGCTGGATATACACTCGTCTCTTTCTTCCTACTGGTGCCTTCTGAGTGCTCGATAAGGTGCAATCTTAATGTTGGAGTTCTTTTTACTTACTTGTGTGTTCTTAGTGCTAGATAAGGTGTGTTTTAAGTGCTAGATAAGGATTATTATAGATAAGGTGCATTCTAATGCACTTGCTAACCTCAGGGTGCAAGACTTTGATGTTGGGTGCGATCATACCAGCATTAGTGCATTGGATCCCATAAGAACTCCAGAGTTAAGCGTGCTTGGGCCCAAGTAGTACTGGGATGGGTGACCTCCTGAGAAGTCTTGGTGTTGCACCCATTTTAGAATTTCTCTTCTCAGGGAGTTGTGTTGTTTACACTAATTCTACAGTCTTTCTTCTCTCAGGGCGTTGTGTTGTTTACATTTCTATTTTGGTTCTCGAAACCCGTTTTCAATCCCTCTTTTGATTTTTACTTACTCATGCATTCTTAGTGCGGTCTTTGGGGGGTCATAACTTTTGACGCGGTTGTCCGGTTGACTTGAAATTTTACGAGGACATTTATTGTGAGGCCTTGTTTGGATTACCGATTCAACCTAGTTCGGTTGGACCTCAACTCAACCTTATTTTCAAGGTTGATTTCCTTTATCTGGGCCTTCAAAAATGATTTTTTCTATTTGTTTCTAGATTTTATAATTTTGTTTCTTTTGTTATTTTCTAAATAGTGATTGTTATTAGTTTAGAAATGTGGAAATTTACGTTATATTCTTAATTTTTATATATTTATGGATTTTCATGATTTTCTGTATAAGTTTGAAAATTTCCAAAAATTGAAAATTCTGAATGTTGTCAAAAACTGCCAAAAAAGGTAATTTTTAGATTACTAGCTTTTGTAGTTTTTTTTAGTTGTAGAAAAAATTATTGTAGAAGTAGAATATAGAAGATCCATTAATCCATTCACGCATCTTTTTGTATTTTTCAATGACATCATTATAGTTTCAATTGGCTATATTAATTATACTCCCGGTGTTGCACCCTTTTTAGTCTTTCTTTGCTCAGGGCGTTGTGTTGTTTACACTACTGTTTTGGTTCTCGAAACCCATTTTCAATCCCTCTTTTTATTTTTACTTGCTCATGCATTCTTAGTGCGGCCTTCGTGGGGTCATAACTTTTGACGCAGTCGTCTGATTGACTTGAAATTTTTCGACGAGGTGTATTGTGAGGAGTTGTTTGGTCAGGGCGTTGTATTGTTTACACTGTTGTTTGTTTCTCAAAGCCCATTTTCAATTATTTATCCCTCTTTTTCTCTCGTTACCCCATTTTTTGTCCCAAACCTTGATTTGGTTCTTTATTCGATCTCGCGTCCTCAAGCCTATTTCTTGCCTCGCAGGTGTTAGGAAAATTACATCTCAGCCTTGTAATAATAAATAGGTAATGGTGCATTCTGAGTGTTGGATATACACTTACATATTTCTTCCTACTGGTGTCTTCTGAGTGCTCGATAAGGCACATTCTTAAAGCTGGAGTGATTTTTACTTACTCGTACGTTCTTAGTGTTGGATAAGGTGCGTTCTAAGTGCTAGATAAGGTTCATTCTAGATAAGGTGCATTTAATGCACTTTCTAACATTAGGGTGCAAGACTTTGATGTTGGGTGCGATCATACCAGTTTTAGTGCACCGGATCCCATAAGAACTCTGCAGCTAAGCGTGCTTGGGCTAGAGTAGTACTGGGATGGGTGACATCCCCGGAAGTCCCAGTGTTGCACCCTTTTTAGTTTTTCTCTGCTTAGGGCATTTTGTTGTTTACACTACCTCTAAAGTCTTTCTTCGCTTAGGACGGTGTGTTGTTTACACTACTATTTTGATTCTCAAAACTTGTTTTCAATCCATCTTTTTTCTTTTTACTTACTCATGTATTCTTAGTGCGGTCTTCGTGGGGTCATAACTTTTGAAGCAGTCATCTGATTGACTTGAAATGTTATGAGGTGTATTGTGAGGAGTTCGTTGGTCAGGGTGTTGTATTATTTACACTTCTGTTTTGGTTCTCAAAGCCCATTTTCAATCATGTATCCCTCTTTTTCTCTTATTCCCCAATCTTATGTCCCAAACCTTGATTCGGTTCTTGAGTCCATCTCGCGTCCTCGAGCCCATTTTTGGCCTTGAATGTGTTAGTAAAATGATATCTTAGCCTTGCAATAATAAATAGTTAATGGTGCATTCCAAGTGTTGGATATACACTCATGTCTTTCTTCCTACTGGTGCCTTTTGAGTGCTCGATAAGGTACATTCTTAATGCTGGAGTGTTTTTTACTTACTCGTGCGTTCTTAGTGTTGGATAAGGTATGTTCTTACTGCTAGATAAGGTTTGCTCTAGATAAGCTGCATTCTAATCCACTTTCTAACCTCAGGGTGCAAGAATTTGATGTAGGGTGCGATCATACCAGTGTTAGTGCTTCGGATCCCATCAAAACTCCACAGTTAAGCACGCTTGGGCCTGAATAGTACTGGGATGGGTGACCTCCCAGGAAGTCCCGGTGTTGTACCATTTTTAGACTTTCTCTGCTAAGGGAGTTGTGTTGTTTACACTACCTCTAAATTATTTCTTCACTCAGGGCATTCTATTGTTTACACTACTATTTTGGTTCTCGAAACCCGTTTTCAATCCCTCTTTTGATTTTTACTTACTCATGGATTCTTAGTGCAGTCTTCACGGGGTCATATCTTTTGACACAGTTATCCGGTTGACTTGAAATTTTACGAGGAGGTTTAATGTGAGGAGTTGTTTGGATTTCCGACTAAACCTAGTTTGGTTGGACCTCAACTTGACCATATTTTTGACACCGACTTCCTTCATCTGGGCCTTCAAAAATGATTTTAACTTTTTTTTTCTAGATATTATAATTTTGTTTCTTTAGTTATTTTCTAACTGCTGATTGTTATTAGTTTAGAAATGTGGAAATTTGTGTTATATTCTTAATTTTTATATATTTATGGATTTTCATGATTTTCTCCATAAGTTTGAAACTTTCAAAAAATTGAAAATTCTGAATGTTGTAAAAAACTGCCAAAAAGGTAATTTTTGGATTACAAGCTATTGTTATTTTTTTTAGTTGTACAAAAAATTATTGTAGAAGTAGAATATAGAAGATCCATTAATCCATTCACGTGTCTCTTGGTATTTTTCAATGACATCATTAAAAGTTTGAATTGGCTATATTACTTATGCCCGGTGTTGCACCCTTTTTAGTCTTTCTTTGCTCAGGGCGTTTTGTTGTTTACACTATTGTTTTTGTTCTTGAAACCAATTTTCAATCCCTCTTTTTCTTTTTACTTACTCATGCATTCTTAGTGCGGTCTTTGCAGGGTCATAACTTTTGACACGGACGTTCGATTGACTTAAAATTTTACGAGGAGGTGTATTGTGAGGAGTTGTTTGGTCGGGGCGTTGTATTATTTACACTACTATTTTGGTTCTTGAGGCCCATTTTCAATCATGCTGGATAAGGTGCATTCTGAGTGCTAGATAAGGTTCATTATAGATAAGGTGCATTCTAACGCACTTTCTAACCTCAGGGTGCAATAATTTGATGTTGGGTGCAATCATACCAATGTTAGTGTACCGAATCCCATCAGAACTCCTGAGTTAAGTGTGCTTGGGCTAGAGTAGTACTGGGATGGGTGACCTCCCGTGAAGTCCCAGTGTTGCGCCCATTTTTGTCTTTCTCTTCTCAAGACATTGTGTTGTTTACACTACCTCTACAATCTTTCTTCGCTAAGGGTGTTGTGTGGTTTACATTACTGTTTTGGTTCTCAAAACCCATTTTTAATCCCTCTTTTGCTTTTTACTTACTCATGCATTCTTAGTGCAGTCTTCGTGGGGTCATAACTTTTAACATGGTTTTCTGGTTGACTAGAAATTTTAACGAGGAGGTTTATTGTGAAGAGTTTTTTGATTTCCAACTAAACCTAGTTTGGTTGGACCTCAACTCGACCATATGTTTAGGGTCGATTTCCTTCATCTGGGCCTTCAAAAATGATTTTTTCTATTTTTTTTCTAGATTTTATAATTTTGTTTCTTTAGTTATTTTCTAACTGGTGATTGTTATTAGTTTAGAAATGTGGAAATTTGTGTTATATTCTTAATTATTTTATATTTATGGATTTTCATGATTTTATGCATAAGTTTGAAAATTTCCAAAAATTGAAACTTTTGAATGTTGTCAAAAACTGCCAAAAAAGGTAATTTTTAGATTACTAGCTATTATAGTTTTTTTTTAGTTGTAGAAAAAATTATTGTAGAAGTAGAATATAGAAGATCCATTGATCCGTTCATGTGTCTCTTGGTATTTTTCAATGACATCATTAATATCTTAAATGGGCCATATTACTTATGCTCCTAGTGGTGCACCCTTTGTAGTCTTTCTTTGCTCAGAGTATTGTGTTGTTTAAACTATTATTTTGGTTCTTGAAACCTGTTTTCAATCCCTCTTTTTCTTTTTACTTACTCGTGCATTCTTAGTGCGGTCTTCGCGGGGTCATAACTTTTGACGTGGTTGTTTGATTGAATTGAAATTTTACAAGGAGGTGTATTGTGAGGAGTTGTTTGGTTTGTATTATTTACACTGCTATTTTGGTTCTCGAAGCCCATTTTCAATCATGCATCCATCTTTTTGTCTCATTTCCCCATCTTCTGTCCCAAACCTCGATTTGGTTCTAGAGTCCATCTCTCGTCCTCGAGCCCATTTCTTTCCTTGCAATAATAAACTGTTAATGGTGCATTCTGAGTGCTGGATATACAGTCATGTCTTTCTTCCTTATGGTGCCTTCTTTGTGCTCGATAAGGAACATTCTTAATGCTGGAGTTATTTTTAATTACTCATGTGTTCTTAGTGTTGGATAAGGTGCATTCTGAGTGCTAGATAAGGTTCATTCTAGATAAGGTGCATTCTAACGCACTTTCTAAGCTCAGGGTGCAAGACTTTGATGTTAGGTGCGATCATACCATTGTTAGAACATCGGATCCCATAAAAAATCTGCAGTTAAGCGCGCTCAGGCCAGAGTAGTACTGGTATGGGTGACCTCCCGGGAAGTCCCAATGTTGGACCCTTTTTAGTCTTTGTCTACTCTGGGGGTTGTGTTTTTTAGACTACCTCCAAATTCTTTCTTCACTCATGGCATTGTGTTGTTTACATTACTATTTTGGTTCTCAAAACCCGTTTTCAATCCCTCTTTTACTTTTTACTCACTCATACATTCTTAGTCTAGTCTTTGCAGGGTCATAACTTTTGACACGGTTGTCCGGTTTACTTGAAATTTTAACGTGAAGGTTTATTGTGAGGAGTTAGGTTTGGATTGCTGACTGAACCTACTTCAGTTGTATCTCAACTCGACCATATGTTCAGGGCCGTTTTCCTTCATCTGGGCCTTCAAAAATGATTTTTTATATTTTTTTCTAGATTTTATAATTTTGTTTCTTTAGTTATTTTCTAACTGTTGATTGTTAATAGTTTAGAAATGGGGAAATTTGTGTTTTATTCTTAATTTTTATATATTTTTGGATTTTCTTGATTTTCTGCATAAGTTTGAAAATTTTCAAAAATTCAAAATTCAAAATGTTGTCAAAAACTACCAAAAAAGGTAATTTTTAGATTACTAGCTATTGTAGTTTTTTTTAGTTGTAGAAAAAATTATTATAGAAGTAGAATATAGAAGATCCATTAATCCATTCATGTGTCTCTTGGTATATTTCAATGACATCATTAATAGTCTGAATTGGCTATATTACTTATGCTCCCGGTGTTGCACCCTTTTTAGTATTTCTTTGCTCAGGGCGTTGTGTTGTTTACACTACTATTTCGGTTCTCAAAACTCGTTTTCAATCCCTCTTTTTCTTTTAACTTACTCGTGCATTCTTAGTGCAATCTTCGCGGGGTCATAACCTTTGACACGGTCATCCGATTGACTTGAAATTTTATGAGGAGGTGTATTATGAGGAGTTGTTTGGTCGGGGCATTGTATTTTTTACACTACTATTTTGGTTCTCGAAGCTCATTTTCAATCATGCATCCCTCTTTTTCTCTCATTTCTCCATTTTCTGTCCCAAACCTCAATTTGGTTCTAGAGTCCATCTCGCGTCCTCAATCCCATTTCTTGCCTCACAGGTGTTAGGAAAATGATATCTCAGCCTTGCAATAATAAACAGTTGATGGTGCATTTCGAGTGCTAAATATACAGTCGCGTCTTTATTCCTTCTGGTGCCTTTTGAGTGCTCGATAAGGCGCATTCTTAATGTTGGAGTTCTTTTTACTTACTCGTGTGTTCTTAGTATTGGATAAGGTGCATTCTGAGTGCTAGACAAGGTTTGTTCTAGATAAGTTGCAATCTAATGCACTTGCTAAGCTCAGGGCGCAAGACTTTGATGTTAGGTGCGATCATACCACTGTTAGAGCACCATATGGTATCATAACTCTGGCGTTAAGCGTGCTTGGGCTGGAGTAGTACTGGGATGGGTGACCTCCCGGGAAGTCCCAATGTTGCACCCTTTTTAGTCTTTCTCTTCTCAGGGCATTGTGTTGTATACACTACCTCTAAAGTGTTTCTTCGCTTAGCATGTTGTGTTGTTTACACTACTGTTTTGGTTCTCGAAACCTATTTTCAATCCCTCTTTTACTTTTTACTTAGTCATGCATTGTTAGTGCGGTCTTCACAGGGTCATAAATTTTGATGCGGTTGTTCGATTGAATTGAAATTTTATGAGGAGGTTTATTGTGAGGATTTGTTTTGATTTTCGACTGAACCTAGTTCGGTTGGACCTCATCTCGCCCATATTTTTAGGGCCGATTTCCTTCATCTGGGCCTTCAAAAATGATTTTTTTTTTTTTTCTAGATTTTATAATTTTGTTTCTTTACTTATTTTCTAACTACTCATTGTTATTAGTTTAGAAATGTGGAAATTTGTGTTATATTCTTAATTTTTATATATTTATGGATTTTCATGATTTTCTGCATAAGTTTGAAATTTTCAAAAAATTGAAAATTCTAAATGTTGTCAAAAACTGCCAAAAAAGGTAATTTTTAGATTACTGGCTATTGAAGTTTTTTTTAGTTGTAGAAAAAATTATTGTAGAAGTGGAATATAGCAGATCCATTAATCCATTCATGTGTCTCTTGGTATTTTTCAATGACATCATTAATAGTCTGAATTGGTTATATTACTTATGCTCCCGGTGTTGCACCCTTTTTAGTCTTTGTTTTCTCAGGCCGTTGTGTTGTTTACACTACTGTTTTGGTTCTCGAAACCCATTTTCAATCCTTATTTTTATTTTTACTTACTCATGCATTCTTAGTGCGGTCTTCATGGGGTCATAACTTATGACATGGTTGTCCGATTGACTCAAAATTTTACGAGGAGGTGTATTGTGAGGAGTTGTTTGGTCGGGGCGTTGTATTGTTTACACTGTTGTTTTGGTTCTCAAAGCCCATTTTCAATCACGCATCACTCTTTTTCTCTTGTTCACCCATCTTCTGTCCCAAACCTTGATTCGGTTCTCGAGTCCATCTCGCATCCTCAAGCCCATTTCTTTCCTCGCAGGTGTTAGAAAAATAATATCTCAACCTTGCTATAATAAAAATTTAATGGTGCATTCCAATTGCTGGATATACACTCGCATCTTTCTTCCTACTGGTGCATTTTGAGTGCTTGATAAGGCACATTCTCAATGTTGGAGTGTTTTTTACTTACTCGTGCGCTCTTAGTGTTGGATAAGGTGTGTTCTGAGTGCTAGATAAGGTTCGTTCTAGATAAGGTACATTATAATGCACTTGATAACCTCAGTGCGCAAGACTTTGATATTGGGTGTGATCATAATAGCTTTAGTGCACCGGATCTCATTAGAACTCTGCAGTTAAGCATGCTTGGGCCAGAGTAGTACTTGGATGGGTGACCTCCCAAGAAGTCCCGGTATTGCACCCTTCTTAAGTCTTTCTCTGCTCAGGGAATTGTGTTGTTTACACTACCCTTAAAGTATTTCTTCGCTCAGGGCATTGCGTTACTTACACTACTATTTTGGTTCTTGAAACCCATTTTCAATTCCTCTTTTGCTATTTACTTACTCATGCATTCTTAGTGCGGTCTTCGCGGGGTCATAATTTTTGACACGCTTGTCCGGTTGACTTAAAATTTTATGAGGAGGTTTATTATGAGGAGTTGTTTGGATTCCCGACTGAAGCTAGTTCACTTGGACCTCAACTCGACCATATTTTCAGGGCAGATTTCCTTCATGTGGGCCTTCAAAATGTTTTTTTCTATTTTTTTCTAGATTTTATAATTTTGTGTTTTTAGTTATTTTCTAACCGGTGATTGTTATTAGTTTAGAAATGTGTAAATTTGTGTTATATTCTTAATTTTTATATATTTATGGATTTTCATGATTTTCTGCATAAGTTTGAAAATTTCCAAAAATTGAAAATTCTGAATGTTGTCAAAAACTGCCAAACAAGGTAATTTTTTGATTACTAGTTATTGTAGTTTTTTGATAGTTGTAGAAAAAAATATTGTAGAAGTAGAATATAGAAGATCCATTAATCCATTCATGTGTCTCTTGGTATTTTTCAATGACATCATTAATAGTCTGAATTGGCTATATTACTTATGCTCCCGGTGTTGCACCCTTTTTAGTCTTTGTTTGTTGAGGGCATTGTGGTGTTTACACTACTATTTTGGTTCTCGAAACTCATTTTCAATCTCTCTTTTTCTTTTTACTTACATGTGCATTGTTAGTGCATTCTTCGTGGGGTCATAACTTTTGACGCGATTGTCCGATTGACTTGAAATTTTACAAGGAGGTGTATTGTGAGGAGTTGTTTGGTTGGGATGTTGTATTATTTACATTGTTGTTTTGGTTCTCAAAGCCCATTTTCAATCATGCATCCCTCTTTTTCTCTCATTCCCCCATCTTCTGTCCCAAACCTCTATTCGGTTCTCAAGTCCATCTCACGTCCTCGAGCCCATTTCTTGCCTTGCAGGTGTTAGGAAAATGACACCTTAGCCTTGCAATAATAAACAGTTAATGGTGCATTTCGAGTGCTAGGTATACAACCGTGTCTTTCTTCCTACAGGTGCCTTCTGAGTGCTCTCTAAGGTGCATTCTCAATGTTGGACTGCTTTTTACTTACTCGTGCCTTCTTAGTGCTTTATAAGGTGCGTTATGAGTGCTAGATAAGGTTCGTTCTGGATAAGCTACATTCTAATGTGCTTCCTAACCTTATTGTGCAAGACTTTGATGTTGGGTGTGATCATACTAGTGTTAGTGCACCGAATCCCATCAAAACTCCGAAGTTAAGCGCGCTTGGGCTGGATTAGTACTGGGATGGGTGACCTCCCGGGAAGTCCCAATGTTGCACCCTTTTTAGTCTTTCTCTGCTCAAGGCGTTGTGTTTTTTACAATACCTTTAAAGTATTTCTTCGCTCATGGCGTTGTGTTGTTTACACTACTATTTTGGTTCTTGAAACTCGTTTTCATTCCCTCTTTTTCTTTTTACTTACTCATGCATTCTTAGTGCGGTCTTCGCGGGGTCATAACTTTTGACGCAGTTGTCCGGTTGACTTTAAATTTTACAAGGAGGTTTATTGTGAGGAGATGTTTGGATTTTTGACTGAACCAAGAGCGGTTAGACGTCAACTCGACGATATTTTCATGGCTGGTTTCCTTCATCTGGGCCTTCAAAAATGATTTTTTCTAGATTTTATATAAAAAAAATTTAGTTATTTTCTAACTAGTGATTGTTATTAGTTTATAAATGTGGAAATTTGTGTTATATTCTTACTTTTTATATATTTATGGATTTTCATGATTTTATTCATAAGTTTGAAAATTTCCAAAAATTGAAAATTTTGAATGTCAAAAACAAACAAAAAAGGTAATTTTTAGATTACTAGCTATTGTAGTTTAATTTTAGTTGTAGAAAAAATTATTGTAGAAGCAGAATATAGAAAATCCATTAACCCATTCATGTGTCTCTTGGTATTTTTCAATGACATCATTAATAGTCTGAATTGGCTATATTACTTATGCTCCCGGTGTTGCACCCTATTTAATCTTTCTTTTCTTAGGGTGTTGTGTTGTTTACACTACTATTTTGGTTCTCGAAACCCATTTTCAATCCCTCTTTTTCACTTCACTTACTCGTGCATTATTAGTGTGGTCTTCGCGGGGCATTACTTTTGATGCGGTCGTCCGATTGACTTGAAATTTTATGAGGATGTGTATTATGAGGAGTTGTTTAGTTGGGGCATTGTATTGTTTACACTGCTATTTTGGTTCTCGAAGCCCATTTTTAATCATGCATCCCTCTTTTTTTCTCGTTCCCCCATCTTCTGTCCCAAATTTGATTAAGTTCTCGAGTCCACCTTGTGTCCTCGAGCCCATTTCTTACCTCGCAGGTGTTAGGAAAATGACATCTTAGCCTTGCAATAATAAACAGTTAATGGTGCATTCTGAGTGTTGGATATACACTCATGTCTTTCTTCCTATTGGTGTCTTTTGAGTTCTCGATAAGTCGCATTCTTAATGCTGGAGTGCTTTTTACTTACTCGTACATTCTTAGTGCTGGATAAGGTGTGTTTTGAGTGCTAGATAAGGTTCGTTCTAGATAAGGTGCATTCTAATGCACTTGCTAACCTCGAGCGCAAGAATTTAATGTTGGGTGCGATCCTACCTGTGTTAGTGCATGAAATCCCATCAAAAATCCATAATTAAGCGGCTTTGGGCCAAAGTAGTACTGGGACAGATGACCTCCCGGGAAGTTGTGGTGTTGCACCCTTTTTAGTCTTTCTTTGCTTAGGGCGTTGTGTTGTATACACTACCTTTTAATTCTTTCTTCGCTAAGGGCGTTGTGTTGTTTACACTACTTTTTTGGTTCTCAAAACCCGTTTTCAATCCCTCTTTTGCTTTTTACTTACTCATGCATTCTTAGTGGGGTCTTCGCGGGGTCATAACTTTTGACGGGGTTGTCCGGTTGATTTGAAATTTTACGAGGAGGTTTATTGTGAGGAGTTTTTTGGATTGCCGACTCAACCTAGTTTGGTTTGACCTCAACTCAACCATATTTTTAGGGCCAATTTCCTTCATGGATTTTCATGATTTTCTGCATAAGTTTGAAAATTTCCAAATAATTGAAAATTCTTAATGTTCTCAAAAACTGCCAAAAAAGGTAATTTTTAGATTACTAGCTATTGTAGTTTTTTTTTAGTTGTAGAAAAAATTATTGTAGAAATAGAATATAGAAGATCCATTAATCCATTCATGTGTCTCTTGGTATTTTTGAATGACATCATTAATAGTCTGAATTGGCTATATTACTTATGCTCCCGATGTTGCACTCTTATTAGTCTTTCTTTGCTCAGGGCGTTGTGTTGTTTACACTACTATTTTGGTTCTTGAAACCCATTTTCAATCCCTCTTTTTTTACTTACTCATTCATTCTTAGTGCGGTCTTCGCAGGGGTCATAACTTTTGACGCGGTCATCCGATTGACTTGAAATTTTACAAGGATGTGTGTTGTAAGGAGTTGTTTGGTCAGGGCATTTTATTTTTTACACTATTGTTTTGGTTCTCAAAGCCTATTTCAATTATGCATCCCTCTTTTTCCTTGTTCCTCCATCTTCTGTCCCAAACCTCATTTTGGTTCTCGAGTCCATCTCGCGTCCTCTAGCCCATTTCTTGCCTCGCAAGTGTTAGGAAAATGACATCTTAGCCTTGCAATAATAAACAGTTAATGGTGCATTTTGAGTGAAGGATATACACTTGCATCTTTCTTCCTACTAGTGCCTTCTGAGTGCTCGATAAGGCACATTTTTAATGCTGGAGTGCTTTTTACTTACTTGTGCATTCTTAGTGCTGGATATGGTGTGTTCTAAGTGCTAGATAAGGTTTGTTCTAGATAAGGTGCATTTTAATGTACTTGCTAACCTTAGGGTGCAAGAATTTGATATTGAGTGTGATCATACCAGCATTAGTGCACCGGATCCCATCAGAACTCTGCAGTTAAGCGCGCTTGGGCCAGAGTAGTACTAGGATGGGTGACCTACTGGGAAGTCCCGGTGTTACACCATTTTTAGTCTTTCTCTGCTCAGGGCATTTTCTGGTTTACACTACCTTTAAAGTCTTTCTTCACTGAGGGCGTTGTGTTGTTTACACTACTATTTTGGTTCTTGAAACCCATTTTCAATCCCTCTTTTGCTTTTTACTTACTCATGCATTCTTAGAACGGTCTTCGCGGGGTCATAACTTTTGACATGGTTGTCCAGTTGACTTGAAATTTTATGAAGAGGTTTATTGTGAGGATTTGTTTGGATTGCCGGCCGAACCTAAAAAATTTAGACGTCAACTCGACCATATTTTCATGGTCGATTTCCTTCATCTGGACCTTCAAAAATGATTTTTTCTATTTTTTTTTTAGATTTTATAAATGTTTTTTTAAAGTTATTTTCTAATTGGTGAATTTTATTAGTTTAGAAATGTGGAAATTTGTGTTATATTCTTAATTTTTATATATTTATGGATTTTCATGATTTTTTGCATAAGTTTGAAAATTTCCAAAAATTGAAAATTCTAAATGTTGTCAAAAACTGCCAAAAGGGTAATTTTTAGATTACTAGCTATTGTAGTTTTTTTTCAGTTGTAGAAAAAATTATTGTAGAAGTAGAATATAGAAGATCCATTAATCCATTAACGTGTCTCTTGTTATTTTTCCATGACATCATTAATAGTTTGAATTGGATATATTACTTATGCTTCCGGTGTTTCACACTTTTATCTTTCTTTGCTCAAGGCGTTGTGTTTTTTACACTACTATTTTTGTTCTCGAAACCCATTTTCAATCCCTCTTTTGCTTTTTACTTACTCATGTATTCTTAGTGTAGTCTTCACGGAGTCCTAACTTTTGATGCGGTTGTCCGATTGACTTGAAATTTTATGAGGAGGTTTATTGTGAGGAGTTGTTTGGATAGCCGACTGAACCTAGATTGGGTGGACCTAACCTCGACCATATTTTTAAGGCCGATTTCCTTCAACTGGGACTTCAAAAATGATTTTTTTTATTTTTTTTTCTAGATGTTATAATTTTGTTTTTTTAGTTATTTTCTAACTGGTCATTGTTATTTGTTTAGAAATCTAAAAATTATTGTTATATTCTTAATTTTTATATATTTATGGATTTTTATGATTTTTTGCATAAGTTTGAAAATTTCCAAAAATTGAAAATTTTGAATGTTGTCAAAAACTGCCAAAAAAGTTAATTTTTAGATTAATAGCTTTTGCAATTTTTTTTAGTTGCAGAAAAAATTATTGTAGAAGTAGTTTATAGAAGATCCATTAATCCATTCATGTGTCTCTTGGTATTTTTCAATGACATTATTAATAGTCTCAATTGGCTATTTTACATATGCTCCCGGTTTTGCACCCTTTTTAGTGTTTCTTTGCTCAGGGCGTTGTGTTTTTTACACTACTATTTTGGTTCTCGAAACCCATTTTTAATCCCTCCTTTTCTTTTTACTTACTCGTGCATTCTTAATGTGGTCTTTGCGGGGTCATGACTTTTGACGCGGTCGTCTGATTGACTTTAAATATTACGAGGTGTATTGTGAGGAGTTGTTTGGTCGGGGCATTGTATTGTTTACACTATTGTTTTTGTTCTTGAAGCCTGTTTTCAATCATGCATCGCTCTTTTTCTCTCATTCCCCCATCTTTTATCCCAAACCTTGATTCAGTTCTTGACTCCATCTCGCGTCCTCAAGCCTATTTCTTGCCTCACAGGGGTAAGGAAAATGACATCTCAGCCTTGCAAGAATAAAGAGTTAATGGTGCATTTTGAGTGTTGGATATACACTCACGTCTTTCTTCCTACTGGTGCCTTATGAGTTGTCAATAAGGCACTTTCTTAATTCTGGAGTGCTTTTTACTTACTCGTGCATTTTTAGTGTTAAATAAGGTGCGTTCTAAGTGTTAGATAAGGTTCATTCTAGATAAGGTGCATTCTAATGCACTTGGTAACCTCAGGGCGCAATAATTTGATGTTGGGTGTGATTATACTAGCGTTAGTGCACAGGATCCCATCAGAACTCTGCAGTTAAGCGCGCTTGGGCCTAAGTAGTACTCGGATGGGTGACCTCACAGGAAGTCCCAGTGTTGCACCCTTTTTAGTCTTTCTCTGCTTAGGGCGTTGTGTTTTTTACACTACCTTTAAAGTCTTTCTTCACTAAGGGCATTGTGTTGTTTACACTACTATTTTGGTTCTCAAAACCAGTATTCAATCCCTCTTTTACATTTTACTTACTCACGCATTCTTAGTGCGGTCTTCGTGGGGTCATAACTTTTGACGCAGTTGTCCGGTTTACTTGAAATTATACGAGGAGGTTTATTATGAGGATTTTTTTGGATTTCCAATTGAACAAAGATCGGCGTGACATCAACTCGACCATATTTTCAGGGCCGATTTCCTTCATTTGGGCCTTCAAAAATGATTTTTTCTATGTTTTTTCTAGATTTTATAATTTTGTTTTTTAGTTATTTTCTAACTGGTCATTGTTATAAGTTTATAAATGTGGAAATTTATGTTATATTCTTAATTTTTATATATTTATGGATTTTCATGATTTTATGCATAAGTTTGAAAATTTCCAAAAATAGAAAATTCTAAATGTTGTCAAAAACTGCCAAAAAAGGTAATCTTTAGATTACTAGCTATTGTAATTTTTTTTAGTTGTAGAAAAAATTATTGTAGAAGTAGAATATAGAATATCCATTAATCCATTCATGTGTCTCTTGGTATTTTTCAATGACATCATTAATTGTCTGAATTGCCTATATTACTTATGCTCACTGTGTTGCACCCTTTTGTCTTTCTTTGCTCAGGGTGTTGTGTTGTTTACACTACTTTTTTGGTTCTCAAAACCCATTTTCAATCCCTCTTTTTCATTTTACTTACTCGGGCATTATTAGTACGGTCTTCGCAGGGTTATAACTTTTGACGTGGACGTCCGATTGACTTGAAATTTTATGAGGAGGTGTATTATGAGGAGTTTTTTGGTTGGGGCATTGTATTGTTTACACTAATATTTTGGTGCTCGAAGCCCATTTTCAATCATGCATCCCTCTTTTTCTCTTGTTCCCCCATCTTCTATCCCCAATCTCGATTCAGTTCTTGATTCCATCTCACATCCTCGGCCCCATTTCTTGCCTTGCTGGTGTTACGAAAATGACATCTCAGCCCTACTATAATAAATAATTATTGGCGTATTCTGAGTGCTGGATATACACTCACATCTTTCTTCCTACTGGCGCCTTTTGAGTGCTCGATATGGCACATTCTTAATGCTTGAGTGCTTTTTACTTACTCGTGCATTCTTAGTGATGGATAAGGTGCGTTCTGAGTGCAAGATAAGGTTTGTTCTAGATAAGGTACATTCTAATGTACTTGCTAACCTCAGGGCGCAAGACATTGATGTTGGGTGCGATCATACCAGTGTTGGTGCACTAGATCCCATTAGAACTCTGCAGTTAAGCGTGCTTGGGCTAGAGTAGTAATAGGATGGGTGACATCCCAGGAAGTCCCAGTGTTGCACTCTTTTTAGTCTCTCTCCTCAGGGCGTTATGTTGTTTACACTACCTTTAAAGTCTTTCTTCGCTCAGGGTGTTGTGTTGTTTACACTACTATTTTGGTTCTTAAAACCCATTTTCAATCCCTCTTTTGCTTTTTACTTACTCATGCATTCTTAGTGCGGTCTTCGCGGGGTCATAACGTTTGACGCGGTTGACTTGAAATTTTACGAGGAGGTTTATTGTGAGGAGTTTTTTGGATTGCCGACTAAACCTAGATCGGTTGGAGCTCAACTCGACCAAATTTTCAGGGCCGATTTCCATCATCTGGGCCTTCAACAATGATTTTTTTTCTAGATTTTATAATTTTGTTTTTTTAGTTATTTTCTAACTAGTGATTGTTATTAGTTTAGAAATTTGGAAATTGGTGTTATATTCTTAATTTTTATATATTTATGGATTTTCATGATATTCTGTAGAAGTTTGAAAATTTCCAAATAATTGAAAATTCTGAATGTTGTCAAAAACTGCCAAAAAAGGTAATTTTTAGATTACTAGCTATTGTAGTTTTTTAAAGTTGTAGAAACAATTATTGTAGAAGTAGATTATAGAAGATCCATTAATCCATTCATGTGTTTCTTGGTATTTTTCAATGACATCATTAATTGTTTGAATTGGCTATGTTACTTATGCTCACTGTGTTGCACCCTTTTGTCTTTCTTTGCTCATGGTGTTGTGTTGTTTACACTACTTTTTTGGTTCTCGAAACCCTTTTTCAATCCCTCTTTTTCATTTTAATTACTCGGGCATTATTAGTGCAGTCTTCGCGGGGTCATAACTTTTGACGTGGTCGTCCGATTGACTTGAAATTTTATGAGGAGGTCTATTATGAGGAGTTGTTTGGTTGGGGCATTGTATTGTATACACTTTTGTTTTGGTTCTCGATGCCCATTTTCAATCATGCATCCCTTTTTTCTCTTGTTCCCTCATTTTCTGTCCCAAACCTTGATTTAGTTCTCGAGTCAATCTCGTGTCCTCGAGCCCATTTCTTGCCTCGCAGGTGTTAGGAAAATGACATCTCAGCCTTGCACTAATAAATAGTTAATGGTGCATTATGAGTGCCTGATATACACTCTCATATTTCTTCCTACTGGTGCCTTCTGAGTGCTCGATAAGGTACATTCTTAATGCTGTAGTGATTTTTACTTACTCGTGTGTTCTTAGTGCTAGATAAGGTGCGTTCTGAGTGCTAGATAAGGTTTGTTCTAGATAAGGTGTATTCTAATGCACTTGCTAACCTGAGGCGCAAGACTTTGATGTTGGGTGTGATCTTACCATTTTTAGTGAACTGAATCCCATCAGAAGTTCACAGTTAAGCATGCTTGCGACGGAGTAGTAATGGGATGGGTGACCTCCCGAGAAGTCTCGGTGTTGCACCCTTTTTAGTCTTTCTCTGCTCAGGGTGTTGTGTTTTTAACACTACCTTTGAAATCTTTCTTTGCTCAGGGTGTTGTGTTTTTTACAATACTATTTTGGTTCTCGAAACTCATTTTCAATCCCTCTTTTTCTTTTTACTTACTCATGCATTCTTAGCGCGGTCTTCACAGGGTCAACTTTTGACACGGTTATCCGGTTGACTTGAAATTTTATGAGGAGGTTTATTGTGAGGAGTTGTTTGGATTTCCGACTAAACCTAGTTTGGTTGGACCTCAACTTGACCATATTGTCAAGGCCAATTTCCTTCATTTGGGCCTTTATAAATGATTTTTTCTATTTTTTCTAGATTTTATAATTTTGTTTTTTTAGTTATTTTCTAACTGGTGATTGTTATTAGTTTAGAAATGTGGAAATTTGTGTTTATTCTTAATTTTTATATATTTATGGATTTTCATGATTTTCTGCAGAAGTTTGAAAATTTCCAAAAATTGAAAATTCTCATTGTTGTCAAAAACTTTCAAAAAAGGTAATTTTTAGATTACTAGCTATTGTAGTTTTTTTAGTAGTAGAAAAAATTATTGTAGAAGTAGAATATAGAAGATCCATTAATCCATTCATGTATCTCTTCGTATTTTTCAATGACATCATTAATAGTCTGAATTGGCTATATTACTTATGCTCCTGGTGTGCGATCTGCAAGGTGTCATAACTTTTGACGCGGTCGTCCGATTGACTTGAAATTTTACGTGGAGGTGTATTGTGAGGAGTTGTTTGGTCAGGGCGTTGTATTGTTTACACTATTGTTTTGGTTCTCGAAGCCCATTTTAATCATGCATCCCTCTTTTTCTCTCATTCTCCCATCTTCTTTCCCAAACCTCGATTCGGTTCTCTAGTCCATCTCGCGTCCGTTAGAGTATTATTACTCTAGTTGATTTAGCTTCTCTTAGGTGCGTTATTAATTAATTCTTAATTAATAATGTGCAACCTAGTATTTATGTTTTAGGGTTTGTTCACCTTTATAGGCTGAACTTTGTAATGTTTTTTGCATACTCTTCGAATACATTTTGAACTCTCACCTTTTGAGCATAGAAGGGTTTCTGATTTTTCTGTTGTTGGCTTCAATCTTTGCAACAGGTATTTTTCATGCAGGTGTTCTTGGCAAGCTGTGAAGTTGGATTTATCAACTTCTACATGGTATCAGAGCCACCCTGTCGCTGCCTAGGTTGAAGATTTTTGAAGCCTCGATTCGAAGACAATAGCCATAGCTTTTCTGAGGTTTTTCTATCACTTTGAAGGAGGCACGATCTTCTAGAGAAGATTGAGCCAAAACGAACACTGCCATTGTGTTCAGAAGGCCCGGGAGAGTCAAAATACATATAAAGTTTGACTATTTTGGCCTTTGTGACCACAGGAAAAAAAATTTGGCCTCCTAGGGCTGTACGGCTCGAAAATCGAGAAAAAAAACCTCAAATTTTTTTAAAAAACATGCTTTTTCACACTTTTTTGGTGCTGCCAGCCCACGCCGCCAGTGCCCCACTGGCGCGCCACTGTAGGGCAGCGCGCCACCTAGGAGCCACCGCTCCGCCGCCGGGGCCCGCCGCCGCCTCCTCCCCGCCTGGCCGCCACCCGCGCTCGGCCCACCCACCGCCGCCACCCTGCCAATTCGCTGCCTCCGCTGGTGGCGCCACTCATGGACCACCGCAGCTCCGCTGACGTCCGGGTCGGCCAAACGGCCGTCAAATTTAACGCAGTCTCTATGTTTTTCTAGAGAGTTATCTTTCAGAGAGGCAGTTGGTTTTTTGACCGTAACTTGAGCATACGGTGTCCGTTTTTGGAAAATGAAATATCGCCGGAAAGGTGTTTCTGAGACAGATGAAATGATGCTTGTTTCATTTTTTGATTTATCTGTTTGAGTTCCTATTTTCAGCATTGAAGTTAAGGCTTCATTTTCCCTCCTCTCTGCATCCGGTGTTCAGGTTCTTCTCTCATTTTTTCTGTGCTTTCAGTAGTTGTTTATTTGTGGTGCATAGGGGATAGGATTATACATTGTGGGGGGGGTGCATTTTACTTTCTTTCATTTCATTCAGAAAGACCCTTCTACTTCCATCTTATTCTTATTTCAATGTCAGACCCCTCTGTGGCCCGACTGACACCTCACAACTACCACACATGGAAGCCACACATGACCAGACTCCTCATGTCATGAGGTTTATGGTCCTGCATGGATGCGGTTCAGCTAGTTCTTCAGAGGCCTTATGAGGCACTTATGCATAGAAACAGGATGGATGAGGCAATGGGCCTCATTGCCATGAACATTTTAGATGGATTGTTGTTCCACCTGGATTGCCTGACTACACTTAGGGATATGTGGAACAAGTTCTCCACCTTGTTTGGCACCATGGATCAGTTCAAGATTCTCTAGATAGATGCAGAGTTCACCTCCTTGGCACCTGACTCATTCACCAACATTGAGGACTTCTTGATGAAGTTCAAGTCTGTTCGATCTATTTTACAGGTTGCTGGAAAGACGAAGTCAGATGATGAGTGTATCTTCCTGATACTCTCCAAGCTTTGTGGTCCTTATCAGATTTTCACTTCTACCTTCTACTCCACTATGGATGCTCTGGGTACTCGACATGTTATGCCCTCTTTTGAGACCTTCTATGACAGGTTAACTCGTGAGCAGTCCAAGCTCAGTCAGATGGATTCTCTTACAGGTTCACAATCATAGGCATTTCTTGCCAAGTCATCTCAGGATACACAGAAGCCGAAGCCGAAGAAGGTATATGATTCCTCTTCTCAGCACTCTACTGGCCCACCATCTTCTTCTAAGAAGGAGAAACAGAAGTCTCAGAACCCCACTTGTTTGTATTGTCAGAAGGGGACCCATAATGAGTCACAGTGTTATCAGAAGAGATTTGATGGCTATGAGAAACAGATTGCAGATTTGCAAGCTCTCCTTCAGAAGAGCACTATTTCCTCTCCATCCTCTTCCA
>MU225512.1:1894536-1913504 GCA_018584345.1 Thuja plicata | reverse complement strand
TGAGCTCTCACCTTTTGAGCATAGAAAGGTTTCTGCTTTTTCTGTTGTTGGCTTCAATCTTTGCAACAGGTATTTTGCATGCAGGTGTTCTTGGCAAGCTGTGAAGTTGGATTTATCAACTTCTACAGCGTCCTCGAGCCCATTTCTTGCCTCGCAGGTGTTAGGAAAATGGCATCTCAGCCTTGCAATAATAAAGAGTTAATGGTGCATTCCGAGTGCTAGATATACACTTGCATCTATCTTCCTAGTGGTGCCTTCTAAGTGCCCAAAAAGGCACATTCTTAACATTGGAGTGCTTTTTACTTACTCGTGTGTTCTTAGTACTGGATAAGGTTTGTTCTGAGTGCTAGATAAGGTTCATTCTAGATAAGGTGCAATCTAATGCACTTGCTAACCTTAGGGCGCAAGACTTTGATGTTGGGTGCGATCATACTAGTGTTAGTGCACCGGATCCCATCAAAACTCTATAATTAAGCGCGCTTGGGCTGGAGTAGTACTAGGATGGATGACCTCCCGGGAAGTCCCAGTTTTGCAGCCTTTTTTAGTCTTTCTATGCTCAGGACATTGACCTTTAAATTTTTTCTTTGTTCAATGCGTTGTGTTGTTTACACTATTATTTTGGTTCTAGAAACCCATTTTCATTCCCTCTTTTGCTTTTTACTTACTCATGCATTGTTATTGCGGTCTTCGCGGGGTCATAAGTTTTGATGCAGTTGTCCGATTGACTTGAAATTTTACGAGGAGGTTTATTGTAAAAATTTGTTTGGATTTCTCAGTGATCCTAGTTCGGTTGGCCCTCAACTTGACCATATTTTCATGGTCGATTTCCTTCATCTGGGCCTTCAAAAATGATCTTTTCTATTTTTTTTCTAGATTTTATAATTTTTTTTTTTAGTTGTTTTCTAACTGATGATTGTTATGAGTTTACAAATGTGGAAATTTGTGTCATATTCTTAATTTTTATATATTTATGGATTTTCATGATTTTCTGCATAATTTTGAAAATTTCCAAAAATTAAAAATTCTAAATGTTCTCAAAAACTGCCAAAAAAGGTAATTTTTAAATTACTAGTTATTGTAGTTTTTTTTAGTTGTAGAAAAATTATTGCAGAAGTAGAATATAGAAGATCCATTAATCCATTCATGTGTCTCTTGGTATTTTTCAATGACATCATTAATAGTCTGAATTGGCTATATTACTTATGCTCCTGGTGTTGCACCCTTTTGTCTTTCTTTGCTCAAGGCGTTGTGTTGTTTACACTACTATTTTGGTTCTCAAAACCCGTTTTCAATCCCTCTTTTTATTTTTACTTACTCGTGCATTCTTAGTGTGGTCTTCATGAGGTCATAAATTTTGTCGTGGTCGTCTAATTGACTTGAAATTTTATGAGGTGTATTGTGAGGAGTTGTTTGGTCGGGGCGTTGTATTGTTTACACTATTGTTTTTGTTCTTGAAGCCTTTTTTCAATCATGCATCTCTCTTTTTATCTCGTTCCACCATCTTCTGTCCCAAACCTCGATTCGGTTCTCAAGTTCATCTCGCGTCCTCAAGCCCATTTCTTGCCTCGCAGGTGTTAGGAAAATGACATCTCAGCCTTGTAATAGTAAATACTTAATGGCGCATTCTGAGTGCTGGATATAAACTCATGTCTTTCTTCCTACTGGTGCCTTCTGAGTGCTCGATAAGGCGTATTCTTGATGCTGGAGTGCTTTTTACTTACTCGTGCATTCTTAGTGCTGGTTAAAGGTGCATTCTGAGTGCTGTATATGGTTTATTCTAGATAAGGCGCATTATAATTCACTTTCTAACCTTAGGGTGCAAGAATTTGATGTTGGGTGCAATCATACCAGCATTAGTTGACCGGATCCCATCAGAACTCTGTAGTTAAGCGTGCTTGGGCTGAAGTAGTACTGGGATGAGTGAACTCCTGGGAAGTACCGGTGTTGCACCCTTTTTAGTCTTTCTTTTCTCAGGGTGTTGTGTTGTCTACACTACCTTTAAATTCTTTCTTCGCTCAGGGTGTTGTGTTGTTTACACTACTATTTTGGTTCTCGAAACCCATTTTCCATCCCTTTTTTCCTTTTTACTTACTCATGCATTCTTAGTGCGGTGTTTGCGTGGTCATAACTTTTGACGCGGTTGTCCGGTTGACTTGAAATTTTACGAGGAGGTTTATTGTGAGAAGTTGTTTCGATTGGCGACTGAACCAAGATCAGTTGGACATCAACTTGACCATATTTTTAGGGCCGATTTCTTTCATCTGGTCCTTCAAAATTGATTTTTTTAAAATTTTTTTCTAGATTTTATAATTTTGTTTTTTTAGTTATTTTCTAACTGGTGATTGTTATTAGTTTAGAAATGTGGAAATTTGTGTTATATTTTTAATTTTTATATATTTATGGATTTTCATGATTTTCTGCATAAGTTTGAAAATTTCCAAGAATTGAAAATTCTGAATGTTGTCAAAAATTGCCAAAAAACTTAATTTTTAGATTACTAGCTATTGAAATTTTTTTTTAGTTGTAGAAAAAATTATTGTAAAAGTAGAATATAGAAGATCCATTAATCCATTCATGTGTCTCTTGGTCATAACTTACTCATGCATTCTTAGTGCAGTCTTCATGAGGTCATAACTTTTGAAGCGGTCGTCCAATAAACTTGAAATTTTACGAGGTGTATTGTGAGGAGTTGTTTGGTCGGGGTGTTGTATTTTTTAAACTGTTGTTTTGGTTCTTGAAGCCCATTTTCAATCATGCATCCCTCTTTTTCTCTCATTCCCCCATCTTCTATCCAAAACCTAAATTTGGTTCTCGAGTCCATCTTGTGTCCTCGAGCCCATTTCTTGCCTCTCACGTGTTAGGAAAATGACATCTCAGCCTTGCTAGAATAAACAGTTAATGGTGCATTCTGAGTGCTGGATATACACTCGCATCTTTCTTCCTACTGGTTCCTTCTGAGTGCTTGATAAGGTGCATTCTTAATGTTTGAGTGCTTTTTACTTATGCGTTCTTAATATTTACGTGTCTCTTGGTATTTTTCAATGACATCATTAATAGTCTAAATTGGCTAATATTATTTATGCTCTTGGTGTTGCACCCTTTTGTCTTTCTTTTCTCAGGGCATTGTGTTGTTTACACTACGGTATTGGTTCTCGAAACCCATTTTCAATCTCTTTTTTTCTTTTTACTTACTCGTGCATTCTTAGTGCGGTCTTCACGAGTCATAACTTTCAACGCAGTCATCCGATTGACTTGAAATTTTACGAGGAGGTGTATTGTGAGGGGTTGTTTGGTTGGGGAATTATATTGTTTACACTATTATTTTGGTTCTTGAAGACCATTTTCAATCATGCATCCCTCTTTTTCTCTCGTTCCCCCATCTTCTGTCCCAAACCTTGATTCAGTTCTCGAGTTCATCTCACATCCTTGAGCCCATTTCTTGCCTCGCAGGTGTTAGGAAAATGACATCTCAGCCTTGTAATAATAAATAGTTAACGGTGCATTCCGAGAATTGGATATACACTTGTGTCTTTCTTCCTACTGGTGCCTTCTGAGTGCTCGATAACACATGTTCTTAATCCTGGAGTGCTTTTTACTTACTCGTGTGTTCTTAGTGCTGGATAGGGTGCGTTCTGAATGCTAGATAAGGTTCATTCGAGATAAGGTGCATTCTAATGCACTTGCTAACCTCAAGACGCAAGACTTTGATGTTGGGTGTGATCATATATGCATTAGTGCACCGGATCCCATCATAACTTTGTAGTTAAGCACGCTAGGGCTGGAGTAGTACTGGGATGAGTGACCT
Organism: Thuja plicata; assembly: GCA_018584345.1. Classification (NCBI taxonomy): domain Eukaryota; kingdom Viridiplantae; phylum Streptophyta; class Pinopsida; order Cupressales; family Cupressaceae; genus Thuja; species Thuja plicata. The sequence continues at coordinate 1,909,699 of MU225512.1, read as the reverse complement.
CTCAGGAAGTCCCAGTTTTGCACCCATTTTAGTCTTTCTCTGCTTAGGGCATTGTTTTTTTTACACTAGGATTAAATTATTTCTTCACTCAAGGCATTGTGTTGTTGACACTACTATTTTGGTTCTCAAAACCCATTTTCAATCCCTCTTTTGCTTTTTACTTACTCATGCATTCTTAGTGAGATCTTCGCGGGGTCATAACTTTTGACGCGGTTGTCCAGTTGAATTGAAATTTTATGAGGAAGTTGATTGTGAGGATTTTTTTGGATTACAGATGGAACCTATTTTGGTTTGACCTCAACTTGACAATATTTTTAGGGTCGATTTCCTTCATCTGGGCCTTCAAAAATGATTTTTCCTATTTTTTTCTAGATTTTATAATTATGTTTTTTTAGTTATTTTGTTACTGGTGATTGTTATTAGTTTAGAAATGTGGAAATTTGTGTTATATTCTTAATTTTTATATATTTATGGATTTACATGATTTTCTGAATAAGTTTGAAAATTTCCAAAAATTGAAAATTCTGAATGTCATCAAAAACTGCCAAAAAAAATAATTTTTAGATTACTAGCTATTGTAGTTTTGTTTAGTTTTAGAAAAAAATATTGTAGAAGTGGAATATAGAAGATCCATTAATCCATTCATGTGTCTCTTGGTATTTTTCAATGACATCATTAATAGTCTTAATTGGCTATATTACTTATGCTCCCGGTGTTGCACTCTTTTTAGTCTTTCTTTGCTCAGGACGTTGTGTTGTTTACACTACTGTTTCGGTTCTCAAAACCCATTTTCAATCCCTCTTTTTCTTTTTACTTACTCATGCATTCTTAGTATGGTCTTCATGGGGTCATAACTTCTAACACGGTGGTCTGATTGAATTGAAATTTTACGAGGAGGTGTATTGTGAGGAGTTGTTTGGTTGGGGCATTCTATTGTTTACACTGTTATTTTGGTTCTCAAAGACCATTTTCAATCATGAATCCCTCTTTTTCTCTTGTTCCCCCATCTTCTGTCCCAAAACTTGATTCAGTTCTTAGGTCCATCTCACGTCCTCAACCCCATTTCTTGCCTCACAGGTCTTAGGAAAATCACATCTTAGGTTTGGAATAATAAACAGTTAATGGTGCATTCTGAGTGCTGGATATACACTCACATCTTTCTCCCTACTAGTGCATTGTGAGTGCTCGATAAGGAAATTTTTTAATGCTGGAGTGGTTTTTAGTTAGTCATGCATTCTTAGTGCTGGATAAGGTGCGTTCTGAGTGCTAGATAAGGTTTGTTCTAGATAAGGTGCATTCTAATGCACTCGCTAACCTCAGGGTGTAAGACTTTGATGTTGGGTGCGATCATACCAGTGTTAGTGCACTGGATCCCATCAAAAGTTTGCAGTTAAGCGAGCTTCAGCCGGAGTAGTATTGGGATGGGTGACCTCCTGGGAATTCCCAGTGTTGCACCCATTTTAGTCTTTCTCTGCTCAGGGCATTGTGTTGTTTACACTACCTTTAAAGTCTTTCTTCTTTCAGGGTGTTGTGTTGTTTACACTACTGTTTTGGTTCTCAAAACCCTCTTTCAATCCCTCTTTTTCTTTTTACTTACTCGTGCATTCTTAGTGCGGTTTTCGCGGGGTCATAACTTGTGACATGGTTGTCCGGTTGACTTGAAATTTTACGAGGAGGTTTATTGTGAGGAGTTGTTTGGATTGTTGACTGAACCTAGTTCGGTTGGACCTCAACTGAACAATATTTTTAGGGCCAATTTCCTTCATCTGGGCCTTCAAAAATGATTTTTTCTGTTTCTTTCTAGATTTTATAATTTATTTTTTTTAGTTATTTTCTAACTCGTGATTTTTATTAGTTTAGAATGTGGAAAATTGTGTTATATTCTTAATTTTTATATATTTATGGATTTTCATGATTTTCTACATAAGTTTGAAAATTTCAAAAAATAGAAAATTCTGAATGTTGTCAAAAACTGCCAAAAAAGGTACTTCGAGATTACTAGCTATTGTAGATTCTTTTTAGTTGTAGAAAAAATTATTGTAGAAGTAGAATATAGAAGATCCATTATTCCATTCATGTGTCTCTTGGTATTTTTCAATGACATCATTAATAGTCTGAATTGGCTATATTACTTATGCTCCTGGTGTTGCACCCTTTTTAGTCTTTCTTTGCTCAGGGCGTTGTGTTGTTTACACTACTGTTTTGGTTCTCGAAACCTATTTTATATCCCTCTTTATCTATTTACTTACTCATGCAATCTTAGTGCGGTCTTCACGGGGTCATAACTTTTGACGCGGTCATCCGATTGACTTGAAATTTTACGAGGAGGTGTATTATGAGGATTTTTTTGGTCGGGGTGTTGTATTGTTTAAACTGCTATTTTGGTTCTCGAAGCTCATTTTAAATCATGCATCCCTCTTTTTCTCTTGTTCCCCCATCTTCTGTCCCCAACCTCGATTCAGTTCTTGAGTCCATCTCGCGTCCTCGAGCGCATTTCTTGCCTTGTAGGTGTTAGGAAAATGACATGTCAGCCTTGCTATAATAAACAGTTATTGGTTCATTATGAGTGCTGGATATACACTCGTGTCTTTCTTCCTACTGGTTCCTTCTAAGTGCTTGATAAGGGGCATTCTTAATGCTAGAGTTCTTTTTACTTACTCGTACTTTGTGTCAGATAAGGTGCGTTCTGCGTGCTAGATAAGGTTTGTTCTAGATAAGGTACATTCTAATGCACTTGCTAACCTCAGGGTGCAAGACGTTGATGTTGGGTGCGATCATAATAGTGTTGGTGCACCGGATCCCATCAAAACTCTGCAGTTAAGCATGCTTGGGCTGGAGTAGTACTAGGATGGGTGACATCCCAGGAAGTCTAGGTGTTGCACCCTTTTTTAGTCTTTCTCTGCTCATGGAATTGTGTTGTTTACACTACCTTTAAAGTCTTTCTTCGCTCAGGGCATTGTGTTTACACTATTTTTTTGGTTCTTAAAACCCGTTTTCAATCCCTCTTTTACTTTTTACTTATTCATGCATTCTTAGTGTGGTCTGCACGGGGTCGTAATGTTTGACGCTGTTGTCCGGTTGACTTGAAATTTTATGAGGAGGTTTATTGTGAGGATTTGTTTGGATTAATAACTAAACCTAGATCGGTTGGACCTCAAGTCGACCATATTTTTCAGGGCCGATTTCCTTCATTTGGGCCTTCAAAAATGATTTTTTCTATTTTTTTCTAGATTTTATAATTTTGTTTTTTAAGTTATTTTCTAACTAGTGATTGTTATTAGTTTAGAAATGTGGAAATTGGTGTTATATTATTAATGTTTATATATTTATGGATTTTCATTATTTTTTGCATAAGTTTGAAAATTTCCAAATAATTGAAAATTTTGAATGTTGTCAAAAACTGCCAAAAAAGGTAATTTTTAGATTACTAGCTATTGTAGTTTTTTTTAGTTGTAGAAAAAAATATTGAAGAAGTAGAATATCGAATATCCATTAATCCATTCACATTTCTCTTGGTATTTTTCAATGACATCATTAATAGTCTTAATTGGCTATATTACTTATGCTCACTGTGTTGCAACCTTTTATCTTTCTTTGCTCAGGACATTGTGTTGTTTACACTACTGTTTTGGTTCTTGAAACCCATTTTCAATCCCTTTTTTATTTTTACTTACTCATGCATTCTTAGTGCGGTCTTTGCGGGGTCATAACTTTTGATGCGGTCGTCTGATTGACTTGAAATTGTACGAGGAGGTGTATTTTGAGGGGTTGTTTGGTTGGGGCATTGTATTGTTTATACTATTATTTTGGTTCTTGGAACCCATTTTCAATCATGCATCCCTCTTTTTCTCTTGTTCCCACATCTTCTCTCCCAAACCTTGATTCGGTTCTCGAGTCCATCTCACATCTTCAAGCCCATTTCTTGCCTCGTAGGTGTTAGGAAAATGACGTCTCAGCCTTGCATTAATAAAATGTTAATGGTGCATTCCGAGCGCTGGATATACACTCGTGTCTTTCTTCCTACTTGTGCCTTCTGAGTGCTCGATAAGGCACATTCTTAATGTTGGAGTACTTTTTACTTACTTGTGCATTCTTAGTGTTGGATAAGGTGCATTTTGACTGCTAGATAAGGTTTGTTCGAGATAAGGTGCATTATAATGCACTTTCTAGCCTTAGGGTGCAAGAATTTGATGTTGGGTGCAATCATACCAGTGTTAGTGCACCGGATCGCATAAGAACTCTACAGTTAAGCGCACTTCGGCAGTAGTAGTACTGGGATGGGTGACCTCCCAGGAAGTCCCGGTGTTGCACCCATTTTAGTCTTTCTCTGCTCAGGGAATTGTGCTGTTTACACTACCTTTAAAGTCTTTCTTCTCTCAGGGCGTTGTGTTGTTTACACTATTGTTTTGGTTCTCAAAACCCTCTTTCAATCCCTCTTTTTATTTTTACTTACTCATGCTTCGACGGGAGTAGTATTGGGATGGGTGACCTCCCAGGAAGTCCCGGTGTCGCACCCATTTTAGTCTTTCTCTGCTCAGGGCATTTTGTTCCTTACACTATGTTTAAAGTCTTTCTTTTCTCAGGGGATTGTGTTGTTTACACAACTATTTTTGTTCTCAAAACCCGTTTTCAATCCCTCTTTTGCTTTCTACTTACTCGTGCATTCTTAGTGCGATCTTCGCGGGGTCATAACTTTTGACACGGTTGTCCGATTGAATTGAAATTTTACAAGGAGGTTGATTGTGAGGAGTTGTTTGGATTATCAACAGAACCTAGTTCGGTTGAAAATCAACTTGACCATATTTTCAGGGCTGATTTCCTTCATCTGGGCCTTCAAAAATGATTTTTTCTATTTTTTTTCTAGATTTTATAATTATTATTTTTTAGTTATTTTGTAACTGGCGATTGTTATTAGTTTAGAAATATGGAAATTTGTGTTGTATTCTTAATTTTTATAAATTTATGGATTTTCATGATTTTCTACATAAGTTCGAAAATAGAAAATTCTGAATGTTGTCAAAAACTGCCAAAAAAGGTACTTTTGAGATTACTAGCTATTGTAGTTTCTTTTTAGTTGTAGAAAAAATTATTGTAGAAGTAGAATATAGAAGATCTATTAATCCATTCATGTGTCTCTTGGTATTTTTCAATGACATCATTAATAGTCTGAATTGGCTATATTACTTACGCTCCTGGCGTTGTACCCTTTTTAGTCTTTCTTTGCCTAAGGCATTGTGTTGTTTACACTACTATTTTGGTTCTCAAAACCCATTTTCAATACCTCTTTTTATCTTTACTTACTCGTGCATTCTTAGTGTGGTTTTCACGGGGTCATAACTTTTGACGCGGTCATCCGATTGACTTGAAATTTTATGAGGTGTATTGTGAGGAGTTGTTTGGTCAGGGCATTGTATTGTATACACTGCTATTTTGGTTCTTGAAGCCCATTTTCAATCATGCATCCCCTTTTTTTCTCTCATTCCCCCATCTTCTTTCCCCAACCTCGATTCGGTTCTTGAGTCCATCTCGCATCCTCGAGCCCATTTCTTGCCTCGCAGGTGTTAGGAAAATGAGAACTCACGTCTTTCTTCCTACTGGTGCGTTCTGAGTGCTCGATAAGGGGCATTCTTAATGCTGGAGTGCTTTTACTTATTCGTGCATTCTTAGTGTTGGATAAGGTGCGTTCTACGTGCTAGATAAGGTTTGTTCTAGATAAGGTACATTCTAATGCACTTTCTAACCTCAACGCCCAAGACATCGATGTTGGGTGTGATTATACCAGTGTTGGTGCACCGGATCCCATCGGAACTCTGTAGTTAAGCACGCTTGGGCTGGAGTAGTACTAGGATGGGTGACATCCCGGGAAGTCCAGGTGTTGCACCCTTTTTTAGTCTTTCTCTAATCAGGGCATTGTGTTGTTTACACTACCTTTAAAGTCTTTCTTCACTCAGGGCATTGTCTTGTTTATACTATTTTTTTGGTTCTTGAAACCCATTTTCAATCCCTCTTTTACTTTTTACTTACTCATGCATTCTTAGTGTGGTCTTTGAGGGGTCATAACATTTGACGCGGTTGTCCGGTTGACTTGAAATTTTACAAGGAGGTTTATTGTGAGCAGTTGTTTGGATTGCCAACTAAACCTAGATCGGTTGAACCTCAACTCGACCATATTTTAATGGCCGATTTCCTTCATCTGGGCCTTCAAAAGTTATTTTCTCTTTTTTTTTCTAGGTTTTATAATTATGTTTTTTTAGTTATTTTCTAACTACTGATTTTTATTAGTTTAGAAAAGTAGAAATTGGTGTTATATTCTTAATTTTTATATATTTATGGATTTTCATGATTTTCTACATAAGTTTGAAATTTTCCAAATAATTGAAAATTTTGAATGTTGTCAAAAACTGCCAAAAAAGGTAATTTTTAGATTACTAGCTATTGTGTTTTTTTTTAGTTGTAGAAAAAATTATTGTAGAAGTAGAATATAGAAGATCCATTAATCCATTCACGTGCCTCTTTGTATTTTTCAATGACATCATTAATAAACTAAATTGGCTATATTACTTATGCTCACTGTGTTGTACCGTTTTGTCTTTCTTTTCTCAGGGTGTTGTGTTGTTTACACTACTATTTTAGTTCTCGAAACCCGTTTTCAATCCCTCTTTTTCATTTTACTTACTCATGCATTCTTAGTGCGGTCTTTTCGGGGTCATAACTTTTGATGCGGTTGTCCGGTTGATTTGAAATTTTATGAGGAGGTTTATTTTGAGAAGTTGTTTGGATTTCCGACTGAACCTAGTTCGGTTGGACCTCAACTCAACCATATTTTCAAGGCCGATTTCCTTAATTTGGGCCTTCATAAATGATTTTTTTTATTTTTTTCTAGATTTTAGAATTTTGTTTGTTTATTTATTTTCTAACTGGTGATTTTTATTAGTTAAGAAATGTGGAAATTTGTGTTATATTCCTAATTTTTATATATTTATTGATTTTCATGATTTTCTGCATAAGTTTGAAAATTTCCAAAAATTAAAAATTCTCAATGTTGTCAAAAACTTTCAAAAAGGTAATTTTTAGATTACTAGCTATTGTAGTTTTTTTTTAGTTGTAGAAAAAATTATTGTAGAAGTAGAATATAGAAGATCCATTAATCCATTCACGTGTCTCTTGGTATTTTTCAATGACATCATTAATAGTCTGAATTGGCTATATTACTTATGCTCCTAGTGTTGCACCCTTCTGTCTTTCTTTGCTTAGGGCATTGTGATGTTTACACTACTATTTTGGTTCTCAAAACCTGTTTTCAATCCCTCTTTTTATTTTTACCTACTTGTGCATTCTTAGTGCAGTCTGTGCGGGGTCATAACTTCTGACACGGTCGTTTGATTGACTTGAAATTTTACGAGGAGGTGTATTGTGAGGAGTTGTTTGGTTGGGGTGTTGTATTGTTTACACTATTATTTTGGTTCTCGAAGCGTGTTTTCAATCATACATCCATCTTTTTCTCTCATTCCCCTATCTTCTGTCTGAAACCTCAATTTGGTTATCTAGTCCATCTCCCGTCCTCGAGCCCATTTCATGCTTCGCAAGTGTTAGGAAAATGACATCTCAGCCTTGCAATAATAAACAATTAATGGTGGATTTTGAGTGCTGGATATACGCTTTCATCTTTCTTCCTACTGGTGCCTTCTGAGTGCTCAATAAGGCACATTCTTAATGCTAGAGTGCTTTTTACTTACTCATGCATTCTTAGTACTAGATAAGATGCGTTCTGAGTGCTAGATAAGGTTCATTCTAGATAAGGTGCATTCTAATGCACTTGCTAACCTTAGGGCGCGAGACTTTGATGTTGGGTGCGATCATACTAGTGTTAATGCACTGGATCCCATCAGAACTCTGCAGTTAAGCGTGCTTTGGCTGGAATAATACTGGGATGGGTGACCTCCCAGGAAGTCCTGGTGTTGCACCCTTTTTAGTCTTTATCTGCTCAAGGAATTGTGTTGTTTACACTACCTTTAAAGTGTATCTTTGCTCAGGGTGTTGTGTTTTTACACTACGATTTTGGTTCTCAAAACCCATTTTCAATCCCTCTTTTGCTTTTTACTTACTCATGCACTCTTAGTGCGGTCTTCACGGGGTCATAAATTTTGACGCGGTTGTCCTATTGACTTGAAATTTTATGAGGAGTTTTATTGTGAGGAGTTGGTTGGATTGCCGACTAAACCTAGTTCGGTTAGACCTCAACTCAACCATATCTTTAGGCATGATTTCTTTCATCTGGCCCTTCAAAAATGATTTTTTCTATTTTTTTCTAGATTTTATAATTTGGTTTTTTTAGTTATTTGGTAACTGGTGATTCTTATTAGTTTAGAAATGTGGAAATTTGTGTTATATTCTTAATTTTTATATATTTATGGATTTTCATGATTTTCTACATAAGTTTAAAAATTTCCAAAAATTGAAAATTCTTAATGTCGTCAAAAACTACCAAAAGGGTATTTTTTAGATTACTAGCTATTGTAGTTTCTTTTAGTTGTAGAAAAAATTATTGTAGAAGTATAATACAGAAGATCCATTAATCCATTCACGTGTCTCTTGGTATTTTTCAATGACATCATTAATAGTATGAATTGGCTATATTACTTATGCTCCCAGTGTTGCACCCTTTTGGCTTTCTTTGCTCAGGGCGTTGTGTTGTTTACACTACTATTTTGGTTCTCAAAACCCATATTCAATCCCTCTTATTATTTTTACTTACTCGTGCATTGTTAGTGCGGTGTTTGTGGGGTCATAACTTTTGATGCGGCCATCCGATTTACTTGAAATTTTATGAGGTGTATTTTGAGAAGTTGTTTGGTTGGGGCATTGTATTGTTTACACTGTTGTTTTGCTTCTTGAAGCCTGTTTTCAATCATGCATCCCTCTTTTTGTCTCATTCCCTCATCTTTTGTCTCAAACCTCGATTCTATTCTCCAGTCCATCTCGCATCCTCAAGCCCATTTCTTGCCTTGCAGGTGTTAGGAAAATGGCATCTCAGCCTTGCAATAATAAATAGTTAATGGTGCATTCTAAGTGCTGGACATACACTCGCGTCTTTCTTCCTACTAGTCCTTTTTGAGCGCTTGATATGGCACATTCTTAATGCTGGAGTGTTTTTTACTTACTCGTGCATTCTTAGTGTTGGATAAGGTGCGTTATGAGTGCTAGATAAGGTTCATTCGAGATAAGGTGCATTCTAATACACTTGCTATCCTCAGGATGCAAGATGTTGATATTGGGTGTGATCATACCAGCGTTAGTGCACCGGATCCCATCAGAACTCTGCAATTGAGCGCGCTTGGGCTAGAGTAGTACTAGGATGGGTGACCTCCTAGGAAGTCTCGGTGTTGCACTCCTTTTTATTCTTTCTATGCTCAGGGCATTGTGTTGTTTATACTACCTTTAAATTCTTTCTTTGCTCAGGGCATTGTATTGTTTATACTTCTATTTTGGTTCGCGAAACCCATTTTCATTCCCTCTTTTGCTTTTTACTTACTCATGCATTGTTAGTGCGGTTTTTGCGGGGTCATAAGTTTTTACGCGGTTGTCTTCCTTACTTGAAATTTTATGAGGAGGTTTATTATGAGGAGTTGTTTGGATTACTAAGTGATCCTGGTTCGGTTGGCCCTCATCTTGACCATATTTTCAGTGCTGATTTCCTTCATCTGGGTCTTCAAAAATGATTTTTTCTATTTTTTTCTAGATTTTACAATTTTATTTTTTTAGTTATTTTCTAATTGGTGATTGCTATTAGTTTTTAAATGTGGAAATTTGTGTTATATTCTTAATTTTTTTATATTTATGGATTTTCATGATTTTCTGCATAAGTTTGAAAATTTTCAAAAATTGAAAATTCTCAATGTTGTCAAAAACTACCAAAAAAGGTAATTTTTAAATTACTAGTTATTGTAGTTTATTTTAGTTGTAGAAAAAATTATTGTAGAAGTAGAATATAGAAGATCCATTAATCCATTCATGTGTCTCTTGGTATTTTTCAGTGACATCATTAATAGTCTGAATTGGCTATATTACTTATGCTCTAGGTGTTGCACCCTTTTGTCTTTCTTTGCTCAAGGCGTTGTGTTGTTTACACTACTATTTTGGTTCTCTAAACCCTTTTTCAATCCCTCCTTTTCTTTTTACTTACTTGTGTATTCTTAGTGTGGTGTTTGCGAGGTCATAAATTTTGTCGTGATCGTCCAATTGACTTGAAATTTTATGAGGAGGTGTATTGTGAGGAGTTGTTTGGTCAGGGCATTGTATTGTTTACACTGTTGTTTTGGTTCTCAAAGCCTATTTTCAATCATGCATCCATCTTTTTCTCTCGTTCCCCCATCTTCTATCACAAACCTCGATTCAGTTCTCGAGTCCATCTCACGTCCTCTAGCCTATTTCTTGCCTCGCAGGTGTTAGGAAAATGACATCTCAGCCTTGTAATAATTAACACTTAATGGTGCATTCCGAGTGTTGGATACACTCAAGTATTTACTCCTACTAGTGCCTTCTGAGTGCTTGATAAGGTGCATTCTTAATGTTGGAGTGCTTTTTACTTACTCGTGTGTTCTTAGTGTTGGATAAAGGTGCGTTCTGAGTGCTTGATAAGGTTTGTTCTAGATAAGGTGCATTCTAATGCACTTGCTAACCTCAGGGTGCAATAATTTGATGTTGGGTGTGATCATACCAGCTTTAGTGCATCGAATCCCATCAGAATTCTGTAGTTAAGTGTGCTTGGACCAGAGTAGTACTGGGATGGGTGAACTCCCGGGAAGTCCCAGTGTTGCACCCTTTTTAGTCTTTCTCCGCTTAGGGCGTTGTGTTGTCTACACTACCATTGAAGTCTTTCTTTGATCAGGGTTTTGTGTTTTTTACACTACTATTTTGGTTCTCGAAACCTGTCTTCAATCCCTCTTTAGCCTTCAAAAATGATTTTTTCTATTTTTTCTAGATTTTATAATTTTGGTTTTTATTTATTTTCTAACTGGTGATTGTTATTAGTTTAGAAATGTGGAAATTTGTGTTATATTCTTAATTTTTATATATTTATGGATTTTCATGATTTTCTGCGTAAGTTTGAAAATTTCCAAAACTAGAAAATTCTTAATGTAGTCAAAAATTGCCAAAAAAGGTAATTTTTAGATTACTAGCTATTGTAGTTTTTTTTTAGTTGTAGAAAAAATTATTGTTGAAGTAGAATATAGAAGATCCATTAATCCATTCACTTGTCTCTTGGTATTTTTCAATGACATCATTAATAGTCTGAATTGGCTATATTACTTATGCTCCCGGTGTTGCACCCTTTTTAGTCTTTCTTTGCTAAGTGCATTGTATTATTTACACTGGTGTTTTGGTGTTCGAAACCCATTTTTAATCCCTCTTTTTATTTTTACTTACTCATGCATAATTAATGTGGTCTTCATGGGATCATAACTTTTGACATGGTCGTCTGACTGACTTGAAATTTTACGAGGAGGTGTACTGTGAGAAGTTGTTTGGTCGGGGCGTTGTATTGTTTATACTGATATTTTGGTTCTCAAATCCCATTTTCAATCATGCATCACTCTTTTTCTCTTGTTCCCCCATCTTCTATCCCAAACCTTGATTTGATTGTCGAGTCCATCTCGCATCCTCGAGCCCATTTCTTACCTCCCAGGTGTTAGGAAAATGACATCTCAGCCTTGAAATAATAAATAGTTAATGGTGCATTCCGAGTGCTGGATATACACTCACATATTTCTTCCTACTAGTTCCTTCTAAGTGCTCGATAAGATGCATTCTTAATGTTGGAGTACTTTTTACTTACTCGTGCGTTCTTAGTGCTAGATAAGGTGCGTTATGAGTGCTAGATAAGGTTCGTTCTAGATAAGGTGCATTTTAATGCACTTGCTAACCTGAAGGCGCAAGATTTTGATGTTGGGTGTGATCATACTAGTTTTAGTGCACCAAATCCCATCTGAACTTTGTAGTTAAGTGTGCTTGGGCTGGAGTATTACTGGAATGGGTGACCTCCTGGGAAGTCCCGGTGTTGCACCCTTTTTAATCTTTCTTTGCTCAGGGCATTGTGTTGTTTACACTACGTTTAAAGTATTTCTTAACTTAGGGCATTATGTTGTTTACACTACTATTTTGGTTCTCGAAACATGTTTTCAATCCCTCTTGCTTTTTACTTACTCATGCTTTATTAGTGCGGTTCTTGCGGGGTCATAACTTTTGACGCGGTTGTCCGGTTGACTTGAAATTTTACAAGGAGGTTTATTGTGAGGAGTTGTTTGGACTTTTGACTAAACCTGGATTAGTTGGACCTCAACACAACCATATTTTCAGGGCCGATTGCCTTCATCTGGGCCTTCAAAAATGATTTTTTCTATTTTTTTCTAGATTTTATAATTTTGTTTTTTTAGTTATTTTCTAACTGGTGATTGTTATTAATTTAGAAATGTGGAAATTTGTGTTATATTCTTAATTTTTATATATTTATGGATATTCCTGATTTTCTACATAAGTTTGAAAATTTCCAAAAATTTAAAATTCTGAATTTTGTCAAAAACTGCCAAAAAAGGTAATTTCTATATTACTAGCTATTGTAGTTTTTTTTTAGTTGTAGAAAAAATTATTGTAGAAGTAGAATATAGAAGATCCATTAATGCATTCACGTGTCTCTTGGTATTTTTCAATGACATCATTAATAGTTTGAATTGGCTATATTACTTATGCTCCCTGTGTTGCACCCATTTATATTTCTTTTCTCAGGGCAGTGTGTTGTTTACACTACTATTTTGGTTCTCAAAACCCATTTTCAATCCCTCTTTTTCATTTTAATTACTCGTGCATTCTTAGTGTGGTATTCATGGGGTCATAACTTTTGACAAGGTCATCCAATTGACTTGAAATTTTATAAGGAGGTGTATTGTGAGGAGTTGTTTGGTTGGGGCGTTGTATTGTTTACATTGCTGTTTTGGTTCTCAAAGCCCATTTTCAATCATGCATCCCTATTTTTCTCTAGTTCCCCCATATTATGTCCCAAACCTTGACTCGGTTCTTGATTACATCTCACGTCCTCGAGGCCATTTCTTGTGTCGCAAGTGTTAGGAAAATGACATCTTAGCCTCACAATAATAAATAGTTGATGGCGCATTCCAAGTGCTGGATATACACTCACGTCTTTCTTCCTACTGGTGCCTTTTGAGTACTTGATAAGCCACATTCTTAATGTTGCAGTGATTTTTACTTACTCATGCATTCTTAGTGTTGGATAAGGTGCGTCCTGAGTGCTAGATAATGTTTGTTCTAGATAAGTTGGATTCTAATGCACATGCTAACCTCAAGGTGCAAGAATTCAATGTTTGGTGTGATCATACCAGTGCTAGTGTACTGAATCCCATCAGAACTCTGTAGTTAAGCATGCTTGGGCCAGAGTAGTACTGGGATGGATGTCCTCTCAGGAAGTCTCAGTGTTGCACCCTTTTTAGTCTTTCTATGCTTAGGACGTTGTGTTGTTTACACTACCTTTAAAGTCTTTCTTTGCTCAGGGCATTGTGTTGTTTACACTACTTTTTTGGTTCTTGAAACCCATTTTCAATCCCTCTTTTTCTTTTTACTTACTCATGCATTCTTAGTGTGGTCTTTGTGGGGTCATATCTTTTGACGCGATTGTCCGGTTGAATTGAAATTTTACGAGGAGGTTTATTATGAGGAGTTGTTTGGATTGCCGAATGAACCTAGATAAGTTCGACCTCAACTCCGCCTTATTTTCAGGGCCAATTTCCTTCATCTGGGCCTTCAAAAATAATTTTTCCTATTTTTTTCTAAATTTTATAATTTTATTTTTTAGTTATTTTCTAAGTGGTGATTGTTAATAGTTTAGAAATGTGCAAATTTGTGTTATTGTATAGTAAAAAAATGGAAGTGCTTCCATTGTAGACTGGTTTAGCCTTTCAATTATGTGGTTTGGGGTCATGTTAAGTGCCTTGAATGGGTCTTTGACTTGGGTCTAGATTTCTCCCCTGTTCTACCCCATTTCCCACTTTTTTGAGCCTATTTCTGGCACCCTGATTTGCAGATTTGAAGTTCTTGGCTTCAGGGTCAAGGTCGACCTTCTGGCTCAAGGTTGATCTCAAACCTGACCTAGGTCAAGGTATACCTCAACCTTGACCTAGGTTAAGGTCAACCTCAACCTTGACCTAGGTCAAAATTGACATTTTTCTTGCCCAAGGTCCAGATTTTAAGTTTTTGGGGTTTCTGAATGTCGGGCTTTGGAAAGATTTAATTTCCTACTTCCAGGTCGATTGTTTTGGGTTTTGAAATGATGAATCTTAAATTATATTTAATATAGGTCCATTTCTAGGGGTATGGGCCTAATGGGAATTTAATTCTCCTATGTAGGCCTCTCTAGAAGATTGTTCCCTAGATTTGTATATAAGGAAGCTTTCTCCTCTCATTTTCTCTAAAAATCCAAGATGCAAGAAGCAATTCCATCCAAACTCTATGCATGATATATTAAAGCAATCATCTACTCTCAAGTATTCAAGAATTCAATAATTCAAGCATCTAATTCATCAAGGAGGTCCATTGGTAGCCATTGAAGGATTCAAGCTCTATAGAGCCCTCTTATTGAAGATTTCTCCATCCACATCCATGCAAGCCTCTTCCTATTTGATTTGAGACATCCTACATCCTACATTCTACATTCTACATCCATTTGGTGCATACATACTTGTGGATCCAAGGATTTGAATCCAGCACAAGGGCTTCTATACAAGCAAGGTGAATTTGTTTAATTACTTTGTTTACTTAATCAATTTCAATTTGATCTTAAGGTTGTAGACACCCTAAAATGGACAGGCTTGCAAATTTACATTAAAAACCCTAATTTTCATCTATTAATTAATGGTTTCTTAATAATTAATTAATCATCTATTTTCCTCTAAATTCATTTCTCAAATCTTCAAGAAAAGGCCAAATATTTCTCAGGGTTCCTCTCTACAACAACGTCAACTATTTTGTTGGAGTAGTCATCTTGTTCCACGTCTTCGATCTCTGCTTCGGAGATATCTTGAAAGAAAGCTACCCCACGGGGAGGTTCAGTGAATAGTGTAGGACTAGTGTTGGCAAAGGGATCTTTTTCTTGCTC
>MU225512.1:1861713-1891819 GCA_018584345.1 Thuja plicata | reverse complement strand
TATATAATAAACCCTTCATAACCATTTGAAGGATCCAGGATTTCAAGCTTCAAGCGCCATTACGCTGTCAACATCCAAAGCCATCTTGCGATCACACACACACACTTTGCAATTATCAACATCTCGACGCTTCTCAAGTCATAGACGCTGCCCAGCCAATACTGAGCATCAAGAAAAACATTTCGGAAGGAGTAGAGAGAGACAATAGAAGCTTCAAGCTTTGAAGGGTTTGCATTCATTTGTCTTCCTTTTCGTTGTTTGTACATTTTATTGCTTACGTTTTGATCATTCGTTTAGTAGTTACTGCGTAATAGATTTGCATGCACTTGTGAACCTTGGCTACTAACCCCTGCCCTTGGAAAGCTGTGGGAAACCGGAGAGAGAGGCGTACAAAGGTTAATTCCAAAACTGGGGTTCGACCAAGGAAAAATTCCCCCCCAAAAAAACAAACTATTTTTCTTGCAAGTACAGGTTTGGGATAGTGAATTAAAGTGTAGATCTGGATACCCTTTTCGACAAATTTTTGGAATCTGTGAACAGATTTTCCATTGGAGATTTGTAGGTCAAGGTTGAACTTTTGGGGTCAAGGGTGACATTTTGGGGTCAAGGTCGACCCTGACCTAGGTCAAGGACAACCTCAAACCTGACCTAGGTCAGAATCAGAAATTCTGGGTCAAGGTTGACATTGACTTGAGGGTTAGAATTGATCTTTCTTTGAAAAGAAAATGATTTCTGGGTTTTGTAGATCTCACATTTTTGGTTGAGGAATACAAAAATCAACAGATTTTGAGACCGTCTGACAGGATTTTCAGCAAGTTCTTTTTTGAAGGTATGTATTTTGTTCCATTTTCCTTTACAAAAATTTCCAGATTTACATCCCTTATCAATTACAATTAAATGTAAGATGATTAATTAAGGCATAGGGTCACTTTTATGAGAAAATATCCATTGTTCAAAACCCTATCAAGAGACCCTCAATTTGCTTCTTTACATTTTGGTGAACCCGCGATAGACAACTCTTGATTTTATGGAATTAGATGCCCTATTGTGTTTGTAGTGTTCAATTTCCTTTTCATGCTTATAGATTTAATTTTAATGCATTTGGATATATCTAGATCTATTTTCTATGCATTTAATTATTCTTTATCATGTTTCACAAGTTGTTTCAAGTGTTTTCCAAACATCCTACCATAACTTTTGGGATTAAACAACATCCTCCTCTTACCTTACCATTACATGATGTTACACCTAGAAAGACTTTATCTAGTGCATGTGATGTTGCTTTGTCCTCTCTTGTATTACCTTGTAAGGATATATTAGAGAAAGAAGATGAATTTAATCTTTCTCTCCATCATATTTCTCTTTATGGAGAAGAGTTGAGGATTGATGTTAATTCTTCTCCTAATATATGCCTTTTCTATGAGCCTACTTTAGAATATAATTTAGCTTCTTTCCCCTTTAGGGATCAGGCTTTAGTGATTTATGGTGCTCCTACAATGTGATTTATTGATAGGGATGATAATCCTCCTATTTGGGATGAACCTTTGGATTTAAATGTTGATTACTCTCTTCCTCATGAAGCCATTGTGGATGATTCTTCTTTTTGGGATGAACCCTTGGATAAAGACATTGATTTATCCCCTCCTCATGAAGAAGCTTTGATACAAGAGGGTGATTTATTAATGGATGACATATTAATACATGATGGTGACTCTTTTTCTAAAACACACTCCCCTTATGCAAACATTTTAGAGAAAGAAGAAGACATTATAGATTCTTTACCTCCATTTGGGATTCCTTCTAGTAATGAGGCATTAGCAGAGAATGATATGAATTCCCTTAATTCTCTCCATCTTAGTGATGATCTTATGGAGAATCAAGATCCTACCTCATCTCCTCCTAGGATGTATTCTTTGCTTCCTTCTTGTGAACCCATTTGTAATTTTGAGCCAACTAACATGGTTTATCCAAAACCCTTGTTGACTATTAAAGGTTTTCCTCCCATTACTGTCAAGGGTAAACCTAGAGATCCTTTGGATTTATTTGATAACATTGATTCCCTTTCACATGCCTATCATACAAGTAATAACCCTCAACCTAATCCGGTGGTTCCTACTTCTTTACCACCTTCTCAACCCATTCTTCTTCCTCCACCCTGTCTTCCTAGCATGGAGTATGATTTGATAAACCAATTGCGCAATACCCCTACCAAGATTTATTTATGGGAGCTTCTTCAAACTTCACCTACCTACCATGAATCCTTGAAAAAATCTCTAGGAACTATTTCCATACCACCTCCTAATCAAGATAACATCAATGCCTTCTTATAGTGCATGCATGCTACCCTGGGTTGTCTTGACATTGTGTTTACTCAAAAGGATTTACCTTCTAAAGAAATACAGAATCAATATGATGCCCTTATGGTTTCTATTACTATAAATAAGAGTATCATTCATAGGACCTTGATTGATAATGGATCTAGGCTTCATATTTGTAGCATGGATATTCTCAAAGCAATTAAAGTTGATCTTTCAACTATTCAACCTGATAATGCTCCTATACGTGGCTTTGGTAACATTGATAAGAACACTTTGGGAATAATTACCTTACCTATAAAAGTAGGTCCAATCATCTTGACTACTCCTTTTCATGTTATACCTGGACCTCTTAATTATAACCTCCTTTTGGGTAGACCTTAGTTGCATGAGATGCATGTTGTTCCTTTCACCCTTCACTGTAAAGTCAAGATTATTCATAACAACATGGTGTATATACTTCATGCGGATGATGCATGAAATCCTTGTTTGAATATTCAAACCCACAATACTCCTATTCCTAATAATAATCCTTCTTCCTCTAATTTTATTCATGGAGATTATTGGGGAACCTTTGATTTTAATCCTACCTTTATTGGAGAGTATAAAGTTTCTAATCTTGATTTTATGAAGTCACAAAGAGAGTTTGAACAACGAGCTTTTACTTCTACTTATAATACCATTCATAATAACTTTGTCACTGCCTCTACCCAATATGAATCTATCAAACCTACCAGTGATGACATAGTGACTACTAAAATTCCATTGAATCCTTCTGATATGGCTTCTCATTATGGGCATGGTTATCATTTACATGTTAAACAAGGATTCCATGGTCAATGATGTGCTAAGCATAAACCGGGAATTCAAATGCCCTTACATAGTGGGGGGCATGAGCATTCTTATGGATTAGGATTTAATCCTCAACAACACATCAATATTAACAACATCTCGAATAACACTTCAAAACATGATGACCCTATGAGGGAATTTGACCAAGAAGTTCTTTTGCCTAAATTCCTTTGTGCTAAGATGATTACTAGACCTAAATGCAAAAATAAATGTACTTCACACTTGAAAACTCTTCCTTTTTGTTTGTATCAGAGATTTCATGATCACTCTACTAATGAATGTCAAGCTTTACATTATAAGATTAGGAAGCTCATTGATAGTAAATTTATTTATATATCATGTGGCAATAAGTTGTATTTTAATCTTATTTTCTCTAAATAACATTTATGTTCCTATTATGGAACTCCACATTATGTAAACAATGTTAGCCTAATCTTTGGGGGATCATTGTCTTGCATAGTGTTGTGAGTGATATAATAGGTCCCCTTTCATCCTTTTTCCTATGCTTGGGGGGCAAGGATGCCATCTCTTTCTTTTTTGTCTTTCCGGGATCCACTTTTCCCTTGGTTAAGCAGTATCTATCTATTATGTGATATCTAATCATACATGAAAATTTTAGTTTGCATTAAGGATCAATATCCTTGATCATAACCTATTTCTCTATTTAACATTGGGTTTGCATGGTTGATAAATCTCTCACCTTGGAAACTAAATAATATGCTATCCCTCACGAGGGTTACTTTTTCACTTCTTGCATGATATCTCTTTGCATTCGTCCCTTCCATGGCCTCATAGGAGCTGTAACCTTCTTGGCTTGGATTGGGTGTTGTCTATGGATATTGTCTTGTTATTGAAGAAGGCTTTTATCCTTGTTCTTTTCTTTCCTTAACATGTCAAAATAGTATGTATTTTTCCATCTTAATGAGGGGGAATATATACGGCCTCCCTCATTCTATATTATGCATTTTTGTTCTAACCTTTTGTTTTGTAGCATGCTAAATCCTCTGAAGGTAATGCATATGCTAAATCCTGAAGAGATACGAATTCAATTACAATTCAATATGCTAAATTCTATGAAGGTAACACACATAAGTTACTAAATCCTAAAGAGATATGCATTTTGCAAATGTATACCATGGTGATATAAGGATATGGATCCATGGGTACTTCATAAAATTTGTCAGTAGACACACTACATACATGCACATCTTAATGTATTTTTCCATCTTAATGAGGGGGAATATATATGACCTCCCTCTTTCTATATTATGCATTTTTGTTCTAACCTTTTGTTTTGCAGCATGCTAAATCCTCTGAAGGTAATGCATATGCTAAATCCTGAAGAGATACACATTCAATTACAATTCAATATGCTAAATCCTACGAAGGTAATGCACATAAGTTACTAAATCCTAAAGAGATACACATTTTACAAATGTATACCATGGTGATATAAGGATATGGATCCATGGGTACTTCATAAAATTTGTCAGAAGACACACTACATACATGCACAAAGCTTCCAGAAGGTGCACAACTTTATGGGGTGACTATCATGTTCTTTATTGGTGGGCCATCCTATCCTTTTTTTGGTTCGCAGTGAGATACACACATCTTACTAGGCGAGGTAATCACACCCTCTCTCTTTTTCTCTCTTAACTGGTGATGTCTCTCTTATCATGATCTTAGGGTTGATAAAGACTTAAGTCCTTGGGGCCTTGAGGATTCCTTTGTCCCTTTTGATTTCAATAATATTATCTTTTCTTCATGATCTCCTTTACCAAGAGTTTGTATTGAGTCCATACTCTTGCTAAAGTGGGGGCTAAATGTATAGTCATAAAATGGAACCACTTCCATTGTATAATAGTTTAGCCTTCTGAGTAAGTGATTTGGGGTCATGTCAAGCACCTTGAATGGGTCTATGACTTAGATCTGGCTTTCTCCCCTGTTCTGCCCCATTTCCCACTTTTTCTAGCCTGTTTCTTGCACCCTGATCTGCAGATTTGAAGTTCTTGACTTCAAGGTCAAGGTTGACCTTGACCCTAACCTAGGTCAAGGTTGACCTCAACCTTGACCTTGAACTAGGTCAGAATTGATCTTTTTCTTGCCCAAGGTCCAGATTTCAAGTTTCCAAAATTTCTGGATGTCGGGCTTTGGAAAGATTTAATTTCCCACTTTCGGGTCGACTGTTTTGGGTTCCAAAATGATGAATCTTAAATTATATTTAATATAGATCCACTTCTAGGGGTATGGGTCTAATGGGAATTTAATTCTCCTATGTAGGCCTCTCTAGAAGATTGTGCTCTAGATTTGTTTATATTGAAGCTTTCTCCTCTCATTTTCTCTAACAATCCAAGATGCAAGAAGCAATTCCATCCAAACTCTATGCATGATCTATTGAAGCAAGTATCTACTCTCACAAATTCAAGCATTCAAGAATTCAAGCATCTAATTCATCAAGGAGATTCATTGGTAGCCATTGAAGGATTCAAGCTCTATGGAGCCCTCTTATTGAAGATTTCTCCATCCACATCCATGCAAGCCTCTACCTATTCCAAGATCCATTCAAGATTGGTGTTGAAGATCCAAAAGAAATTGATTTGAGACATCCTACATCCTACATTCTACATTCTACATCCATTTGGTGCATACATACTTGTGGATCCAAGGATTCAAATCTAGCACAAGGGCTTCTATACAAGCATGGTGAATTTGTTTATTTACTTTGTTTAATTATGCAATTTAAATTCAATTATAAGGTTAATTCCAAAATTGGGTTTTGACCAAGGGAAACCCCTCCCCCCCAAAAAAACAAACCATTTTTCTTGCAGGTACAGGTTTGGGACAACAAATTAAAGTGTAGATCTGGATACCCTTTTCAACAAACTTTTAGGATCCGTGAACAGAATTTTTGTCAGAGCTATGCAGGTCAAGGTTGACATTTTGGGGTCAAGGGTGACATTTTGGTGTCAAGGTCAACCATGACCTAGGTCAAGGATGACCTACACCCTAACCCAGGTCAGAATCAGAAATTTTGGGTCAAGGTTGACATTGACTTGAGGGTCAGAATCGACCTTTCTCAGAAAAGAAAATGATTTCTAGGTTTTGCAGATCTCGTAGTTTCGGTTGGGAATCATGAAAATCAATAGTTTTTGAGACCATCTGACAGGGTTTTCAGCAGGTTCTTTTTCAGAGGTATGTATTTTGTTCCATTTTCCTTTACAAATATTTCTAGATTTACACCCCTTATCAATTACAATTAAATGTAAGATGATTAATGGAGGCATATGGTCACTTTTATGAGAAAATATCCATTGTTCAAAACCCTATCTAGAGACCCTCCATTTTCTTCTTTATAGTTATATTCTTAATTTTTATATATTTATGGATTTTCATGATTTTCTGCATAAGTTTGAAAATTTGAAAATTCTGAATGTTGTCAAAAATTGCCAACAAAGGTAATTTTTAGATTACTAGCTATTGCAGGTTTTTTTTAGTTGTAGAAAAAATAATTGTAACAGTAGAATATAGAAGATTCATTAATCCATTCATGTGTCTCTTGGTATTTTTCAATGACATCATTAATAGTCTGAATTGGCTATATTACTTATGCTCTTGGTGTTGCACCCTTTTTAGTCTTTCTTTGCTCAGGGCGTTGAGTTGTTTACACTATTGTTTTGGTTCTCAAAACCCATTTTCAATCCCTCTTTTTCTTTTTACTTACTCATGCATTCTTAGTGTGGTCTTTGTGGGGTCATAACTTTTGACGCGGTCGTCCGATTAACTTGAAATTTTATGAGGAGGTGTATTATGAGCAGTTGTTTGGTCGGGGCATTATATTATATACATTGTTGTTTTGATTCTTGAATCTTGTTTTCAATCATGCATCCCTATTTTTCTCTCATTCCCCCATCTTCTGTCCCAAACCTTGATTCGGTTCTTGACTCCATCTCGCGTCCTCGAGCCCATTTCTTGCCTCATAGGAGTTAGGAAAATGACATCTCAACCTTGCAATAATAAACAGTTAATGGTGCATTCTGAGTGTTGGATATACACTTGCATCTTTCTTCCTACTGGTGCCTTCTAAGTGCTCGATAAGGCACATTCTTAATGCTGGAGTTCTTTTTACTTACTCGTGCATTCTTAGTTCTAGATAAGGTGCGTTCTAAGTGCTAAATTAGGTTCATTCTAGATAAGGTGCATTCTAATGCACTTGCTAACCTCAAGGCATAAGACTTTGATGTTGGGTGCAATCATACTAGTGTTAGTGCACCGGGTCCCAACAGAACTTTGCAATTAAGCATGCTTGGGCTGGAGTAGTACTAGGATGCGTGACCTCCTAGGAAGTCCCGGTGTTGCACCCTTTTTAGTCTTTCTCTGCTCAGGGTGTTGTGTTGTTTACACTACCTTTAAAATCTTTCTTTGCTTAGGGATTTTTTTTTTTTACACTACTATTTTGGTTCTCGAAACCCATTTCCAATCCCTCCTTTTCTTTTTACTTACTCATGCATTCTTAGTGCGGTCTTCGTAGGGTCATAACTTTTGACATGATTATGTGGTTGTTTTGAAATTTTACAAGGAGGTTTAATGTGAGGAGTTTTTTGGTTGGGGCGATGTATTTTTTACACTTCTATTTTGGTTCTTGAAGCCCATTTTCAATCATGCATCCCTCTTTTTCTCTTGTTCCCCCATCTTCTATTCCAAACATCGATTCGGTTCGTGAGTCCATCTCACGTCCTCGAGCCAATTTCTTGCCTCAGAGGTGTTAGGAAAATGACATCTCGACTTTGCAATAATAAATAGTTAATGGTGCATTCTGAGTGTTGGTTATACACTCATGTCTTTCTTCCTAATGGTGCCTTATGAGTGCTCGATAAGGTGCATTCTTAATGCTGTAGTGCTTTTTACTTACTCGTGCCTTCTTAGTGTTGGATAAGGTGCGTTCTGAGTGCTAGATAAGGTTCATTCTAGATAAGGTGCATTCTAATGCACTTGCTAACCTAAGGGCGTAAGAATGTGATGTTGGATGTGATCATACCAGCGTTTGTGCACCAAATTCCATTAAAACTCCATAGTTAAACACGCTTGGGTTGGAGTAGTACTGGGATGGGTGACCTCCTAGGAAGTCCCGATGTTGCACCACTTTTAGTCGTTCTTTGCTCAAGGCATTGTGTTGTTTATACTACCTTTAAAGTCTTTCTTCCCTTAGGGCATTGTGTTGTTTGCACTACCTTTAAAGTCTTTCTTTTCTCAGGGCGTTGTGTTGTTTACACTACTATTTTGCTTCTTGAAACCTGTTTTCAATCTCTCTTTTTCTTTTTACTTATTCATGCATTCTTAGTGCGGTCTTCACGGGGTCATAAATTTTGACGCGGTTGTTTGGTTGACTTGAAATTTCACTAGGAGGTTTATTGTCAGGAGTTGTTTGGATTGCCGACTGAATGTAGATCAGTTGGACCTCAACTCGACCATATTTTCGTGGTCAATTTCTGTCATTTGGGCCTTGAAAAATGATTTTTCCTATTTTTTTCTAGATTTTATAATTTTTTTTTTTTAGTTATTTTCTAATTGATGATTGTTATTAGTTTAGAAATGTGGAAATTTATTTTATATTCTTAATTTTTATATATTTATGGATTTTCATGATTTTCTGTATAAGTTTGAAAATTTCCAAAAATTGAAAATTCTGAATGTTGTCAAAAACTACCAAAAAGGTAATTTTTAGATTACCAGATTTTGTAGTTTTTTTTAGTTGTAGAAAAAATTATTGTAGAACTAGAATATAGAAGATCCATTATTCCATTCATTTGTCTCTTGTTATTTTTCAATGACATCATTAATAGTTTGAACTGCCTATATTACTTATGCTCCCGGTGTTGCACCCTTTTGTCTTTCTTTTCTTAGGGAATTGTGTTTTTTACACTACTATTTTGGTTCTCGAAATCCATTTTCAATCCCTCTTTTTCATTTTACTTACTCGTGCATTCTTAGTGCGGTCTTCGCAGGGTCATAACTTTTGACACAGTCATCTGATTGACTTGAAATTTTACGAGGAGGTGTAATGTGAGGAGTTATTTGGTCAGGGAATTGTATTGTTTACACTACTATTTTGGTTCTCGAAGCCCATTTTCAACCTTTTTTGGTTCTTTTTAATTTTACTTACTCTTGCATTCTTAGTGCGGTCTTCGCTGGGTCATAACTTTTGACGCGGTTGTCTGGTTGACTTGTAATTTTATGAGGAGGTTTATTGTTAGGAGTTGTTTAGATTTCTGAATGAACCTAGATCGGTTGGACCTCTAATCGACCATATTTTCATGGTTGATTTCCTCCATCTAGGCCTTCAAAAATAATTTTTTTATAGATTTTATAATTTTTTTTTTTTAGTTATTTTTTAACTAGTGATTGCTATTAGTTTAGAAATGTGGAAATTTGTGTTATATTCTTAATTTTTATATATTTATGGATTTTCATGATTTTCTGCATAAGTTTGAAAATTATGAATGTTGTCAAAAACTGCCAAAAAAGGTAATTTTTGATTACTAGCTATTGTAGTTTTTTTTTAGTTGTAGAAAAAATTATTGTAGAAATAGAATATAGAAGATCCATTAATCCATTCATGTGTCTCTTTGTATTTTTAAATGACATCATTAATAGTCTGAATTGGCTATATTACTTATTCTCTGGGTGTTGCACCCTTTTTAGTCTTTCTTTGCTTAGGGTGTTGTGTTGTTTACACTATTGTTTTGGTTCTTGAAACCTGTTTTCAATCCCTCTTTTTTATTTTACTTACTCATGCATTCTTAGTTTGGTTTTTCGCGGGTAAAAACTTTTGACGCGATCATCCGATTGACTTGAAATTTTATAAGGAGGTGTATTGTGAGGAGTTGTTTGGTCAGGGTATTGTAATGTTTACACAGCTCTTTTGGTTCTTGAAGCCTATTTTTAATCATGCATCCCTCTTTTTCTCTTGTTTCCCCATCTTGTGTCCCAAACCTCGATTATGTTCTCGAGTCCATCTCGCGTCCTCGAGCCCATTTCTTGGCTTGTAGGTATTAGGAAAATGACATCGTAGCCTTGCAATAATAAACAGTTAATGGTGTATTTCGAGTGCTAGAAATACACTCGCATCTTTCTTCCTTCTAGTGCCTTCTAAGCACTCGATAATGCACATTCTTAATATAGGAGTGTTGTTTACTTACTCGTGCGTTCTTAGTGTTGGATAAGGTGCATTTTGAGTGCTAGACAAGGTTCATTCTAGATAAGGTGCATTCAAATGCACTTTCTATGTTGAGGGTGAAAGACTTTGATGTTGGGTGCGATCATACTATCATTAGTGCACCGGATCCCATCATAACTCCGTAGTTAAGCGCGCTTGGGATGGATTACTACTAGGATGGGTGACCTCCCAAGAAGTCCCGGTGTTGCACCCTTTTTAGTCTTTCTCTGCTTAGGGCATTGTGTTTTTTACACTACCTTTAAAGTCTTCCTTCACTCATGGAATTGTGTTGTTTACAACACTATTTGTGTTCTCAAAACTCATTTTCAATCCCTCTTTTGCTTTTTACTTACTCATGCATTCTTAGTGCGGTCTTCGCGGGGTCATAACTTTTGATGCGGTTGTCCGGTTGACTTGAAATTTTTCAAGGAGGTTTGTTGTGAGGATTTTTTTGGATTACTGATTGAACCTATTTTGATTGGACCTTAACTCGACCATATTTTCAAGCCAATTTCCTTCATCTGGGCCTTCAAAAATGATTTTTCCTATTTTTTTTTTGTAGATTTTATGATTTTTTTAAAAAATTATTTTCTAATTGGTGATTGTTATTAGTTTAGAGATGTGTAAATTTGTGTTATATTCTTAATTTTTATATATTTATGGATTGTCATTATTTTCTCCATAAGTTTGAAAATTTCCAAAAAATGAAAATTCTGAATATTGTCAAAAACTACCAAAAAAGGTAATTTTTAGATTACTAGCTATTGTAGTTTTTTTTTAGTTGTAGAAAAAATTATTGTAGAAGTATAATATAGAAGATCCATCAATCATGAATTCTTAGTGTGGTCTTCATGGGGTCATAACTTTTGACGCGGTCGTCCGATTGACTTGAAATTTTACAAGGAGGTGTATTGTGGGGAGTTGTTTGGTCAGGGCGTTGTATTGTTTACACTGTTGTTTTGGTTCTCAAAGCCCATTTTCAATCATGCATCCCTCTTTTTATCTCATTCTCCCATATTCTATCCCAAACCTCAACTCGTTTCTCGAGTCCATCTCGCATCCTCGAGTCCATTTCTTGCCTTGCAAGTGTTAGGAAAATGACATCTCAGCCTTGCAATAATAAATAGTTAATGGTGCATTCTGAGTGCTGGATATACACTCACATCTTTCTTCCTAGTGATGCCTTCTGAGTGCTCAATAAGGTGCATTCTTAATGCTGGAGTGCTTTTTACTTACTCGTGTATTCTTAGTGCTGGATAAGGTGTGTTCTGAATGCTAGATAAGGTTTGTTCTAGATAAGGTGCATTCTAATGCACTTGCTAACCTTAGGGCGCAAGAATTTTATGTTGGGTAGTGGGATGTGTGACCTTCCGGGAAGACCTGATGTTGCACCCTTTTTAGTATTTCTCTACTCAGGGCGTTGCATTATTTACATTACCTTTAATGTCTTTCTTCACTCATGGCATTGTGTTTTTTACACTACTTTTTTGGTTCTCAAAACCCATTTTCAATCCCTCTTTTTCTTTTTACTTACTCTTGTATTCTTAGTGCGGTCTTCGTGGGGTCATAAATTTTGACGCGGTTGTCCAGTTGACTTGGAATATTACGAGGAGGTTTGCTGTGAGGAGTTGTTTGG
Organism: Thuja plicata; assembly: GCA_018584345.1. NCBI lineage: Eukaryota > Viridiplantae > Streptophyta > Pinopsida > Cupressales > Cupressaceae > Thuja > Thuja plicata. The sequence goes on along the minus strand of MU225512.1, from coordinate 1,879,800 downwards.
ATTTTTGAATGAATGTAGTTCGGTTGGACCTCAACTTGACCATATTTCTAGGGCCAATTTCCTTCATCTGGGCCTTGAAAAAAGATTTTTTCTATTTTTTTCTAGATTTTATAATTTTGTTTTATTAGTTATTTTCTAACTGGTGATTTTTTTCTTAAGGTAACAACAGGTTTTGAAGGGGCCCTGAAACCCTTTACATAGCAGAAAAATGATAGACAATAAAGGATGAAGGTTACAACAAATTGTAATATATGAAAAAATACCAAAAGAAGGCTAAACCCCAGATTTAATATAAAATATTATTACAAAACATCAAAACAACTAACTACAAAAAGCTTCTAGTAGACAGATAACAAAAAACTTCTAGCAACCCAAAACAATCCAGCACTGAAGCTAAATAGCTTCCATCTGATCCTCCAGCATCTAAACTTCAACCATCTGCAACTCCATACTCTGGATCAAGTCCCTTAACTTATTGATATCTTTGGTCTGGACTTCAACTTTCTTTTTAGTGCCAGGGCCCGAAATCTGAATTTTGTGAGGGCTATCATCCTCCTACCTTTCCTTATCACTATCGTTACCTTCTAGAAGGGTATATAAAGATTTTAGATTATCCAGAGAGTTTTTCATACCCATTTTGCTAATAGTAGTAAGCTTTTTTATAAGAGCCTTGTTGTTGCTAACCTTGCAATTAATTGTTTTGAGCTTGTTGTCCACCATGGTGCTGATCTTGGTATCCATATTTTTAACCTTATTGAAAACATCTTTCCCCTGCTGGTACATGGTAGCATCATTGTGCATTTTTTCAACAATTTCCTCTAGCAACGTGTTCCTATCTTCTAGATTCTTATAATTATCTTTGATCTCCTTTATATCATCCTGAATCCACTTATCCATATTATAGCTATTCTCTTCTTTATTTCTGGCCATTTGAAGGAAATAAATAGTAGCCAACCTTTTGACACTGACCTCTCTCTCTCATGGAGGTCATCCTCAAGGCTCCTCATGTTATGGACATTCTTTTCTTCAAGGTCACCTTTCAAGGTATCACGGTTGTACTCAACATTCTCATTTTCATTGTAATATTTCTTAGTTTTGTCAGTTTCTTTATGAGGGGCAATCCCCTCCTCATTGTTCTCCATGTTGCCTTTGTCAATCTCTGTTTCTGCCATATCCCTTATTTCCCTATGGTAAACCTGAAGGTCATGAGTTTGGTCTTCCCCACCATCCTTATTGACAGTGTAGTCTTCATTGTGGGTATCAATGTCCCCTGACTCCCTCTGATATTCCTGAGTTTCCTAATTATGTTCCTCATCACCATCATTTTTAATAGTATGGTCTTCAATATGGGTATCAATAATATTGTCAATTTCTTCAGTAATGTCATCCAATATTTTTTTCTCCAGATTCTGGGTTTCCTCTGTATCATCTTTACCACCCAGAGACACATTGGTGTTAGTCTTCATGTCCTCAATTTTTCCCAATTTCCTAGTGAAACCCTCATCCTTAGATGACTCAATATCCTGTTCATCATCAGTTTTCATCCCCTTCAATATCATCATAAACTGACAGAGATATATCCGCAGCAATAGGGCCTCTACGACTTTTTTTTAGCTTTTTCCTTATTAGAGCTCTTACCCATAGACACCTCCAGACTTTTCCTCTTAACATTCACAATACTTTTGGTAATGGGGTTAGGAATATGATTCTTAACATAGTCCATAATCAAAAGAATTGATCCCTCATGTAAAATAGGGCCGGAAGACTTACTCCTATTGTCATTAATGCTCTGGTTGAGCGAACTTAAGAGATAGAAGGGAAAGCAAACCCTAATGTTATGACAGAAATGGTTTGCCAGAACAAAATGATATTTGTAAACCTTAGAATACCTTCCGTCCAATGTGAAGTACTCCATGATATCCTAGATCATGAATGCCCAAATACGCTTAATATTTGACAAGTTGGCATAGTCCAAATCACCCTTCACAAGCATTGCCCTTTCTTCATCAGTCTTAGGGAATTTTTTTATAACCTTTGTTGCCCTCTTTTTTGTCTTTCAAAAAATGCATCCCCTCCAATGGAAGACATGTTATTTCTACAAGACGGTCCAAAGTGAGCTTGATAGATTTGCTCTTAGATCACGAATGCCCAAATACGCTTAATATTTGTCAAGTTGACATAGTCCAAATCACCATTCACAAGAATTTCCCTTTCTTCATTACTCTTAGGGAATTTTTTATAACCTTTGTTGCCCTCTTTTTTGTCTTTTAGAAAATTCATCCCCTCCAATGGAAGACCTGTTATTTATGCAAGACGCTCCAGAGTAAGCTTGATAGATTTGCCCAAAATGTTCACAATGTCATTCTCCCATCCATTAACAAAAGCTTTTTTCACTTCTTTGTCATTTCCATGGAGACGCTTTAAATATCTGTGAACATTACCCTTCTTAAGCTTGCTCCACACCTCTTTTTCTTCCCTCCATTTACACTCTGCAGATTCTTCTCTCTTCAAATCTCCTCCCATATCTTCTTCCTCTGCAGTTTGGCCTCTCTCACTGTTCTGTTTCATACTAGTTCTCAGCTCAAAGTGAAAATATATTTTGACAATCACAGAGTACTTAATGATGTCCTAGAAAACTTGTGACTTAAGTGAATCATCATTATTTTGATGCTTCACATTGCTCGACATTGTAGCCATACCCCTAATTAGATCATCATTAATCAGAATGATTAATACGAGTGACCTCACCTACCTTATGATTAAGCATATCATAATTGAGTAAGAATTCCACCTCATTATTAATTTTTGTGTTCCCATGCCACTTACATGTGATATCATTCTTTACACCAATGTTGGCTAGACAATTAGCCACTTGATTCATTTCCCAAAAACTATGAGAAACATAAAAGGAGGTAAAATTCAAGGCCACATTAATTATCTTAGCAATTATATATTCAATAGTCCATGATGCCTTACTCTTGCCTCTAATATTATTAATAATATTTAAGGAGACTCCCTCCAGCCAGACTTTCTCATAGCCCAGTTCCTCTGCCAGCAAAATAATGTTGAGAGAAGCCATAGCTTCGGACCTATGGTTAGATTGAATTCCCAAAGGAGAGGAAATCACACTAACACAATTACCATTCTGATCTCTTATTATGCCACCTCCTCCAATAGTTCTTGGGTTTCCCTTCATGGCCCCATCGAAGTTAGCTTTAACCCAACCTTCAGGGGGAAAAGTACAAATTTCTAGAGATCTCTGATTGATATGACTGTCATTACTCTCACTTTCCCTCTTACCTAATTTAGACTCAGGTTTAAAAGATGATAAGTTTTCTTCCAGTGCCCTACAAATTTGATTGCCTACCACTTCAGGGGATACTTTCTTTTCTCTAAAAATTCTATTGTTGCGCTCTTTCCAGATTCTCTAGCACACATGAGGAGGGATAAGGAACCAAATGTCTTTATCAATAAAGTTCTGAGGTAGGTAGCTCCATTAAGAAACAAAATCCTGCCAAACAAAAGTTAAACACCAGTAGATATGCCATTTTCTAAAGATGATATCCCAATCTTTACGAGTGAAAGGACAGTGGAGCATGATATGATCACAAGATTCAGTGTTTTCAAAGAAAAGACTACATATATTAACAATGTTTATACCCCTCCTAGAGAGGTTATCAAGAGTCAACTATTTATTTTGAATTAAGAGCCAATAGAAGAAGTTGATTTTAGGTATTATATTTTCATACCACACAAAAGAGCAAGGAGGTCTTTCCTCTCTATCAAAAATAATATTAACAGCAGAGGCCACAGTATACTTGCCATTAGAAGTAGGATTCCATACAACCGAATCCTGAATGTTATCATTTATGTACCAGGTCTGAAGCTCATTCTGGAGGGAAATGAGACTAACATCAATTTCTCCCAGATTCTTCCAGTTGTTGTCCTGCCAGTAATCAGTAACTTTTGTGTCAATCAAATCTTTTCTTCTTTCAATAATTTGCTTCCAGTCTTGATTGGTGGATAGAGGCATAGAGTGGATCCATTCATCATCCCAGAAATCAATTCTACAACCATCTCTTAAATTACATCTTTTACCTTTCACAATCAGGTCTTTGGTAGATTTTATACTATTCCAGATGAAGGAACCATTAGTACTATTGTCTTCCCCTATAAATTCCTCCAAAGAATTATTAAGAAAGAGATAGTTACTTTTAATGATAGAATTCCACTCTTTTTTATCACCATAAATCCTCCATAGTTGTTTAGCCATGAGGGCTTTATTAACTTTTTAATATTACATAGCCCAAGACCTCCTAGCTTTTTAGGCTTACAAACTTTTTCCCAAGATACAAGGCTCATTCTTTTCTTTTCTTCAACCCCAGACCAGAGGAATCTTTTCTAAATTTTTTAAATTTCATTAGCAATTTTATGGGGAATTTTAAATAATGTCATTGCATAAACAAGGAGGTTCTAAATGGTGGATTTCAGTAATTGGAGTTTTCCCGCATTGCTGAAAAGCGCCCCTTTCCAACCAGAAAATTTATTGTTATATCTGTCTATTAGAGTGTGCCAGAAACTTTCCAGAGGATTGGAGCAAAGGGGCAATCCCAAGTAAGATGAAGGGAGTTTTCCAATGGTACAACCAAGAATAGTAGAAATTTTCTTCTATCTTTCTTTAGGAGTATTAATGAAGAAGATGGAACTCTTAGTCCAATTGACAAGCTGTCCAGTAGCCTCAGTATAGATAGATAGACATTTCTTCAGATTTATGGCTTCTTTAATTGTCGACTCTCCCATGATAAGTGTATCATCCAAAAATTGATCATGAGAGAAAATGAGTCTAGCTGAGGATGGGTGAACGCCATTTATTTCCCCTTTTTCCACCATCTTATGGATATACTTCCCAAGGCACTTAGCAAGAATAGAAAAGAGGATAGGAGAGATAGGATCTCCTTGTCTTAACCCTCTGGTAGGTTTAAAAAAAGTAGAAGAACCCCCATTAACAATGACAGAGGAAGAAACAATAGTTGCAAGTTGCATAATAATTTTGATGACCTCCTTATTAAAGCCAAAAGAGGATAGCAACATCTGCAAAAAATGCCAATAGACTCTATCGTAAGCCTTAGATAGGTCCAGTTTCATCATGAAGCCCTATTTTTTAGTCTTTTCCAGAGAATGGATATTCTCATGAGCCACAATGATAGAATCGAGGATTTGTCTCCCAGGAATAAAGTCATTTTGCTGGGGGGATATAATATTCAAGAGCAACTAGAGCAGTCTGGAGGTAATAACTTTAGACATAATCTTGTATAGAGAATTACACAGGCTGATAGGGATAAATTCTTCCACTGTGTTGGCTCCTAGTTTTTTAGGAATCAGAACCAGGAAGGTTGCATTTAATTCTTATATAGTCAGAAAATGGAAGCACTTCCATTTTAGACTTATTTAGCCTTCTGAGTGAGTGGTTTGGGGTCATGAAAAGCACCTTAAATGGGTTCCTGATCTTGACATGGCTTCCCCCCTGTTTTGTCCTTCTTTCCACTCCTGTTTAGCCTGATTTCTGCATTCTAGACAGTAGACTGGTGATTTTGGGCTTCAGGGTCAGGGTCGACCTTTTAGGTCTATGTCAACCTTGACCCTGACCTAGGTCAAGGTCAACCTCGACCTTGACCTAGGGTTCAGATCCCAGGGTCTCATAGTTTTTGGATGTCGGTCTTTGCAAAAAGTGTTTCCCACTTCCGGGTCAGTTTTTTCAGGTTCCGAAGTGTCGTTTCCTAAATTATATTTAATATAGGTCCTCTCCTAGGGGTAAATGATTTAATGGAAATTTAATTCTCCTATGTCAGCCTCCTTAGAAGATTGTGCCCTAGTTTCATATAAAAGGGAGCCTTTCTCCCCTCATTTTCTTTAAGTTCTCTATTGAAGCCTAAGCATCCTTGAGCAATTGAAGAGCATTATCAAGTGAAGTCCAAGAAAACAAAGGAAAAAGATTTCAAGAAAGCATTCATCCATTCAAGCATCCATTTTCATGAAGGAGATCCATTAGAGGACATTGAAGGATTCAAGCTACATAGTTCCCTTTTGGTGATCTCTCCATCCACCTTCTTCCAAGCCTATTCCAAATTCAAGAACCCATTCAAGACTTGGTGTTGGAGATCTACAAGAAATAGATTGAAGACATCCTACCTTTTCTACATTCCACATCTTGAAGCATACTTGTGGATTGAAGGATTTGAATCTGCCATAAGGACTTTGACAAGCAAGGTGAATTTATGCATTTACTTTGTCTATTTCTACAATTTCAATTACATATACTTGAGGTTAATTCCAAAACTGGGGTTTGACTAAGGAAAACCCCTCCCCCACAACAAACAATCCTCTTTTTCTTGTAGGTACATGTTCAGAATTGTAGATTTGAGACCAGATTTGGATACCCTTTTCAGCTTTCTTTCAGACAGTGCGAACAAATTTTTTGTCAGACCTGTGCAGGTTAGGGTCAACATTATTGGGTTAGGGTTGACATTTGTGGGTCAAGGTCATCCTTTTTCATAAGATGACATTGGAATGGAAAAATATTTCTGGGTTTTGTTCATCTCTGTGTTCTGGTTTGGGATCAACTGTCAAATTTTCCAGAAATAGTCTATAGACCTCAGAAAACAATATTCTTTGATCAGTAACTTTGTAAGGTTGGTTCTTCTTTCTATCCTTTTCAATTACTATAATCAAATATATTCATTTAATCAATTAATAGAATTTAATATCCCCTTCTTTATTCTCTTTTCCAAATAGTTGATTCATTTGTGCATTAGCCTTTCCTTTGGGTTGATCAACTTGGATCTTCCATTTGTGCATTTGAGGATAGGAAAAGAGCATCTTATCTTCTCCTTAATCACAATTGCAATACACTATCAATACAATTCAATTAAATGTAAAGTAGGGTTAAGGAAATCAATATACTCTAAGAAAATCAAACAATAATCAAACCCCCTTATACCAATTTTATATCTTACATTTTGGTGACATCTATTTTATATGTTACAATTCCCTGAGAAGAAATATTGAACCAAAGAATTCTTTAACAACATCTTGAACATCTTGACTAATAATATCCCAGAATTGCTGGAAGAACAACATAGGGAAGCCATCAGGGCTAGGAGATTTTTCTCATTCGAAAGAGAAGACAACTTTTTTTATTTCCTTATTCAAAGGAATAGCTTGGAGCATTTTTTTAGAAGGTTCATCGACCAATTTAGGGATGACATTAAGAATTTCATCCTGATTAGGTCTATTCAAATTATTATCCTTACCAAGCAACTTAGAGAAGTATCCTAACATTTTAGATCTGATATCTTCCTCCTTCTGAATAGTTTTACCTTTTGATTGGAGATTAGTTATCCTGTCAATAGCTTTGTGTTTCAAAGCCATCATATGGAAGAATCTTGTATTTTTGTCCCCTGCCTTAAGCTAAAGAGATCTAGATCTTTGTCTCCAGAAAGACTCCTCCTTGGAGATAATGTTATGATAATCAACAATCAAAATATTTTCCTTGATTGTAGTTTCCTCTGAAAGATCCTCCTTCTAGATACTGTTCTAAATTTCCTTAATATCATTCTACAATTTACCTTTCTGATGGAAGATGTCCCCAAACATTTCCTTGTTCCATCTTTTCAGATTCTTTTTAATAGTGTTTAGTTTCTTAGCCATTCTATACATTACTCCCCCTTCAACAGTGTAATTCCACCATTCCTTAATCTTATTTTCTAAGTTAGGGTGAGCTAGCCACATTCTTTCAAATCTGAAGGGAAAGTTCTTTCTACTCTAGATCTGATTAATATTTAGGGATATAGGATAGTGGTTAGATCCAATACGAAGTTCGATAGAAAGAGTGAAAAAGTACCTAGCCATCTAGTCATTTGTTAAGAGAGCTCTATCCAGTTTCACCTGAATTAATTCCTTCCCAGTACGTCTATTAGACCAGGTATAGTCAATGCCCTCCAGATCAATATCTAACAGAGCTTCCTCATTGATAAATTCCATTAGTTGGGATCTTCTATCCATTTGGGAGATGATCCCTCCCTTTTTTTCCTCATTCTTGAGAGGAGTGTAAAGCCTCCCATAATCATCTAGCTAATTTCTTGAAAGATATTACGAACATCTTTTAGTCTTTTCATATAATTCTGTCTTCCACCTCTAGTGTTAGGGGCATAAACATTGATCAAATTCCAGCTAAAGGTATCCTTGAGGTAACTGATCTTGACCACTAAAATGTTTTTTTCACTATGAATTTAATTGCACACAACATTTTTTTTATTCCAAAAAATCCCTATACCTCCTGAAGCTCCATCAGAATCACCACCTATGCTCCCATAATCTTTAGACACATGCATTCTTTCCAGTTTATCTTTAGTCATTTTAGTTTCTTGAATGAGAAGAATATCAGGTTTTCTATCTCTAACTATACTCCTAAGAACATCCTATTTATGGAGGCTATTAAGCCCTCTTATATTCCAAGAGGTGACTTTCATTTTAAAGACTTGGAGAACATATCTCAGGGATGGTACATTTTTTTCCATCTGCTATATTGTGTTTTTCTTCCTGCTCTATTTTCTTCTTTTGTGATTCCCTTCCTTTGTTACTCTTAGGAGTGCCAACATCAGCCTTAATTTTTCTTCTGGTTTGAACTCCCCCTTAACTATGATTTTCTTATTTTTTAGATGATTCACATAAATTACTGTTGTTCTAGTCTCCTTTTTTACCTGAATATTTATTGAAACTTTTATTATTCTTTACTTGTGACCAAGGAGCTTCTTGGATGACCAATTTTGTCTCTAAACTCAAGATTGTCTCTAGGTTTTCTTCTCTGCATAGATCTGCAATAGGGGATAATGAATCATCCTCAATATCTTCTAAAGAATTTCCATTGAGATCAAGTTCCCCAATGATTCCTTCATCAGGAATAGGAGAAACACTAGTAGAAGGGGGTAAATCTTCTGAGCCATTAAAAATAGTTGCGTTATTAGAAGCTTCTAATCCCTTCAGCTTAGGTTGACCCTACTCTTGATTAGAAATAATAATGATAGCTTGATCAAAACTAGGTTGTTTATCCAAAGTGATTTGGTTTTCAAGTTGCAAAATTTTCTCTGTTTCATTACTAGGTTGATCCAGATTATTTTGGTTTTCTCGAAGTTTTTTAACCTCAGACTCATCACTACTCACCCTCTCTATTCTTTTCTCCTGATGATCATGATGAGAATTAACTAAAGAACTAACAAAAATATTTTTTTTCTATTTCCATACTTTTTTAGGTTCCCTTTTATGTTCTTCTTTGTCTTTAGATTTAAGCGGGCAGTGTTTAGCCCAATGTCTATCTTTTTTACAAGAAAAAAAGCAAAGGGAAGCGATTCATATTTGATAGATTTGATGTACTTACCCATTTTGGAGTTGATAGTGATGACCTCTTGAAGATCCATTTTATGATGTATGTTCACACAGATTCTGGCCTAGATAATCTAGATCTGGCGGCAGTCATCGGGTCAATCGATAAAAACTCCCCAAATGCACTCATGAGACCAAAAAAAACATCCTCATGCCAGTATTCCATTTGGAGTCTGGGTAATCTCACCCAAATAGGGGCATTATCAAATATCTTTGCATTTAGATCCAGATTTGTAACCCATTTTTGAAGAGCCAACGATGATTTTCCAAACATTCAGGGTCCTCCACAAAGCACTTTTGATAAGTCTTCCATATTTGAGAATACAAAAGAAAAAACCCCTTTGGCATTGCTGCTATATCCACTTGTCCCTTAAGTTTCGATTTGTGATAGGTAAACTCCCTAACAAGCTCAATATTAGGTCTTGTCCCCGTGAACTTACCAACCAGAGTAAGAGCCATTATGGAAACAGTATGATCCACAAGGGGATCAAGGATTTTTATGCTGAAAAAGACCTTGCTGGTATCCGAGATATTCCTGATTTTAGGGAAAGAAGATTTTCCTAACGGTTTGATCCCAAATAATGATGACCAACTACCTTTGAGAATATTCCTCTTTGAGGCATGATCATTTTGATCAGTCAAGGCACCTTTAGATGAGCTTTCTCCTTGCCCACCATCTTGGAAAGGAGGATCCATGACATCATCTAAATCTTTTGTGGAGCCCTCCTCTTTTGATCCTCCCATAGTCTGCTAATCTCCTGCAGTAGCAGATTCCAAGTTTCCTCCAGCGTCATGTTTCCCACCATCGCAAGAGTTCAAATTCCCTCCTGCCCGCCCTTTCTCTCCTGCTCCTGCTCCCGCTCCTTCCATTCTCAGGGTGAATTTCTAACTGGTGATTGTTATTAGTTTAGAAATGTGTAAATTTGTGTTATATTCTTAATTTTTATATATTTATGGATTTTCATGATTTTCTACATAAGTTTGAAAATTTCTAAAGATTGAAAATTCTGAATGTTGTCAAAAACTGTCAAAAAATGTAATTTTTAGAATACTAGCTATTGTAGTTTTCTTGGTATTTTTCAATGACATCATTAATAGTTTGAATTGGCTATAATACTTATGATCCCAGTGTTGCACCCTTTTTTTTCTTTCTTTTCTCAGGGCGTTGTGTTGTTTACACTATTGTTTTGGTTCTCAAAACCTATTTTCAATACCTCTTTTTTCTTTTTACCTACTCGTGCATTCTTAGTGCGGTCTTCGCGGGGTCATAAATTTTGACACGGTCATCCGATTGAATTGAAATTTTATGAGGAGGTGTATTGTGAGGAGTTTTTTGGTTGGGGCATTGTATTTTTTACACTTTTGTTTTGGTTCTCGAAGCTCGTTTTCAATCATGCATCCCTCTATTTCTCTCGTTCCCCCATCTTCTGTCCCAAACCTTGATTCGGTTCTCAAGTCCATCTTGTGTGCTTGAGCCCATTTCTTGGATCGCAGGTTTTAGGAAAATGACATCTCAACCTTGCAATAATAAATAGTTAATGGTGCATTCCGAGTGCTAGATATATACTTGCATCTTTCTTCCTACTGGTGCCTACTGAGTGCTTAATAAGGCGCATTCTTAATGCTGGAGTGATTTTTAGTTACTTGTGTGTTCTTTGTGCTGGATAAGGTGTGTTTTGAGTGCTAGGTAAGGTTTTTTCTAGATAAGGTGCATTCTATTGCACTTTCTAACCTCAAGGTGCAAGACTTTGATGTTGGGTGTGATCATACCAGTGTTAGTGAACCAGATCCCATCAGAACTCCCCAGTTAAGCGCACTTGGGCCGGAGTAGTAATCTACTCAGGGCATTATTTTGTTTACTCTACCTTCAAATTATTTCTTTTATTAGGGTGTTGTGATGTTTACACTACTTTTTTGGTTCTCAAAACCCATTTTCAATCCCTCTTTTTCTTTTTACTTACTCATGCATTCTTAGTGCGGTCTTCGCAGGGTCATACTTTTTGACGCGGTTGTCTGGTTGACTTGAAATTTTATGAGGAGGTTTATTGTGAGGAGTTTTTTGGATTGTCGACTGAACCTAGTTAGGTTGGACCTCAAATTGACCATATTTTCAGGGCCGATTTCCTTCATCTAGGCTTTCAAAAATGATTTTTTCTATTTTTTTCTAGATTTTATAATTTTATTTCTTTTGTTATTTTCTAACTAGTGATTGTTATTAGTTTATAAATGTGGGAATTTTTGTTATATTCTTAATTTTTATATATGTATGGATTTTCATGATTTTGTGCATAAGTTTGAAAATTTCCAAAAATTGAAAATTTTGAATGTTCTCAAAAACTGCCAAAAAAGGTAATTTTTAGATTACTAGCTATTGTAGTTTTTTTTAGTTGTAGAAAAAATTATTGTACAAGTAGAATATAGAAGATCCATTAATCTTGACACAAGGGAGGAAGGAGATGGGGCCTAGGGCACACCCAAAACCATCCAACTTGCAGATACAATGTGAAATTAACACAACACACAGTAGGAGAAGAGAAATGCAGAGATCTTTATTTATTAAATCATAAAAATTAATACATGCCAGGCTGTAAGGCCTTCCTGGTTATGGTCATATACAAATAAATGTATTACAATTCAATCTTCTAACAACAGAGATCTCAGATCTTCAATAACTTAATATTTGTCTTCTTGCTCTAAGACTTGCTATAAAACTAAGAACATACAAAAGAATATATACAAGAGTCCACCAAAGAGGTCGGTGCTCAAATACAAAGGAGAGACCCAAATTTAGGTCTACACACATCCCAAGATAGATACCAAATAAATCCAGCTATGAAAATTAAATGAAGAAGTCGGCCACCAACTCCAATTCCCAAATAAACCAACTCGACACAGGCACGACCGAGCAACATAACACCTTGGCCAGAGAAGATCCAAGCATTAGAACATAAGAATGACCAAGCTATTTGGCAAGCATGCTGAGAAACAGAGAACAAACATGCCGAGCAATAGAGAACATACTAAGGAATGAAGTAAACATATTTTTGGTTGATTAGGATTGCCAAAGACCCAAGATGCCCCTGCATCAGACACCTGGGGTTGAAAAGAAATGATTCCCTGAATCATGCATCAGGTCCAACCTGAAATGAATCCAACTTAGATTGATAAATTCAAGATGAGTCCTTAATCGGTCTATTTTTCCACTTTACCAGATATTCCATGTATTCCTTTCCTCTTGTACTTCTGCCAACTCTCCATTTCAAGATCTTCTCAACTTCCTCCATCTGCTTCTTAGGATAATAACTTGGTATTGTCACTTCTACATCAGGTTCATGATATTTATACAAGTCTAAAATATTAAATATAGGTGATATATCCATGTCATCATGTAATTCAACTTTGTAACCATTTCCACTATCAAATCTTCTTAGTATTTTACAAGGACCAAATTTCTTCATCTTCAGTTTCTCATATGTTCCAATAGGATATCTTCCTTTCTTCAAATGAACCATCACAGCATCACCAAATTCAAATGTCTTATGTCTTCTTGATCTGTCTACATCATCTTTGTATTTCTAATTACTTTTCTCTAGCTTCAACTTCACATCTTCATGTAATGTCTTCATAAATTCTGCAAATTCCTCTGCTTCAACACTTCTTTTCTCTTCACCAACAATTTCTCTCAAATCTGATATACCTCTAAGCTGTGTGCCATGAACAATCTCAAAAGGTGTCTTTCCAGTACTTCTACTTAGTGAACTGTTGTATGCAAATTATTCTTGTGCCAACATTAAATCCCAATTGCTTGGTGTGTCTCAACCTAAACATCTCAACAAGTTACCCAAACTTCTGTTTACAACTTCTGTTTGTCCATCAGTTTGTGGATGAAGTGTAGAACTAAATTTCAACTCAATATTCAATTTCTTCCAAATTTTTCTCCAAAAATAGCTTACAAACTTACTGTCTCTGTCAGAGATGATACTCTTTGGTAATCCATGCAATCTGACAATGTATTTGAAGAAAAGATATGCTATATGCACTGCATTTGATGTTTTCTTACATGGTATGAAATGTGTCATTTTAGAAAATCTATCCATAACAACAAATATAGAATCATTACCTCTTTCTGTCATAGGTAAGCCAAGAAAAAAATCCATGCTGATATCACTCCAAGGTTTCTCAGGAATAGTAATAGGTGTATAAAAACCACTGTTCTGACTTACTCCCTTTGCAACTTGACAGACTCCACAAATTTTTAAAAATTTATGAACATATTTATACAACTAAGGCCAAAATTACCTCTCCTTCAACAAACTCATTGTTTTATCCATGCCAAAGTGTCTAGCAAATACACTACTATGTTTCTCCTTTATCAGATTAGTTCTCATTGATCCTCTTGGTATATATAACTGAATACATTTGAACAACATATCTTCCTAAATGAAATAGTCTTCATAATTACTTGATTGATTTGTATTAGGTGCTCTGGATACTCTCCACTGCTCTAAAAAATTAGGGTCACTTTCATACAAATTCTTCATGTCATCAAAACCAAGAACTTCAATTCTCATTTCAGTCAGCAAAGATCTTCTTCTACTCAATGCATCAGCAACTCTGTTAGAAACTCCACTCATGCTTAATCACAAATGTAAAGCTCTGAAAATATTCAACCCATTTCATATGTCTTAAATTCAACTTATTCTAACTACCCAAATATTGTAAAGCCTTATGATCAGTATACAACAAAAATTCATTTGGCATCAATTAATGTCTCCATTTCTTCATAGCTTTCACAATAGCATAGAATTCTTGATCATAGACAAAATATTTCCTCTTTGCATCATTCAACTTTTCACTAAAGAAAGCAATAGGTTTACCTTCTTGAGTCAATACAACTCCAATTGCACTTCCAATTGCATCACATTCAACTTGAAATACCTTATTGAAATCAGGTAAGGCTAGCACAGGTAATTTAGCAAATTTCAACTTTAAAGCTTCAAAACTCTTATCAGCTCCATGTGTCCATTTGAACTCTTTTTTGTCTCCTCTCATTGTTTCAGTCATAGCATTACAAATAGAACTAAAATTTCTGATAAACTTCCTGTAAAAACTTGCCAATCCATGAAATGATCTTACCTTAGTGAAATTTTCAAGTGTAGGCCAAATCAATATAGCTTCAACCTTCTTTGGATCCATCTTAAAACCATCAGCTGAAATCACAAATCCCAAATACACAAGATCTTCTTTCATGAAGGAACATTTCTTCAAATTTATCAACAACTTGTCTTCTTTTAATCTTTGCAACCCTTGTCTTATATGCATCAGATGTTCTTCTCTAGTCTTACCAAATATCAAAATGTCATCCAAATTTAAAATCACACACTTATTCAATATTTTCTTCAGAACTTCATTCATCAGCCTCATAAATGTACTGGGTGAATAAGTTAAACCAAAAGGCATAACCAACCACTCATACAAACCTTCCTTTGTCTTGAAAGAAGTCTTCCACTCATCACCTTCTCTGATTTTGATATGATGATATCCACTTTTCAAATCAATCTTGGTAAAATACTTTGCTCCACTCAAACAATCCATTATGTCATCCATTCTTGGTATAGGAAACCTATACTTTACTGTGATCTTGTTTATTGCTCTAGAATCAGTACACATTCTCCATTATCCATTCTTTTTAAGTACCAACACATCATGTACTGCACATGGACTCAAAATTTCTTTGATTAAGACTTTGTTCAATAATTCATGAACTTGTCGATTAAGCTCTTCATTCTTGGTAGGTGTTAACCTATGTGGTTCTTTGTTTGGTAAACAAGCTCCAGGAATCAGATCCATACAATGATTGATATCTCTAATTGGTGGAAAACCATCAGGTACATTATCTAAAATGATTTCTTTGTATTCAGTCAGAAACTTATCAACTTCTATAGGTATGTCATCTTTTGAATTCTTACTTGGTTTGTTAGGAATCAAAGCATAACAAATATCATTTCTTTTCAGATCTTTAACAAACTGTCTACCTTCCATCAGACAAACTTTCACAGACATAGACAACTCATCAGTAGATTCTTCAATCAAAGGCAAAAAAAATTTCTTCTTTCCATCAACCCAAATAGAATATCTATTCAACCTTCCATCATGTATAGCATGTCTATCATACTACCAAGGTCTACCCAACAATATATGACAACAATCCATTGGCATAATATAACATAATGCCTTATCATAGTATTTTCCAATTTTCAGATTTACAAAACATTGTTCACTCACCATTAATGTGTGCTCATCCTTGATCCATGAGATCTTGTAGGGTTTTGGATGCTTCATCCTCTCCTAATGCAAATTTGCAACCATTTCCTTAGATGCCAGATTCTCTAAACTTCCACTGTCAACAATGACCTTCCAAACCTTGTCTACAACTCTACATCTGGTTTTGAACAAACTTTTTCTGATCGGATCTTGCTTATCTTTCTCACTCCATAGTATCCTTTAGCTCATGAGATTCTTAGGTTCATTCGATGACTCTTCTTGAACCAAAGAATTTCTACTACTGATACCACCTTTCTTTCTTGCATGTGTACGCTCAAAGGATTTGTGTCTTTCTTCACCACAATTGCAACAAGTTACTTGGAACCCTCTTCTGCTATAACCACCTCTAGAGTAATTACCTCTTCCTCGATATGAATTTTCACCTTTCCATTCAGTCTTTCCTTTGTCTTGAGATGTGTCTGTATTTGCCTTGTCTAGTTCAGATCTATTTTTTTCACCATGAGATCTACCTCTTCCTCTAGGGAATCTACCACCTCTACCTCTTTGTCTTTGGTCATATCTTCTGTTCAACTTCTCTTCAACTTTTAGGGAAAATTGATATGCCTCTTCAATGCATTCCATCTTGACCAAACTAATTTCATCTTGTATGGAACTTCTCAAGCCATTCAGATATCTTGCAACTCTTTCCACTTCATCTTCAACATGTCCAGATCTGATGTCCAATCTATAGAATTCTTTAGTATAGTCTTTGACTGATTTTTCCTTCTGCTTCAAACTTTGCATTCACCGAATTAGGTTAATCTGATAATCACAAGGTAGAAATTTTCCTTTCAATGTGTTAACCATCTTATCCCATACCTTGATTTTGTCTTTACCTTTCTTCTTTCTATCCAATTCCAGATGTTCCCACCATAAGGATGCATGACCTTTCAGTTTTGTGCTTGCAATCTTGACCTTTTTATCTTCTGCAACATTCTCATATTCAAAATAATTTTCCATTTTAGTTATCTAGTCAATCAATTCATCAGAATCCAATTTCCCACTGTACTCAGAAGGATTGAACTGAGGTGTGGATTTCAAAATTTTCAAGGCTCTCAAGAATCTCTCTTCTTCTTGGTCCATCACAGGTGCAGGTGTAGCTTCACCTTGAACCTCTTCAAATTTATCATCACTAACAACTTCAATATGTCTTCCTCTACGCTGGGCTGTTTCAACAGCTTCCAATCTTGCAGCCATCTATCGAAGCATATTAGCTAGACCTTGATCAATGTTTCCTCTCCCACGAACCATCTTGAAACTCTCTACAATTGTAGGTCATATCGCAACCTGCCACCCTACAAAAAATATCTTTAGAGTTTACAAGAAGGAACCATGGATCTCAACTCACTCTGATACCACCTGATGCAAGGGAGGGAGGAGACAGGGCCTAGGGCACACCCAAAACCATCCAACTTGCAGATATAATGCAGAATAAACACAACACACGGTAGGAGAAGAGAAATGTAGAGATATTTATTTATTAAATCATCAAACTTAATACATGTCAGGCTGTAAGGCCTTCCTGGTTATGGCCATATACAAAGAAATGTATTACAATTCGATCTTCTAACAACAAAGATCTTAGATCTTCAATATCTTAACATTTGTCTTCTTTCTCTAAGACTTTCTACAAAACTAAGAATATATACAAGAGTCCAGCAAAGAGTTCTGCACTCAAATATAAAGGAGAGACATAGATTTAGGTCCACACGGATCCCAAGATAGATCCCAAATAAATTGTTGGTTCCCAAAATAGCAGACTAGAATTATGCTTGCTCTAGCCAACGAACAGGTTTAATTCCTCAGGAACTTAAACCTCTACAATTTAGGCTTTGATCGCCAAGGCTGGTAGGCCTAATTATAATACACTTTCTCAAATGACTGAATGAATTCTGTAAACAAAATAATATAGTGAATTTATTTGATTCAAAAAGATAATAAATCTTAACTAAATTTATAATAAAGACCAGTGCCTATTCCTTATCCTCAATGTGATTACTATGTGTGATTTCTTTAATTGATTATCAATGCCAAAATTCCTCAAATTCAATCTATTAACGACAATGTGACACTTTGAATTAAAACGTATAACTTTGGAGACAAATTTAAAATAAATCTATCACTTCAATAAAATGATTAATTAACAAACTAAAAAGGAAGACAACTATTCAAATGGAAATTTAATCCTCAGAGGACAAACCAATTGAATCCTGCAGTATTCAAAAGGCACGCTTAGCCATACACAATGAGAAACCAATTGAATATAGTTCTACAATTCCTATTTGATCTTGCGCTATAATAAATCAAATATCTTAAAGAAAGTAA
>MU225512.1:1837176-1860953 GCA_018584345.1 Thuja plicata | reverse complement strand
TTTAATAACAACCCTAACATACATATGTTAACATGGAAGTGAGAAGTCAATTAATTACTATTTACAAATAAATTGCAATAGTAATGTATAATCACTTAAGCCCTTTCACCCTTCAAGGTAAATTTATCAACGTTAAGAATATAAAAGGGTGAAAACACAAAATTACATTAAGGGATATAAAAACTAAAAATTAATATCAAAAATTATCTCAAAACCCTAAACATAATAATATTTATCACATTGATTTGAAAAGTAAAAGAAAAGATTACTCCCTGTGTGAAAATGTATTGGCTTCTTACCTACACATGAAAACATAAATAAATAAATTCCTCCTCCTAATCCTTTCGAAGAAAACAAATAGACTAATTGGTTAGGGGGTAGGAGGGTAGGTCTATAGGAAAAAAAGGTTGTCTTGAGAGGTCGAGTGTTCAACTCCCGATCGCCACCTTTTTTCACTTAATTTATTTTATTATTTTTATAACTATTTTATTTCAAAATGTACATCCATAGAATAATGATAAACATTTATGCCTCTTTAATTGTTTTAAATTTCTACATAGGGAAACTATATGGAAAAATGAAAATATAGATTATACTTCCCTGATGTTTGGCATATTTAGAACCTGATTTTTTTGGTGTCAACATAAATCCAGCTACAAAAATTAAATGAAGAAGTCGGCCACCAACTCCAATTCCTAAACAAACAACCTCGGCATAGGCACGACCGAGAAATAGAACACCTCAGCCAAAGAAGAGCCAAGCATCAGAACATAAGCATGACCAAGCTATTCGGAAAGCATGTCGAGAAATAGAGAAAAAACATGCCAAGCAACAGAGAACAGACTAATGAATGAAGTAAACATATTTTTGGTTGAGAAGGATTGCCAAAGACCCAAGATCCTCCTACATCAAATCCATTCACGTGTCTCTTGGTATTTTTCAATTACAGCATTAATAGCCTGAATTAGCTATATTACTTATGCTCCCGGTGTTACACCCTTTTTAGTCTTTCTTTTCTTAGGGCGTTGTGTTGTTTACACTACTTTTTTGGTTCTCGAAACCCATTTTCAATCCCTCTTTTTCTTTTTACTTACTTGTGCATTCTTATGCGGTCTTTGCGGGGTCATAACTTTTGACGCGGTCATCCAATTGACTTAAAATTTTATGAGGAGGTGTATTGTGAGGAGTAGTTTGGTTGGGGTATTGTATTTTTTACACTCATTTTTTGGTTATCAAAGCTCATTTTCAATCGTGCATCCCTCTTCTTCTCTCGTTCCCCCTTCTTCTGTCTCAAACCTCGATTCGGTTCTCGAGTCTATCTCGCGTTGTCGAGCCCATTTCTTGCCTCGCAGGTGTTAGGAAAATGACATCTCAGTCATGCAATAATAAATAGTTAATGGTGCATTCTGCATGCTTGATATACACTTGCATCTTTCTTTCCACTGGTGCCTTCTGAGTGCTCGATAATGTGCATTCTTAATGCTAGAGTTCTTTTTACTTACTCATGTGTTCTTAGTGCTGGATAAGGTGTGTTCTGAGTGCTAGATAAGGTTTATTCCATATAAGGTGCATTCTAATACACTTGCTAACCTTAGGGTGCATTATTTTTATGTTGGGTGCGATCATACCAGCATTAGTGCACCGGATCCCATTAGAACTTTGCAGTTAAGCAAGCTTGGGCCGGAGTAGTACTGGGATGGTTGACCTCCCTGGAAGTCCCAGTGTTGCACCCTTTTTAATCTTTCTTTGCTCAGGGTGTTGTGTTGTATACACTACCTTTAAAGTATTTTTTTTCTCAGTGTGTTGTGTTTTTAACACTACTTTTTTTGTTCTCGAAACCTGTTTTCCATCCCTCTTTTGCTTTTTACATACTCATGCATTCTTCGTGTGGTCTTCGCGGGGTCATAACTTTTGACGCGGTTGTTTGGTTGACTTGAAATTTTATGAGGAGGTTTATTGTGAGGATTTGTTTGGATTGATGACTGAACCTAGTTTGGTTGGTCCTCAATTCAACCATATTTTAGGACCAATTTCCTTCATTTGGGCCTTCAAAAATAATTTTTTCTTTTTTTTTTTTCTAGATTTTATAATTTGGTTTTTTTAGTTATTTTCTAACTGGTGATTGTTACTAGTTTAGAAATGTGGAAATTTGTGTTATATTCTTAATTTTTATATATTTATGGATTTTCATGATTTTCTGCATAAGTTTGAAAATTTCTAAAAATTGAAAATTTTGAATGTTGTAAAAAACTACCAAAAAAGGTAATTTTTAGATTACTAGCTGTTGTAGGTTTTTTTAGTTGTAGAAAAAATTATTGTAGAAGTAGAATATAGAAGATCCATTAATCCATTCATGTGTCTCTTGGTATTTTTCAATGACATCATTAATAGTGTGAATTGGCTATATTACTTATGCTCCCAGTGTTGGACCCTTTTTAGCCTTTCTTTGCTCAGGGCGTTGTGTTGTTTACACTATTGTTTTGGTTCTTGAAACCCATTTTTAATCCCTCTTTTTCCTTTTACTTACTCATGCATTCTTAGTGCGGTCTTCGTGGGATCATAAATTTTGACACGGTCATCCGATTGACTTGAAATTTTACAAGGAGATGTATTATGAGGAGTTGTTTGGTCGGTTCGTTGTATTGTTTACAACGTTGTTTTGGTTCTCAAAGCCCATTTTAAATCATGCATCCCTCTTTTTCTCTCATTCCCCCATCTTTTGTCCCAAACCTCGATTCAGTTCTCAAGTCCCTCTCACGTCCTTGAGCCCTTTTCTTGCCTCGCAAGTGTTAGGAAAATGACATCTGAGCCTTGCAATTATAAATAGTTAATGGTGCATTCTGAGTGCTAAATATACACTCACATCTTTATTCATACTAATTCATACTAAGTGATCGTTAAGGAACATTCTTAATGTTGGATTTCTTTTTACTTAATCGTGCATTCTTAGTGCTGGATAAGGTGCATTCTGAGTGCTCGATAATTTTCATTCTAGATAAGGTGCATTCTAAAGCACTTGCTAACCCCATGGTGCAAGACTTTATATGTTAGGTGCAATCATACTAGCGTTAGTGCACCAGGTCCCATTAGAACTCCACAGTTAAGCGTGCTTGGGCCAGATTAGTACTGGGATGGGTGACCTCTCGGGAAGTCCCAGTGTTGCACCCTTTTTAGTCTTTCTCTACTCAGGGCATTGTGTTCTTTACAACCTTTAAAGTCTTTCTTCGCTCAGGGTGTTGTGTTGTTTAAGAGGGGGTTTATTGTGAGGAGTTGTTTGGATTGTCGACTAAACCTAGTTTGTTTGGACCTCAACTTGACCATATTTTGAGGGCCAATTTCCTTCATCTAGGCCTTCAAAAATTATTTTTTCTATTTTTTTCTAGATTTTATAATTTTGTTTTTTAGTTATTTTCTAACTGGTGATTGTTATTAGTTTAGAAATGTGGAAATTTTTTTTATATTCTTAATTTTTATACATTTATGGATTTTCATGATTTTCTGCATAAGTTTGAAAATTTCCAAAAATTGAAAATTTTGAATGTTGTCAAAAACTGCCAAAAAAGGTAATTTTTAGATTACTAGCTATTGTAGTTTTTTTTTAGTTGTAGAAAAAATTATTGTAGAAGTAGAATATAGAAGATCCATTAATCCATTCATGTGTCTCTTGGTATTTTTTAATGACATCATTAATAGTTTGAAATGGCTATATTACTTATGCTCCTGGTGTTGCACCCTTTTTAGCCTTTCTTTGCTCAAGGCGTTGTGTTGTTTACACTACTATTTTAGTTCTTGAAACCCATTTTCAATCCCTCTTTTTCTTTTTACTTACTTGTGCATTTTTAGTGCGGTCTTCGCAAGGTTATAAATTTTAATGCGGTCATTCGATTGACTTAAAATTTTATGAGGAGGTGTATTGTGAGGAGTTGTTTGGTCGCGGTGTTGTATTGTTTACACTATTGTTTTTGTTCTCGAAGCCCATTTTCAATCATGCATCCCTCTTTTTCTCTCATTCCCCCATCTTCTGTCTCAAACCTCGATTTAGTTCTTGAGTCCATCTTGCATCCTCGAGCCCATTTCTTGCCTCGCAGGTGTTAGGAAAATGAAATCTCAGCCTTGCAATAATAAACAGTTAATGGTGCATTTTGAGTGATAGATATACACTCTCATCTTTCTTCCTACTGGTGCCTTATGTGTGCTCTCAAAGGCGCATTCTTAATGCTGGAGTGATTTTTACTTACTCGTTGGTTCTTAGTGTTGGATAAGGTGCGTTCTGAGTGCTAGATAAGGTTCATTCTAGATAAAGTGCATTCTAATGCACTTTCTAACATCAGGGCGCAAGACTTTGATGTTGGGTGGGATCATACCACCGTTAGTGCACCAGATCCCATTAGAATTCTGCAGTTAAGTGCACTTGGGCTGGAGTAGTACTAGGATGGGTGACCTCCCGGGAAGTCCCGGTGTTGCACCCCTTTTAGTCTATCTCTGCTCAGGGCAATATGTTTTTTACACTACCTTTAAAGTCTTTCTTTGCTCAGGGCATTGTGTTGTTTTCACTACTATTTTGGTTCTCAAAACCTGTTTTCAATCCCTCTTTTGCTTTTTACTTACTCATGCAATTTTAGTGCACTCTTTGTGGGGTCATAAATTTTGACGCGATTGTTCGGATGACTTGAAATTTTATGATAATGTTGATTGTGAGGAGTTGTTTGGATTTCTAACTAAACCTAGTTTGGTTGGACCTCAACTCGACCATATTTTTAAGGTTGTTTTCTTTCATCTGGGCCTTCAAAAATGAATTTTTTCTATTTTTTCTAGATTTTATAGTTATTTTCTAACTGGTGATTGTTATTAGTTTAGAAATGTGGAAATTTGTGCTATATTCTTAATTTTTATATATTTATGGATTATCATGATTTTTTGCATAATTTTGAAAATTTGAAAAAATTGAAAATTTTGAATGTTGTCAAAAACTGCCAAAAAAGGTAATTTTTAGATTAATAGCTATTGTAGTTCTTTTTTAGTTGTAGAAAAAATTATTGTAGAAGTAGAATATAAAAGATCCATTAATCCATTAATGTGTCTCCTTGTATTTTTCAATAATATCATTAATAGACTGAATTGGCTATATTACTTATGCTCTTGGTGTTGCACCCTTTTAATTCTTTCTTTGCTCAGGGCATTGTGTTGTTTACACTACTTTTTTGGTTCTTGAAACCTGTTTTCAATCCCTCTTTGTCTTTTTACTTACTCTTGCATTCTTAGTGCGGTCTTCGTGGGCTCATAAATTTTGACACGGTTGTCTGATTGACTTGAAATTTTATGAGGAGGTGTATTGTGAGTAGTTGTTTGGTCGGGGGGTTATATTTTTTACACTGTTGTTTTGGTTTTTGAAGCCCATTTTCAATCATGCATCCCTCTTTTTCTCTCATTCTCTAATCTTCTGTCACAAACCTCGATTTGGTTCTTGAGTCCATCTCGCGTCCTCGAGCCCATTTCTTGCCTCGCAGGTGTTAGGAAAATGACATCTTAGCCTTGCAATGATAAACAGTTAATGGTGCATTCCGAGTGCTGGATATACACTCGTGTCTTTCTTCCTACTGGTTCCTTCTGATTGCTAGATAAGGTTAATTCTAGATAAGGTACATTCTAATGCACTTGCTAACCTCAGGGCACAAGACTTTGATGTTGGGTGACATCATAACAGTGTTAGTGCACCGAATCTCATTAAAACTCCATAGTTATGTGCCCTTGGGCCGGAGTAGTACTGGGATGGGTGATCTCCCGGGAAGTTCCGGTGTTGCACCATTTTTAGTCTTTATGTGTTCAGGGCGTTGTTTTGTTTACACTACCTTTCAATTATTTCTTCGCTCACGACATTGCATTTTTTACTTTACTATTTTGGTTCTCGAAAACCATTTTCAATCCCTGTTTTGCTTTTTACTTACTCATGCATTCGTAGTGCAGTCTTCGTGGGGTCATAACTTTTTACGCGATTGTCTGGTTGACTTGAAATTTTTATGAGGAGGTTTATTGTGAGGAGTTGTTTGGATTTTTGACTTAACCTAGTTCAGATGGACCTCAACTCGAACAAATTTTTAGGTCATATTTTCCTTCATCTGGGCATTCAAAAATGATTTTTTCTTTTTTTTTTCCTAGATTTTATAATTTTGTTTTTTTAATTCTTTTCTAACTAGTAATTGTTATTAGTTTAGAAATGTGGAAATTTGTGTTATATTCTTAGTTTTAATATATTTATGGATTTTTATGATTTCTTGCAAAAGTTTGAAAATTTTCAACAATTGAAAATTCTAAATGTTGTCAAAAACTGCAAAAAAAAGTAATTTTTAGATTACTAGCTATTGTAGTTTTTTTTTAGTTGTAGAAAAAGTTATTGTAGAAGTAGAATATAGAAGATTTATTAATCTATTCATGTGTCTCTTGATATTTTTCAATGACATCATTAATAGTCTGAATTGGCTATATTACTTATGCTCCCAGTGTTGCACCCTTTTTAGTCTTTCTTTTCTCAAGGCATTGTGCTGTTTACACTGCTGTTTTGGTTCTCAAAACCTGTTTTCAATCCATCTTTTTCTTTTTACTACTTGTACATTCTTAGTGTGGTCTTCACGGGGTCATACATTTTGACGCGATCATCCAATTGACTTGAAATTTTATGAGGAGGTGTACTGTGAGGAGTTGTTTGGTCAGAGTGTTGTATTGTTTACACTTCTTTTTTGGTTCTCGAAGCCCATTTTCAATCATGCATCCCTCTTTTTCTCTTGTTCCCCCATCTTCTATCCCAAACCTCATTTCGGTTCTTGATTCCATCTTGCATCCTCGAGCCCATTTCTTGCCTCATAGGTGTTAGGAAAATGTTAAGGTGCATTCTTAATGTTGGAGTGTTTTTTACTTACTCATGCATTCTTGGTGCTAGATAAGGTGCGTTTTGAGTGCTAGATAAGGTTCCTTCTAGATAAGGTGCATTCTAATGCACTTGCTAGCCTTAGGGCGCAATACTTTGATGTTGGGTGCGATCATAGCAGCGTTAGTGCACCAGATCCCATCAAAACTCTGCAGTTAAGCATGGTTGGGCCGAATTAGTCCTGGGATGGGTGACCTCCAAGGAAGTCCCCCTTTTTAGTCTTTCTTTGCTCAGGGTGTTGTGTTGTTTATACTACCTTTAAAGTCTTTCTTTAGTCTTTCTCTGCTTAGGGCATTGTGTTGTTTACACTAAATTTAAAGTCTTTTTTCGCTCAAGGCATTGTGTTTTTTACACTACTATTTTGGTTCTCAAAACCCATTTTCAATCCCTCTTTTGCTTTTTACTTACTCATGCATTCTTAGTGCGGTCTTTGCGGGGTCATAACTTTTGACGCGGTTGTCCGGTTGACTTGAAATTTTACGAGGAGGTTTATTATGAGGAGTTTTTTGGTTTCCCGACTGAACCAAGTTCGGTTGGACCTCAACTCAACCATATTTTCAGGGCTGATTTCCTTCATCTGGGCCTTCAAAAATAATTTTTTCTATTTTTTTCTAGATTTTATAATTTGTTTTTTAAAGTTATTTTCTAACTGTTGATTGTTGTTAGTTTAGAAATGTGGAAATTTGTGTTATATTATTAATTTTTATATATTTATGGATTTTCATGATTTTCTGCATAATTTTGAAAATTTCTAAAAATTGAAAATTCTGAATGTTGTCAAAAACTGCCAAAAAGGATAATTTTTAGATTACTAGTTATTGTAGTTTTTTTTAGTTGTAGAAAAAGTTATTGTAGAAGTAGAATATAGAAGATCCATTAATCCATTCATGTGTCTCTTGGTAATTTTTACTGACATCATTAATAGTCTTAATTGGCTATATTACTTATGCCCGTGGTGTTGCACCCTTTTTAGTCTCTCTTTTCTCAGGGCGTTGTATTATTTACACGATTGTTTTGGTTCTTGAAACCCATTTACAGTCCCTCTTTTTCTTTTACTTACTCGTGCATTCTAGGTGCGGTCTTCGCGGGGTCATAAATTTTGATGCGGTCGTCCGATTGACTTGACATTTTATGAGGAGGTGTATTGTGAGGAGTTGTTTGGTCGGGGCATTGTTCGGTTCTCGAGTCCATCTCGTGTCCTCAAGCCCATTTCTTTCCTCGCAGGTGTTAGGAAAATAACATCTCAGCCTTGCAATAATAAACAGTTAATGGTACATTTTGAGTGCTAAATATACACTCGTGTCTTTCTTCCTACTAGTGCTTACTGAGTGCTCGATAAGGCGCTTTCTTAATGTTGGAGTTCTTTTTACTTACTCGTGGGTTCTTAGTGCTGGATCATACTAGCGTTAGTGCACTGGATCCCATCAGAACTTTGCAATTAAGTGTGCTTGGACTGGATTAGTACTGGGATGGCTGACATTCTGGGAAGTCCTGGTGTTGCACCCTTTTTAGTCTTTCTCTGCTTAGGGTGTTGTGTTGTTTACAATACCTTTAAAGTATTTCTTTTCTTAGGGCCTTGTGTTGTTTACACTACTATTTTGGTTCTTGAAACCCATTTTCAATCTGTCTTTTGATTTTTATGTACTCATGCACTCTTAGTGCGGTCTTCGCGGGTCATAACTTTTGGCACGATTATCCAGTTTACTTGAAAATTTATGAGGAGGCTTATTGTGAGGTGTTGTTTGGATTGCCGACTGAACCTAGTTCAGTTGGACCTCAACTCGACCATATTTTTCATGGCTGATTTCTTTCATCTGGGCCTTCAAAAATGATTTTTCTATTTTTTTCTAGATTTTATAATTTTATTTTTTTAGATATTTTCTAACTGGTGATTGTTATTAGTTTAGAAATGTGTAAATTTGTGTTATATTCGTAAGTTTAATATATTTATGGATTTTCATGATTTTCCGCATAAGTTTGAAAATTTCCAAAAATTGAAAAATCTAAATGTTGTCAAAAACTGCCAAAAAAGGTAATTTTTAGATTACTAGCTCTTGTAGTTTTTTTTTTGTTGTAGAAAAAAATATTATAGAAGTAGAATATAGAAGATCCATTAATCGATTCATGTGTCTCTTGGTACTTTTCAATGACATCATTAATAGTCTATATTGGCTATATTACTTATGCTCCTGGTGTTGCACCCTCTTTAGTCTTTCTTTGCTCAGGGCATTGTGTTGTTTACACTACTGTTTTGATTCTCAAAACCCATTTTCAATCCCTCTTTTTATTTTTACTTACTCATGCATTCTTAGTGCGGTCTTCGCCGGGTCATAACTTTCGACGTGGTCATCCGATTGACTTGAAATTTTATGAGGAGGTGTATTGTGAGGAGTTGTTTGGTCAGGGTAATGTATTGTTTACACTGTTGTTTTGGTTCTCGAAGCCCATTTTCAATCATGCATCCCTCTTTTTCTCTTATTCCCCCATCTTTTGTCCCAAACCTTGATTTGGTTCTCGAGTCCATCTCGCATCGTCGAGCCCATTTCTTGCTTCCCAGGTGTTAGGAAAATGACATCTCAGCCTTGTAATAATAAACACTTAATGGTGCATTTCGAGTGTTGGATATACACTCACGTCTTTCTTCCTACTGGTGCCTTCTGAGTGCTCGATAAGGAACATTATTAATGGTGGAGTGATTTTTACTTACTTGTGCATTCTTGGTGTTGGATAAGGTGAATTATGAGTGCTAGATAAGGTGCATTCTAATGCCCTTTGTAACCTCAAGGTGCAAGACTTTGATGTTGGGTGCGATCATCCTAGTGTTAGTGCACCGTATCCCATCATAACTTCGTAGTTAAGTGCACTTGGGCCGGAGTAGTACAGGGATGGGTCACCTCCTGGGAAGTCTCGGTGTTGAACCCTTTTTAGTCTTTCTTTGATCAGAGCGTTGTGTTGTTTACACTACTTTTAAAGTCTTTCTTTTCTTTTGGCATTGTTTTGTTTACACTATTGTTTTGGTTCTCAAAACTTTTGGCACAGTTGTCGGGTTGACTTGAAATTTTATGAGGAGGTTTAGTGTGAGGATTTGTTTGGATTGCCGATGAAACCTAGTTCAGTGGGACCTCCACTTGACCATATTTTTAGGGTCAATTTCCTTCATCTGGGCCTTCAAAAATTATATTCTCTATTTTTTCTAGATTTTATAATATTGTTTTTTTAGTTATTTTCTAACTAGTGATTTTATTAGTTTAGAAATGTGGAAATTTTTGTTATATTCTTAATTTTTATATATTTATGGATTTTCATGATTTTTTGCATAAGTTTGAAAATTTGCAAAAATTGAAAAATTTGAATGTTGTCAAAAACTGCCAAAAAAGGTAATTTTTAGATTACTAGCTATTGTAGTTTCTTTTAGTTGTAGAAAAAATTATTGTAGAAGTAGAATATACAAGATCCATTAATCCATTCATGTGTCTCGGTATTTTTCAATGACATCATTAATATTCTGAATTGGCTATATTACTTATGCTCTCGGTGTTGCACCCTCTTTAGTCTTTCTTTGCTCAGAGCGTTGTGTTGTTTACACTACTCTTTTGGTTCTCAAAACCCGTTTTCAATCCCTCTTTTTCTTTTTACTTACTAGTGCATTCTTAGTGCAATCTTTGTGGGGTCATAACTTTTGACGCGGTCATCTGATTGACTTGAAAATTTACAAGGAGGTGTATTGTGAGTGTTTGGTCGGTGCGTTGTATTGTTTACACTGCTATTTTGGTTCTCGAAGCCCATTTTCAATAATGCATCCCTATTTTTCTTGTGTTCCCCCATCTTCTTTTCCAAACCTCGATTCAATTCTCGAGTCCATCTCGTGTCCTTGAGCCTATTTCTTGCCTCGCAGGTGATTGGAAAATGGCATCTCAACCTTGCAATAATAAATAGTTAAAGGTGCATTTTGAGTGCTGGATATACAATCACATCTTTCTTCCTACTGGTGCCTTCAGAGTGCTCGATAAGGCACATTCTTAATGGTGGAGTGTTTTTTACTTACTCGTGTGTTATTGGTGTTGGATAAGGTGCGTTCTTAGTGCTAGATAAGGTTTGTTCTAGATAAGGTACATTCTAATGCACTTGCTAAGTTGAGGGTGCAATAATTTGATGTTGGGTGCAATCATACCAGTGTTAGTGCACCAGATCCCATCAGAACTCCGCAGTTAAGCGCGCATGGGCCAGAGTAGTACTGGGATAGGTGACCTCCCGGGAAGTCCTGATGTTGCACCCTTTTTAGTCTTTCTCTACTCAGGGTGTTGTGTTGTTTACACTACCTTTAAAGTCTTTCTTCACTTAGGGCAATATGTTGTTTACACTACTATTTTGGTTCTCAAAACTAATTTTCAATCCCTCTTTTGGTTTTTACTTACTCATGCATACTTAGTGCGGTTTTTGCAGGGTCATAACTTTTGACGCAGTTATCCAGTTGACTTGAAATTTTACGAGGACGTTTATTGTGAGGAGTTGTTTGGATTGCCGACTGAACCTAGTTCAGTTGGACCTCAACTCAACCATATTTTCATGGATGATTTCCTTCATCTGGGCTTTCAAAAATGTTTTTTTCTATTTTTTTCTAGATTTTATAATTTTGTTTTTTTAGTTATTTTCTAATTGGTGATTGTTATTAGTTTAGAAATGTGAAATTTTTGTTATATTATTAATTTTTATATATTTATGAATTTTCATAATTTTTTGCATAAGTTTGAAAATTTCCAAAAGTTGAAAATTCTGAATGTTGTCAAAAATTGCCAAAAAATGTAATTTTTAGATTACTAGCTATTGTAGTTTTTTTTAGTTGTAGAAAAAATTATTGTAGAAGTAGAATATAGAAGATCCATTAATCTATTTGTCTCTTGGTATTTTTCAATGACATCATTAATAGTCTGAATTGGCTATATTACTTATGCTCCCGGTGTTGCACCCTCTTTAGTCTTTCTTTGCTCAGGGCGTTGTGTTGTTTACACTACTATTTTATTTCTCAAAACCCATTTTCAGTCCCTCATTTTCTTTTTACTTACTCATGCATTCTTAGTGCGGTCTTCGTGGGGTCATAACTTTTGACGTGGTCATCCGATTGACTTAAAATTTTATGAGGAGGTGTATTGTATTGTTTACACTTCTGTTTTGGTTCTCGAAGCCCATTTTCAATTATTCATCCCTCTTTGTCTCTCATTCCCCCATCTTCTGTCCCAAACCTCGATTCGGTTCTTGAGTCCATCTCACATCCTTGAGCCCATTTCTTGCCTCATAGGTGTTATGAAAATGACATCTCAGCCTTGCAATAATAAACACTTAATGGTGTATTGTGAGTGTTGGCTATACACTTGCATCTTTCTTCGTACTGGTGCCTTCTGAGTGCTCGATAAGGTGCATTCTTAATGCTGGAGTTCTTTTTACTTGCTCATGTGTTCTTGGTGTTGGATAAGGTGCATTCTAAGTGCTAGATAAGGTTTTTTCTAGATAAGGTGCATTACACTAGTAAATTTTTTCCATATTTTGGACACGCGTTTGTTGATATTTCGATACATATTGGTTGACTAAACGACCACTATTAGCGTTGGAGTTTTTTCATCACTACTTGCCACATTTGGTATATCCATCATAAGACCGATGACCTAAAGGTCAGAAAATGAGGGTTGTAATAGGGATGTTGTGTGGACCTTTCACCTTGATCCCTTTTCACAGTCTGTCACTTTTGTGACTACTCTACGATGAGAATCCTCTACAAACAAAGAACTGATCGATGAAAGAGTGTTGAAACATCGACGACGGTTTGACAATGCATTCATCATTTGTATAAGATTCTTGTCAAATGTCACTGTCATGCATGTCAAAAAAGTGACTATATTTAAAAAAAAAAAAACTATTTCACTTGAAAATTTAAGATTTCCAATGGCAAGCAAACCCATTTCCCATTTTGTACTAGTGCATGGAATTAGTCATGGAGGTTGGTGTTGGTACTAGTGCATTTCTCTTTCTCATATGATAGAGTTTTTTTATTAAATCTCAGTACTTATGCAAATATGAATGTAGTGATTGGTTTATTTTCCCTTTCATATGCTCGATATCTATTGATTTTGAGTGTGTTGTCCGCCTGTCAATGTGTTCACATAATGAATATATTTTCTCTTTTGTCTTTGATTTCATGGTATACTCTAAATCTATAAACCATTTGTAGAATTGATGACTATTGAGAAAGACTACTTCTGTATGCTAAGAATCTTGTGATAGTTTACCAAAACTTCAATCCTTCATGATAGTGAGTTCTTGGGCCAAATTCTTTGGAAGAGGTCAATATGTAACTGCATGACAGAGAGTTTCAATTACTAATTCACATTGTATTATATATTTTTATTAGGTTTACTATTGATCTTTAATGATTATCCTTTTTCAATTCTCTAACATTATAAATAGTAGCTGAGAATTTACAGGTGCTAACTATGAAATAAACCCTAGAAGGAAAAAATGTCATTAAGAACATCCAAGAAAGTACCAAATATTTTTTTTTTCTTTTTGAAAATATAAGTCATGTTAGTCTGAAGAACAAGAGATGCAAGGAAGACTAAAAATAATAATTGCAAGGGAATACTGTCAACATATTTTTGGAAAGAATTAAAAGAATCTAGCTGAGTTGATATCACTTTATTTTAGATTTGTGTGCAAATTTTTTCTTCCTATGTAGATGATAAGGATGTTATAGCTTGAGTTTTCTTACAAACAAATGGTATCCTATCAAGCCTCTTTATCCAAAGGGTATCAATGACATTTCTCTCTTCACTGGAATCAAGGGTGAAGAAGTTTCCTTGCATCATTTGGGTATAACACTCAATTTCTATACCAAATTGATACAGGGAAACCTTCTCCACCCCTTATTCAATTGAAGATAGAGGACATTGATCCCCTTTTGATAAAGAATCTTCAGAAAAGATAGATGGTATCCCACCATTTCTACCTAAAAAGAATTACCAAGGGAAAAAGAGACCACAATTGTACCATTGTATTTCTACCCATATGGGTCTTCTAACACCATATGAAATGTGTTGTGTTTATAGAAGAGATAACTACCAACAACTATATTTCATAAGGTATTTAAAACTAGTTTCGTAAAGAGATGGAAATTATGTAAAATATTGGTAAGGGGTGGCAAGATCAAGGGAGAACTCAAAAGTACAAGACCTAAGGGCCAGACCTAAAGCCTTGAGAGCTCATCATAGATGGTCTTTCCTATGTAACTCGCAGAGACATCGTAGTTCAGGTTTAACTTTAAAACTAGTCTTTTAAAGGATGGTAGAAGGGGTATCAAGCCTCTTTATCCAAAGGGTATCAATGGCATTTCTCTCTTCACTGGAATAGAGGGTGTAGAAGTTTCCCTCCATTGTTTGGGTATAGAACTCAATTTATATACCAAATCAATGTAGGGCAACCTTCTACACCCCTTATTTGATTGAAGATAGAGGGCATTGATCCTATTTTGATAAAGAGTCTTCAAGAAAGATGGATGGTATCCTACCATTTCTACCTGAAAAGAATTACCAAGGGAAAAAGAGACCACAATTATACCATTGTATTTCTGACCATCTGGGCCTTCTAACACCTTATGGAATGTGTTGTGTTTATAGAAGAGATAACTACCAACAACTATATTTCATAAGGTATTTAAAACTAGTTTTGTAAAGAGATGCAAACTATGTAAAATATTGGTAAGGGGTGGTAAGATCAAGGAAGAAATCAAAAGTACAAGACCTAAGGGCCAGACCTAATGCCTTAGGGGCTCATCATAGATGGCCTTGCCTATGTAACTCGCAGAGATATTGTAGTTCAGGTTTAACTTTAAAACCAATCTTTTAAAGGATGGTAGAAGTGGTATCAAGCCCCTTTATCCAAAAGGTACCAATAGAATTTCTCTCTTCACTAGAATAGAGGGTGCAAAAGTTGCACTACATCATTTTGGTATAGCACTCAATTTCTATACCAAATCAATGCAGCGTAACCTTCTGCACCCCTTATTCGATTGAAGATAGAGGACATTGATCCCCTTTTGATAAAGAGTCTTAAAAAAAGATAGATGGTATCCTACCATTTCTACCTAAAAATAATTACCAAGGGAGAAAGAGACCACAATTGTACCATTGAATTTTTTCCCATCTAGGCCTTCGAACACCATATGGAATGTGTTGTTTTTATAGAAGAGATAACTACCAACAACTATATTTCATAAGGTATTTAAAACTAGTTTCGTAAAGAGATTCAAACTATGTAAAATATTGGTAAGGGGTGGAAAGATCAAGGAAGAACTCAAAAGTACAAGACCTAAGGGCCAGACCTAATGCCTCGGGGGCTCATCATAGATGGCCTTACCTACGTAACTCACAGAGACATCATAGTTCATGTTTAACTTTAAAACCAGTCTTTTAAAGGATGGTAGAAGTGGTATCAAGCCTCTTTATCCAAAGGGTACCAATGGAATTTCTCTCTTCACTAGAATAGAGGGTGCAGAAGTTTCTTTGCATGGTTAGGGTATAGCACTCAATTTCTATACCAAATCGATGCAAAGAAACCTTTTGCACCCCTTATTCTCAGGGGTTGAATCCAGTATACTCCTGTATGATCTAGAACCTACAAGGAAGGAAAAGATGGGGTTGAATCCAATATGCTCCTGTTGAATCTAAGCAATTCCTGGCACCCTATTACTGATCCTCATCTACAATTATGCATGTGCATAGTCAAGCCATACACTTCTAAAAGGAACAAGGATAAAATTTACAAAAACCCATCCAAGATATAGAAAATCATAACGAAGCCATAAACAACAATAAGTTCATGAGTTTATCAAAACATGTCTACCATATCTACATGAAATTCTAAAAAAGTTTCAAAATATTTCCAACGTATCTACATTGAACAAAGCTATCGATGCTTTATCAATAAATATTGTACCTGAAAATGACTTGTAAGTTGAGGCACCAACATCAAGGTAAGAAATAGGTGTGAATAAGTTTCCAAAAGGTTCATTATCTTCTAGCTGGAACAAGAAATCGATGAACCAAAAATATGTAGAATTTCTTGATCAACAATTTTTCATGAGTTTATTGCTTCTAACCAAGCACTGATAGTGAAGTACCAGCACAAAAGTATGGTAAAAACAAGACCTTTGGATGCAAGCTTTTAGTGTTATTTTGGAAGATTATATATAAAATCTCCTACTTTTGTTCATGTGAAAGCAGCCTTCAATGATGTTATCCATGTAATTAGACACAATACTTTTCAAATTGGTACAGATCAAGATGAGTCAGATACATGAACTGTGGGCAGCTTGCTACAAGGAAGAACAGATGTTGGAGATTTTAATTATTTGAGAAATTCCAAAGTATGATTGACAACTCATAATGTTCTAAAAGCATTTTTGTGCTACAAAGGATTGGAAAGAGGATAATATGCGTAGAGGTTACAACCTTAAGATGCATATGGCCAGTGTTTTATGTTTTCAATTCAGTTTCTATTGAGATCATTTGCTGAAAAACTCACGAATTTTTTTGTCTCATTATATTTTCTTGAGAAAGAAAAGCCATTTCAATCATGTTTTAGGACATTGAAAACATTTCTAGGCCAATTTTTATAAATATTTTAGGTACCCCTTCTTTGATAATAATAGAGTAGGGGAAGCATTTGAGCTTTTATTTATAAGCTGACTTGTTCTCAAACTAGTAATTGAGTCTCGATTAAGTGGATGAGATGCAACAAAATTGGTAAAGAGGTGTTATAAAAATCTCTAGTCTGTATCATTTGATTTTTGAAATGATTCAAACCTTACATGAAAGTGAGTCTAGATGATGAACATAAACTTTGGGAATAGAAAAATAGGCAAGTATGAGCATGTTACCAATCCAACTTGTATGATTGTATCTATTTCATGTGCATGTCCAAATGGATCAATAGTGTGATGGTAGGTGGGATAACAGTAGAGAAAGTTCCTTCTTACACAACATTCTGGATTATAACAAACACAATACAGTAGTTTTGATAGGTATCTATGCAAGAGAATCCTTATCACAAAGCAAGAAACCTCTCAAAGAAAGAAACATTTACATAATATATTTGGATGCAAAATATGAAACTGCTTTCCCAACTCAAAATTTCAAAAAATCTAAAATTCTCTATCAATCTTGATGTGTTTGGCTTTGTGGATACTTACCAGTTTGCATCAACTCTTTCTTGCGCATTCTTTGTTGTGCAAAAGTGTTAATGAGTTTCATAGCTTCCTTGAACTACTAGGAAGACTCCAAGGTATTTATTGGCTCCATGTTATTGTTAGGTGTATGCATACTAAAGATAAGTTCAAAGTGAATATAGTGTGTCTATTTGTGGCCAAGTAATCAAAAAGAATGTACGAACACACATATGGATGATTCTTTTTTCTAAAAACATCTCAGAAACATTAAACATAACATAAATGATTACCCTAGAAATTCAAACTTCTATCAATTGTGTGCAATCACAACGTTGATTTAATTATAAACACATGCATGTTACTTTTTTCAAATGTCTTGAAAATAATAAAAAAATGTATAAATGATGACCTTAGAAATTCAAAGTTCTACCAATTGTGTGCAATCATAACATTGATTCAACTATAAACACACATGCATGTTCCTATTTTTTTAAATGTCTTGCAAAATTTCAAATAAGTATAAACGACGACGTTAGAAATTCAAAATTCTATCAATTGTGTTCAATCATTAAACATTGATTTAAGTATAAACACACATGCATGTTTCGATTTTTTTTAATGTCTCACAAAGTTTAAAAAAGTATAAATGATGACCTTAGAAATTAGGACTTCTATCAATTGTGTGCAATCACAATAATGATTTAAGTATAAACATAAAAGACTAGAATAGATTTCATATTTTCTACTGGGATCACCTGGAAATAGATGTGTGCTTGTACCTGGTCCCACTAAATGAGTAGTAGAAGGATCAAAATCCTTGTCAATTGGTAGAAGAGAGTAAAGCTCAGCAAAGACATTTGAATCACAAAAGAAATAACCTTTCTAGAAAGCAAGATTTATGCAATGATGAGATGCAAAATGGAAAGAGGCTATTACTGCTTTCCCAACATCAAATATTCAAAAAATCTAAGACCCTAAATTTCACTATCAATCTTACTTATCAACTCTTGTAAACACTATGTCTTGCAGAAGAAGTAATGAGCCCCATAGTTGTTTCTTTGATCTGCTAGGAAGATGCCAAGGTCCTCCATGTATACATATGACACAAGTTTTCTTGCCAGCAACACATACTCTCTGGCTTGATCTTGTTGTAGAGCCTAGCTCAAATCCACTATTCATCTTAATGTGTCCAGGGATTGCAGATATTCATGGATAGCCAAAATATTACATACCCCTAGCAACATTATTGACACCACAACTATGTAAACAACCTTTATTACATTCAAGTGGGTGGCAGATTGACTTGAATCTTTAATGTTATGTATTACTTCATCAAATTTTGACTATTTACGCATTTGATTGTTGCCCACTGAAGTAGTATTTTTGACTTTGATGTTTTCCACCATACTAGAACTAAATTCTATGATAGGTATTTATGCAAGAGTCTATAACTATGATAGGTATCTATGCAAGAGTATAGAACTAAATTCATTATCTAGTATGAAGAGTGATACTAGAGGTGCTGAAAGTATGTCAAATAGCCTTATCATGTAAACTAAGGACAAAAGGAATGCTTATTGTCTAAATGATAAAAAAATACAATGTCACCATTTAAACATCAAGATACAGTAATCAAATGTTGACCAAGAGAATTTTCAAGATAGAAAATTAAGATAGAGAAATCATGGAAAAATCACATCATATAATAGAAGGCAATGATCAAAACTACAACATGGAGATAGATCAGTTTGCTACACAATGTAAGGGAAAACATGTCATTTCAGTTAGGATCACAGCAGGGTAGTAGGATAAGAAAAGGAAAACATACACTATGATATATAACAACTAGTTTTTATCAATGAAATTCTAGAGTAGAACCAATGTTTAGAAGAAACAATGTTTTGGAGCCTTCTACATGACTTACAGGTGCAGCTACAAATCAATTTTATATCTCCAAAGTTTCAATGATTAAATGGTATTATACCATCTTAAAGAGTGATACATTGGCCATGATAAAATAAGTTGGACATAGAAAAGGAAGGAAACATCAAACAGTGGTATCACAATTGCAATAAGGTGTGTTGAAGATTGTTTGAAAGATACCATTTCCACTTTGGCCATAGGGAATTAAATGTGACAGTTTGAAACGTTATCATTTTAGGGTCTATTGTGAATTCCAAAAACAACAATATCATGGAAATGAGTAATGAAAGAGCATACAAGGTACATCAAGTCAACTACCCAATCGTGATCATCTCAAATATGTATGGAGAAATTGCATTTGTATTCTGCAATAGGATATAAAGGTATTTGAAATATTTAGCACACAACAAGTTAACCATATGACCTTGTCAGTCCTTAGAATATAGATTAGTATCATCATTTTCATTTATCTAAATATCAAATTTTTAGGGTTTTTTTCACTGAGGAACCGTTCTTCAACGCATAAGAATCCAATATGCGATGCATGTGCAGAGTGAAGGAGGTGCATGAGCAAAATTGAAAGAGATTTATGAGTAGTTTTACGAGGAGATCATGAGAAGAATGTGAACAATTATAAGATACAAAAATTATAAGATACAAAAAAATATAATGTAGTAAGAAGAATGATACAAATAGAAAACCAAATTAGAGAGATTCAATTGACACAAAATGAATCACTTAGACTAATGATCTCTTTTTCTAGGTGATTCAAAATTTCAAATTAATTATGCTAATATGCTTTATTTTAATTTATGAACTATAAATATATAAAATAAAATAATTATGTTGCAAGCTAAATGTATTGCAATGTGAAAATTGTTCAAAATCATTAACAAATTATGATTTTATTTGTTCATCATGCAAATTTGCAACTATGTTTTTGTGCTCACTATTTTGATAATGTTTAAATAGCTATTTGAATTCATGATATGGTACTTTTTTAATGTAGAAAGTGGAAGTTGTTATTGGTCAATCTAGATCAATTGGGTCCACTACAACCTCATGAGATTGAGATTGTGTTAAAGCTATGATAAGGAACACACATGTATCTATGGTAGGATAGAGCATCTATGATCCCTTGGAAATTCTTATTAAGAAGTAATGGTAGGATATCATATTTATGTTTTGAAGCTTCTTTATCCAAAGGGTATCAATGACATTTCTCTCTTCACTGAAATTGATGGTGCAAAAGATGCTTTGCATCATTTGGGTATACCACACAATTTATATACCCAATGGATGCAAAGCAACCTTCAGCACCCCTTATTCAATTGAAGATAAAGGACATTGATCCCCTTTTGGTAAAGAGTATTCAAGAAAGATAGATGGTATCCTACCATTTCTACTTGATAAGCATTCCCAAGGGAGAAAGAGAAACCAATGATTAGTAGTCGACATTGAGAAGACCTAAAACAAAGTGACAACAATGAAAATAATGAATAAGTAAGCCAACATAATGAATAAGTGGGAAAAATAAATTGAACCTATAACAACAAATACATTACAACATTACATGATTTATTACCGTAAGCCCCATCTGACTTACGCATCTAGAAAATGAAACTATAAAGCTTATTATGATGTTCAAATAACCAACATGACTTGCAACTGCATACGTAAATTTCACTTTCTTACTTGTGTATCATATTCTCCTTACCTCTCTATTTCCTACACCTGTATATACGGCTATACACCTAGATGCATGATATAAAATACATAGTTTATTACATACAAGATCGTAAGATAAGCTACATCAATAAATTAGCTAAATAAATCATATGGTATTTAAAACTATTTTTCGTAAAGAGATGCAAACTATGTAAAATATTGGTGAGGGGTGGCAAGATCAAGGAAGAACTCAAAAGTACAAGACCTAAGGGCCACACATAATGCCTCGGGGGCTCATCATAGATGGCCTTGTCTACGTAACTTGTAGAGACATTGTAGTTCAGGTTTACCTTTAAAACCAGTCTTTTAAAGGATGGTAGAAGTGGTATCAAGCCTCTTTATCCAAAGGGTATCAATGGCATTTCTCTCTTCACTGGATTCAAGGGTGCAAAAGTTGCGTTGCATCGTTTGGGTATAAAACTCAATTGCTATATCAAATTGATGTAGAGCAACCTTCTGCACCCCTTATTCGATTGAAGATAGAGGACATTGATCCCCTTTTGATAAAGAGTCTTCAAGAAAGATAGATGATATCCTACCATTTCTACCTGAAAAGCATTACCAAGGGAAAAAGAGACCACAATTGTACCATTGAATTTCTACCCATCTGGGCCTTCTAACACCATATGGAATGTGTTGTGTTTATAGAAGAGATCATACAGACTTGTCTAGTGATCATATTGTATTGTAGGTGGCGCCTGATGCTGCTAAAATGACTATAAACATTAAATTTTGCATCACTTCCTAATGTTGTTGAAGTAACATTAGAATCCACCTTCATCACAATATGATTAGACTCCAATGTCTCCGGGGTTGAATCCAGTATGCTCCTATATGATCTAGAACTGAAAAGGAAGGAAAAGATAGGGTTAGATCCAAAGGATCTAAGCAATTCCTAGCACCCTATTACTGATCCTCATCTACAATTATGCATGTGCATAGTCAAGACATACACTTCTAAAAGGAACAAGGATACAATTTACAAAAACCCATCCAAGATATAGAAAATTATAACGAAGTCATAAACAATAAAAAGTTCATGAGTTTATAAAAATATGTACAACATATCTACATGAAATTCCAAAAAAGTTTCAGAATCTACAATAGCCCTCTGTTAATCACATTTATGCATATGGTCCCAACAAAGTAGTGCACAAACTACACAACGAAGGCATTGCAGAAACATGATTTCTTCTTTCGCAATTGAAGCAATCTCAGTGGCACTAGCTTCCTCTCGAGCCTTGCACAAGTTGCACTCATTTCCTACATCAGGTATAGACATAGATGGGGTAGATGTAAATGTGTTTTCAAAGAAATAAACCCACCAAAAGTATTGACATCCACTATTTCCCTGCAATACAAAACCTACATCAGTGCTTCCTAAAATGATTACTTGTCACATTACTTTTAAACATAAAATATAATTCCATATTCAGACCTTTTTCCTATTTGGGAAACCCCAAAATTGATGCCCAAGATTACTTGTTGTGCGTGACATCTTCAACACACAAGGGTCAACACGAAATTGACACGTAGGCACATTGACCAAATCCATCGATGCTATATCGATAAATATTGCATTGTCATTCCAACATATCATTTTGTTTAGTTGATTATTTTGTTCATTCATACTAATTATAATTGCAATAAAAAGCAACATACTAATGTAGACAACATCTCAAATCAAATTGCAAAATGACTATTGTCAATATACAGTACAAAACCAAAAAGGAGGCAGCATCAAACATAAGAAATGTCAAACACTCAGCTTTGTATTGCAAAAATTTGAAATACTCAATTTTTCTCTTTTGTCAATGTTCTGTATGGTATCTCGTGCCAAAATAGCACCTTACAAGTCCAAAATTTTGGGTTGGGCAGATACTGGACCCTGAGATGGCTTGCAAGTAGAGAATGGCAATGGGCAAGCCCATCGACTATAGTAAGATATCTAGGCATTCTATTTTCCATTGAACCCTCTATTAATGACACATAGTTATGAATTTATAAAAAAATAGAGAGAAAGCACCTCAAATGGAAGTCCCACATGTTATCCTTGGCTAGCAGAGCCCAAGTTGTCCAAAAGGTTCTGTCTTCACATGCAGTGTACTATGCATCCTCATGGATGATGGCCAGTTGTCAAATAAATAAACTTGAAAAAAATCTGATAGGATGGGAAACATGAAAAGACACTGTACAAAATGTATTGATGCCTGGGATAATACAGGTCCTAGGAGCTACATAGATGGATGGGGTGACACATAGTCAATATTGCATGAATCTTTTTGATATATACTGATAATCTTGTAAATGTGTAAGGGTAATAGGTAGGACTTGGTAATATACAACATAAAGTACTTTGTTGTTGTTAACTTTCTATACTTGTAAGTCTTCCAGTTGATACACTACTTCAATATAAAAAAAAGCCAAATTTCATAATTTATGTTTTGTCTTGTTTCCTAGGTGAGAGAATTCAATGCTTCATTTTTTTTTTGGATTCATCTAGAACTCAATTTAGATATTTCTACAAAATTTGTTTATTTTTCATGATTGGGGCTATTAGTGCCTTGTCATCGATCTCCATGAAAGATGGATAGATATATGATAGAAAGGTTAGCTCAATGCTCTCAAACTATTTGTTGCATGCAAATGCTTGCACTATTTCTACAATCTAGCTAAATCAGTTATACTTTCATAATTCTTTATGAGGGTAAGGAAATATTCAGAAATGGTGTGGTTGCAAGGAAAACTTTGATAGATTTGAGAAGCAAATGTTAATAGAACTTTACATTGTTGGGTCTTTTAGTATATGTCTGATATAACTATCTTACCTATTACCAGTTGGTAATTATACTTGGTAATTACCATATTTAATGGAAATGTATAAATACTCCTTATGTTATTAGATCAATATTTCAAATATTCATTTTGTTCCAACACTATCAGCAAAAAAAATTGCAACATTCACTGGCCAAAATTAGTTGAACATCAATG
>MU225512.1:1815015-1836956 GCA_018584345.1 Thuja plicata | reverse complement strand
AAATGAGCCCAAAACATAACATGATAATGGTAGGGTATGTAATTTTTAGTATTACATTTTTCCCCTATGTTAGCACACTACTAACATTAGGTGATAAGTACAAATATCAAATAAATAAAAGTAAATAACATCAAAAGTAGAGAACTGTTATATGAATTATGGTTATTTCATGTTTGTAAGCCATCTTGTGATTGTGAACTATTTTCTTTCATCATAATTCTCAGAACTGAGATAAAAAGAAACAAGGGCTGCATACAACTGGAGTCCCTACCTTAGGTAGGGGAGTAGAAGGAAGTGTCACCAATGTTATCTTTGTAAAAGATAGTCACATGGGGATGGGAAAGACCATGCAGCAGTGATTAGAATAAAGGGCTTATAGTCAGCTTAACATTCTGCTATTCCTTACACGGTTGATGGAATGGATTAGATTATATGTGCTACAAATATCAAAGGCTCACAAAGACTTGAATGCAGAGATTTCTATTGCATCAATTAATTTTGAGAAATCCCTTAATGTAGATGGGGGACTGCTTAAAATAGGGAGTGGAAAACTACTATAAAAATGGTCTTATAAGAAATAATCCCTTAATGTAGGTGGTGAACTACTTAAAATAGGGAGTGGAAAACTACTGTAAAAATGGTCTTATAAGCAATTCTATCGTGATTTGCTTTTGTTTTGAGTTTGAACAACTAGTAGACAAAAACATAATGAATGAAGGTACGACTGTATTAGGAATGGTCTCTACATTTCTTGCGAGAACCCTCAATTCTCCCCCACCAGTACTCTATTTTGGCATGAGCCCAAGTGCATCTAGAAAAATTGCAGCACATGACAACACACATTACAAGAGACAAACATTACACAGAGTATTAAGTAAATCAAAAGAATAGGAAATACACAGTAAGAGTACTCATGATTTGTATTATTTATTTATTGTGTTTGGGCATAAGCTAATGTCAAGGGTGAAATCAAATTCCAATATTAATCGACATTGTCCTCACTACTACCTAATTTGTATGAAATTACAAAAAGGATGAGTGAATCATCATTTACTTATTTTCAGAGAAAGATCTCAACTAAGTTATTTAGAGATCGTGTAG
Organism: Thuja plicata; assembly: GCA_018584345.1. Taxonomy (NCBI): domain Eukaryota; kingdom Viridiplantae; phylum Streptophyta; class Pinopsida; order Cupressales; family Cupressaceae; genus Thuja; species Thuja plicata. Next base: position 1,835,855 of record MU225512.1, on the reverse strand, counting down.
CTGGAAATGTGCAAAGTTGTTGTTGCTTCTACACTTCATTATCAACAATAAATTTTAAATGGGTTTGTTTACTAACATCTCATGACCTATTATCTAGTACTTTAATATTGTGTATGTAGAGTTAAAAGATTATTTTACACCCAAATTTATAATGTGGTCATATTTAATATAATATTCATCAAGAAGAGGTCAGTTGAGCTCTAGGCTGTACACTATTTATTCACTGTACTCTGGTAAACCATGATTTTATTTCTTAATATTATTTCTTGCAGTGTTGAATCTATGTAGTTTAGAAGGATAACCTCTAATCTCTGAAGCCTGCAATCAAATTTGGAATATAAAATAAATGGACGTACGACAAGGGAAAGAATACAGACAAAAACTAAAAATAATCAAAACTAAAAAACAGAACAGAAATGCATAGCTGTGAGTGTTGTGGTAGCGGAGAGGGGTGAGCATCTACAGTTGAGAAGATAAAGGCAATGGTACAATACCAGAGCCCAAGTGGTTTGAGTCAACAATAGCCGCTCTCATCTCTATGAAATTTAAACAAAAGACATAAAAAGAAAGCAATTGAAAACTATGAGAAATAGAACAACATCAACCGATAACTATAAGAAACAAAAAATTAAAAAATAGATGTTAAGCTTAATCCAAAGAATGTTCTATCATAATTTTTTCAAAAGATATAGCTAATAGAGGAACATATATAGATGCAGCTAGGGAAATACTCTTACCTTTGTAGCTACTAGATGTGCAGTTGTAGGATCTTGATCTGTCGTTGATGGTGGGTGAGATGGTTTTGGCTAAGGGGCCGGATCTTGATCTACCGCTGATGGTGGGGTAACAGCTATAAAACTCGAGTAGGCCTAGATGTTGTATGGAGTTCTGGTGTGGAAAAGGAAAAAATCACTCCATTGATCCCCTTTCTTTACTAGTATTAGGATACCCTCTGTTCCCTTCGTGCCCTGACTTCGTAGATTGCAGGTTACCTTCATGCCCTCTATGTGTGCGTAAGGAAACATAATGAATAGAAATATTTTTTTTAAAGTAATGCCCGCGTTAGTCAAAATTTTGATGAATATTGGTTTTGTCAAAATTCTGATGAATGCGGGCATTACTTAAAAAAAATCAAAATTTTCCTTCCATAATCCGAACAAGCAAAATTAATATAATGAATAGTCAAAAATTTAGGTTGATTTTAGGGGTTAAATATACTAGTGATTCTAATGCACTTTTTAACCTCAAGGTGCAAGAATTTGATGTTGGGTGCGATCATCCTAGTGTTAGTGCACCGGATCCCATTAGAACTCCGCAGTTAAGCGCGCTTGGGCCGGAGTAGTACAGGGATGGATGACCTCTCGGGAAGAGCCAGTGTTGAACCCTTTTTAGTCTTTCTCTGCTCAGGGTGTTGTGTTGTTTACACTAACTTTAAATTCTTTATTTTCTCAGGGCGTTGTGTTTTTTACACTACTGTTTTGGTTCTCAAAACCCATTTCCAATCCCTCTTTTGATTTTTACTTACTCTTGCATTCTTAGTGTGGTCTTTGCGGGGTCATAAATTTTGACGTGGTTGTCCGATTGAATTAAAATTTTACGAGGAGGTTTAATGTGAGGAGTTGTTTGGATTGCTAATGACACCTAGTATGGTTGGACCTCAACTCGACCATATTTTTGGGGCCGATTTCCTTCATCTGGGCCTTCAAAAATTATTTTTTTTATTTTTTTCTAGATTTTATAATTTTGTTTTTTTAGTTATTTTCTAATTGGTGATTGTTATTTGTTTAGAAATGTGGAAATTTGTGTTATATTCTTAATTTTTATATATTTATGGATTTTCATAATTTTCTGCATAAGTTTGAAAATTTCCAAAAATTGAAAATTTTGAATGTTGTCAAAAACTGCCAAAAAGGTAATTTTTAGATTACTAGCTATTATAGTTTATTTTTTGTTGTAGAAAAAATTATTGTAGAATTAGAATATAGAAGATCCATTAATCCATTGATGTGTCTCTTGGTATTTTTCAATGACATCTTTAATAGTCTGAATTGACTATATTACTTATGCTCTCGGTGTTGCACCCTCTTTAGTCTTTCTTTATTCAGAGCGTTGTGTTGTTTACACTACTATTTTGGTTCTTAAAACCTATTTTCAATCCCTCTTTTTCTTTTTACTTACTAGTGCATTCTTAGTGCGGTCTTCACGGGGTCATAACTTTTGATGCGGTCATCTGATTGACTTGAAATTTTATGAGGAGATGTATTGTGAGGAGTTGTTTGGTTGGTGTGATGTAATGTTTACACTACTATTTTGGTTCTTGAATCCCATTTTCAATCACGCGTCCCTTTTTTTTCTCATTCCCCCATCTTTTGTTCCAAAATTGGATTCGGTTCTCGAGTCCATCTCGTATCCTTAAGTCCATTTCTTACCTTGCAGGTGTTAGGAAAATGGCATCTCAGCCTTGCAATAATAAACAGTTAATGGTGCATTTCGAGTGTTGGATATACACTCGCGTCTTTCTTCTTACTGGTGCCTTTAGAGTGCTCGATAAGGCGTATTCTTAATGTTGAGGTGATTTTAATGTTGACGCAAGACTTTGATGTTGGGTGCGATCATACAAGTGTTAGTGCACCAGATCCCATCAGAACTCCGTAGTTAAGCACGCTTGGGCCGGAGTAGTTCTGGGATAGGTGACCTCCTGGGAAGTCCCGATGTTGTACCCTTTTTCATCTTTCTCTTCTCAAGGTGTTGTGTTGTTTGCACTACCTTTAAAGTCTTTCTTCACTCAGGGAAATGTGTTGTTTACACTACAGTTTTGGTTCTCGAAACCCATTTTCAATCCCTCTTTTCCTTTTTACTTACTCATGCATTCTTAGTGTAGTCTTCGCGGGGTCAAAACTTTTGACGCGGTTGTCCAGTTGACATGAAATTTTATGAGGTTTATTGTGAGGAGTTGTTTGGATTGCCGACTGAACCTAGTTTGGTTGGACCTCAACTTGACCATATTTTCAAGGCCAATTTCCTACATCTGGGCCTTCAAAAATGATTTTTTCTATTTTTTTCTAGATTTTCTAATTTTGTTTTTTTAGTTATTTTCTAACTGGTGATTGTTATTAGTTTAGAAATGTGGAAATTTGTGTTATATTCTTAATTTTTATATATTTATGGATTTTCATGTTTTTTTTCAAAAGTTTAAAAATTTCTAAAAATTGAAAATTTTGAATGTTGTCAAAAACTGGCAAAAAAGGTACATTTTAGATTACTAGCTATTGTAGTTTTTTTTAGTCGTGGAAAAAATTATTGTAGAAGTAGAGTATAGAAGATACATTAATCCATTCATGTGTGTCTTGGTATTTTTAATGACATCATTAATAGTTTGAATTGGTTAAATTACTTATGCTCCCGGTGTTGCACCCTTTTTAGTCTTTCTTTGCTCAGGGAGTTGTGTTGTTTACACTACTATTTTGGTTCTCGAAACCCGTTTTAAATCCCTTTTTTACTTTTTACTTACTCATGCATTCTTAGTGCGGTTTTTGCGGGGTCATAAGTTTTGACGCAGCCAATTGATTGACTTGGAATTTTATGAGGAGGTTTATTGTGAGGAGTTGTTTGGTCAGGGCATTGTATTGTTTACACTGTTGTTTTGGTTCTCGAAGCTCATGTTCATATAATGCATCCCTCTTTTTCTCTCTCGTTCCCCCATCTTATGTCCCAAACCTTGATTCGGTTCTCGAGTCCATCGCATGTCCTCGAGCCCATTTCTTGCCTCGCAGTTGTTAGAAAAATTACATCCCAGCCTTGCAATAATAAAGAGTTAATGGTGCATTCTGAGTTGTAGATATATAGTTAGAAATCCACAGTTAAGCGCGCTTGTGCTAGAGTAGTACTGGGATGGGTGACCTCCCAGGAAGCTAGTGTTGCACCCTTTTTAGTATTTCTCTTCTCAAGGTGTTATGTTTTTTACACTACCTTTCAATTCTTTCTTGGCTAAGGGCATTGTTTTGTTTACACTACTATTTTGGTTCTCAAAACCCATTTTGAATCCCTCATTTTCTTTTTACTTACTCATGCTTTCTTAGTGTGGTCTTCGTGGGGTCATAACTTTTGACGCGGTTGTCCAGTTGAATTGAAATATTATGAGGAGGTTTATTGTGAGGATTTTTTGGATTGTCAACTGAATGTAGTTCGGATAGACCTCAACTCGACCATATTTTTAGGGCCGATTTTCTTCATCTGGGCCTTCAAAAATGATTTTTTTTCTGGATTTTATAATTTTATTTTTTTAGTTATTTTCTAACTAGTGATTGTTATTAGTTTAGAAATATGGAAATTTGTGTTATATTCTTAATTTTTATATATTTATGGATTTTCATGTTTTTCTACATAAGTTTAAAAATTTCCAAAAATTGAAAATTTTGAATGTTGTCAAAAACTACCAAAAAAGGTAATTTTTAGATTACTAGCTATTGTAGTTTTTTTTACATGTAGAAAAAATTATTGTAGAAGTAGAATATAGAAGATCCATTAATCCATTCATGTGTCTCTTGGTATTTTTCAATGACATCATTAATAGTCTGAATTGGCTATATTACTTATGCTCCCGTTGTTGTACCCTTTTTAGTCTTTCTTTGCTCAGGGCATTGTGTTGTTTACACTACTGTTGTAGTTCTCAAATCCCATTTTCAATCCCTCATTTTCTTTTTACTTACTTGTGCATTCTTAGTGTGGTCTTCGCGGGGTCGTAACTTTTAACACAGTCGTCCAATTGACTTGAAATTTTATGAGGAGGTGTATTGTGAGGAGATGTTTGGTCGAGGTGTTGTATTGTTTACACTGCTATTTTGGTTCTTGAAGCCCATTTTCAATCATGCACCCCTCTTTTTTTGTTATTCCCCTATCTTCTATCCCAAACCTTGATTCAGTTCTCGGGTCCATCTCACATCTTGGAGCCTATTTCTTGCCTCACAGGTGTTAGGAAAATGACATCTCAGCCTTGCAATAATAAACAGTTAATGGTGCATTCTAAGTGCTAGATATACACACGTGTCTTTCTTCCTACTATTTCCTTATGCATGCTCGATAAGGCACATTCTTAATGCTGAAGTGCTTTTTACTCCTTCATGGGTTCTTAGTGCTAGATAAGGTGCATTCTGAGTGCTAGATAAGGTTGGTTCTAGATAAGGTGAATTCTAATGCACTTGCTAACCTCAAGGTACAAGACTTTGATATTGGGTGTGATCATACCAACATGAGTGCATTGGATCCTATTAGAACTTCGTAGTTAAGCGCACTTTGGCTGGAGTAGTACTAGGATGGGTGACCTCCCGAGAAGTCCTAGTGTTGCACCCTTTTTAGTCTTTCTCTTCTCAGAGCGTTGTGTTGTTTACACTACCTTTAAAATTATTTTTCACATAGGGCATTGTGTTGTTTACACTGCTATTTTTTCTTTCGAAACCCATTTTCAATCCCTCTTTTTCTTTTTACTTACTCATGCATTCTTAGTGCGGTCTTCACAGGGTCATAACTTTTGACGCGGTTGTCTGGTTGACTTGAAATTTTACGAGGAGGTTTATTGTGAGGAGTTGTTTGGATTTTAGACTAAACCTAGTTCGGTTGGACCTCAACTTGACCATATTTTTAGGGCCAATTTCCTTCATCTGGGCCTTCAAAAATGATTTTTCCTATTTTTTCTATATTTTATAATTTTGTTTTTTCAGTTATTTTCTAACTGGTGATTGTTATTACTTTAGAAATGTGGAAATTTGTATTATATTCTTAATTTTTATATAATTACAGATTTTCATGATTTTCTGCATAAGTTCAAAAATTCCCAAAAATTGAAAATTCTGAATGTTGTCAAAAACTGCCAAAAAAGTTAATTTTTAGATTACTAGCTATTGCAGTTTTTTTTAGTTGTAGAAAAAAATATTGTAGAAGAAGAATATAGAAGATCCATTAATCCATTCATGTGTCTCTTGGTATTTTTCAATGACATCATTAATAGTCTAAATTGGCTATATTACTTATGCTCCTGGTATTGCACCCTTTTTAGTCTTTCTTTGCTCAAGGAAATGTGTTGTTTACACTACTATTTTGGATCTAGAAACCTATTTTCAATCCCTCTTTTTATTTTTACTTGCTCGTGCTTTCTTAGTGTGATCTTCACGGGGTCATAACTTTTGACGCGGTCATCTGGTTGACTTAAAATTTTGCAAGGAGGTGTATTGTGAGGAGTTATTTGGTCGGGGCATTGTATTGTTTACACTGTTTTGGTTCTCGAAGCCCGTTTTCAATTATGCATTCCTCTATTTATCTCATTCCCCCATCTTCTGTCCCAAATCTCAATTCGGTTCTTGATTCCATCTCGCATCCTCAAGCCTATTTCTTGCCTCGCAGGTGTTAGGAAAATGACATCTCAGCCTTGCAATAATAAACAGTTAATGGTACATTCCGAGTGCTGGATATACCCTCGCGTATTTCTTCTTACTGGTGCCTTTTGCATGCTCCGTAAGGCACATTATTAATCCTAGAGTGCTTTTTACTTACTCGTGTGTTCCTAATGTTGGATAAGGTGCTTTCTGAGCGCTAGATAAGGTTAGTTTTAGATAAGGTGCTTTCTAGTGCACTTGCTAATCTCAGGGCGCAAGACTTTTATGCTGGTTGTGATCATACTAGTTTTTGTACCGGATCCCATCAGAACTCTATAGTTAAGTGCACTTGGGCCGGAGTAGTACTGAGATGGGTGACCTCCTAGGAAGTCTCATTGTTGCACCCTTTTTAGTCTTTCTCTGCTCAGGGCGTTGTATTTTTTACACTACCTTTAAAGTCTTTCTTCACTTAGGGTGTTGTATTGTTTACACTACTTTAAAGTCTTTCTCTACTCAGGGCATTGTGTTATTTACACTAACTTTAAAGTCTTTCTTCACTCAGGGTGTTGTGTTGTTTACACTACTATTTTGGTTCTCGAAACCCATTTTCAATGCCTCTTTTGCTTTTTACTTAGTCATGCATTCTTAGTGAGGTCATTCACGGGGTCATACTTTGTGACGCGGTTGTCTGGTTCATTTGAAATTTTATGAGGGGGTTTATTGTGAGAAGTTGTTTGGATTTCTAAATGAACTTAGTTCGGTTGGACCTCAACTCGATCATATTTTTAGCATTGATTTCCTTCATCTAGGCCTTCAAAAATATTTTTTTCTAATTTTCTCTAGATTTTATAATTTTGTTTTTTTAGTTATTTTCTAACTGGTGATTATTATTAGTTTAGAAATGTGGAAATTTGTGTTATATTCTTAATTTTTATATATTTATGGATTTTCATGATTTTCTGCATAAGTTTGAAAATTTCCAAAAAATGAAAATTTTGAATGTTGTCAAAAACTACTAAAAAAGGTAATTGTTAGATTACTAGCTATTGTATTTTTTTTTAGTTGTAGAAAAAAAGATTGTAGAAGTAGAATATAGAAGATCCATTAATCCATTCATGTGTCTCTTGGTATTTTTCAATGACATCATTAATAGTCTGAATTAGATATATTACTTATGCTCCCGGTGTTGCACCCTTTTTAGTATTTCTTTGCTCAGGGCATTGTGTTGTTTACACTACTGTTTTGGTTCTCGAAACCCATTTTCAATCCCTCTTTTTCCTTTTACTTACTCATGCATTCTTAGTGAGCTCTTTGTAGGGTCATAACTTTTGATGCGGTCGTCTGATTGACTTGAAATTTTATGAGGAGGTGTATTGTGAAGAGTTGTTTGGTCGGGGAGTTGTATTGTTTGCACTGCTATTTTGTTTCTCGAAACCCATTTTCAATCATGCATCCCTCTTTTTCTCTCATTCCCCCATCTTCTGTCCCAAACCTTGATTCATTTTTTTGAGTCCATCTCGCATCCTCAAGCCCATTTCTTGCCTCGCAGGTGTTAGGAAATGACATCTCAGCCTTGCAATAATAAACAATTAATGATACATTTCGAGTGCTGGATATAAAATCATGTCTTTCTTCCTACTAGTGCCTTCTGAGTGCTCGATAAGGTGCATTCTTAATGCTGGAGTGTTTTTTTACTTACTCGTGTGTTCTTAGTGCTAGATAAGGTGCATTCTGAGTGCTAGATAAGGTTCATTCTAGATAATGTGCATTCTAATACACTTGCTAACCTTAGGACGCAAAAATTTGATGTTGGGTGTGATCATACCAACTTTAGTGCATCGGGTTCCCATTACAACTACGGAGTTAAGTGCGCTTGGGTTGGAGTAGTACTGGGATGGGTAACCTCCTGGAAAGTTCTAGTGTTGCATCCTTTTTAGTCTTTCTCTGCTCAGGGCGCTATGTTGTTTACACTAACTTTAAAGTATTTTTTCGCTCAAGGTATTGTGTTGTTTACACTACTATTTTTGTTCTTGAAACCCGTTTTCAATCCCTCTTTTGTTTTTTACTTACTCATGCATTCTTAGTGCGGTCTTCGCAGGGTCATAGCTTTTGACACGGTTGTCCGGTTGACTTGAAATTTTACGAGGTTTATTGTAAGGATTTGTTTGGATTGATGACTAAACCTAGTTCGGTTGGACCTCAACTCGACCATATTTTCAGTGTCGATTTCCTTCATCTGGACCTTCAAAATTGATTTTTTTAATTTTTTTCTAGATTTTATAATTTTGTTTTTTAATTTATTTTCTAACTGGTGATTGTTATTAGTTTAGAAATGTGTAAATTTGTGTTAGATTCTTAATTTTTATATATTTATGGATTTTCATGATTTTCTGCTGAAGTTTGAAAATTTCCAAAAATATAAAATTCTGAATGTTGTCAAAAACTGTCAAAAAAGGTAATTTTTAGATTACTAGTTATTGTAGTTTTTTTTAGTTGTAGAAAAAAATATTTTAGAAGTAGAATATAGAAGATCCATTAATCCATTCATGTGTCTCTTGGTATTTTTTAATGACATCATTAATAGTCTGAATTGGCTATATTACTTATGCTCCATGTGTTGCACCCTCTTTAGTCTTTGTTTGCTTAGGGTGTTGTGTTGTTTACACTACTATTTTGGTTCTCGAAACCCATTTTCAAACCTCTTTTTCTTTTTACTTACTCATGCATTCTTAGTGCAATCTTTGCAGGGTCATAAATTTTGACGCAATCGTCTGATTGACTTAAAATTTTATGAGGATGTGTATTGCGAGGAGTTGTTTGGTTGGGGTGTTGTATTGTTTACACTATTGTTTTGGTTCTCGAAGCCCATTTTCAATCATGCATCCCTCTTTTTCTCTTGTTCGCCCATCTTCTGTCCCAAACTTCGATTGGGTTCTCGAGTCCATCTCATGCCCTCGAGCCCATTTCTTTCCTCACAAGTGTTAGGAAAATGGCATCTCAGCCTTGAAATAATAAACAGTTAATGGTGTATTCCGAGTGTTGGATATACACTCGCATCTTTTTTCCTACTATTCCCTTCTGAGTGCTTGATAAGACACATTCTTAATGTTGGAGTGCTTTTTACTTACTTGTGCATTCTTAGTGCTGGATAAGGTGCGTTCTGAGTGCTAAATAAGGATTGTTCTAGATAAGGTGCATTCTAATGCACTTGCTAACCTCAGGGCGCAAGACTTTGATGTTGGGTGCGATCATTCCAACATTAGTGCACCAGATCCCATCAGAACTCCGCAGTTAAGTGTTAGAGTTTTCTTATTAATTAAATCATGTTGATTTAATTAATTAAGTTATTACTCTTTAGTGCTTAAGCTTTCTCTTAGGTGCATTAATAATTAATTCTTTTATTAATTATTAATGTGCAACCTAGCTTTTTTAGGCTTTAGGGTGTTGTTCACCTTTATAGGTTGAACCTTGTAATTCTTTTTTCATTAATTCAGATTATAATTTCGCTCTCACATTTTGAGCAACTTCTGAGTTCTTCTTTTTCCCTCTCTCTGCTTCTCTCCTGTAACAGGTTATTTGCATGCAGGTATTCTTGGCGTTCTGTGGACTTGTATTTCTCAAATCCTACATGGTATCAGAGCCACACTGTTGCTGCCTGGTCTGATGTTTTTGAAGTAGTGATTCGAGGGTGAAAACCGTAGCTTTTTGGGGGTTTTCTCTTCAATCTTAAAGAGACACATTTTTTGGAGCACTTTGAGCGAAAACAGACTCCACCATCACGCTCAGAAGGCCCATGAGATCACTTTTTCATATAAAGTTTGCCATTTTTGGCTACAATGACCTCTGGAAAAAAATTTCTCTCTCCTAGGCCGTACGACACAAATTTTGAGGAGAAAAATGTTCAAAAAAATAAAAAAAATTAAGAAAAAAAACAAATTTCAATTTTTTACAAAGTTTTTTTCAAAAAAAACAAAAAAACCAATGTTTCCAAATGTTTGTTGAAAAAAAATCTTTTTACAAACAAAAGAAAAGGTGCCTACCTTTTCAAAAGTACCCTCATGTGTAGCAAGGTACGCATATGCAGGAGTGATGTCAGCAGCTGCATGTCATAGATCGTGATTAAATTTGACGTTCATGAAACTGTCACACAGTTTTGACACTTCTTCAAAAAATGCAGTGTTCAGTGTTTTGGCCATATCTTTTGCATACGGTGTCCATTTTTGAAAAATGAAATATCGTTGGAAAGATCTTTCCGAGCCGGAGGCAATGATCCTAGTTTTGTATGCATATTTGGCCATTTGAGTATCTATTTTTAGTGTCAAATTTGCAGCTTCTGTTTCCCTCCTCCTTGCACCAGGTTTTGATCTAAATGTAGTAAGGTCAGATTTCTCAATTTGTTTTTCATTTAGAAGAGTTATCATGGATTTTTCTACTCACCCTTCAGTTGTTATTCTAGAACGGGGTAATTATGAGTCATGGGCAAAGGGTATACTTACACATTGTAGGTGGCTTAATATTTTGCCTTATTTGTATGATCTAATACCCCAACCAGCCACTTCAGAGGGAAAACTGGCATGGGATATTATTAGAGATCATATAGTAGGACTTATAGTGTCTAGTGTTGATCATGACACTGTGTTGGCTATATCATACATTGATTGTCCTCACCCACTTTGGACATGTCTTTGGGAGATCTATGAAGACCCTAATCTCTCTCCATTCCTAGCGGATCTTGCTTCAGATTGTCTTATACCCATTTCTTGGAGACAGAATACACCCTTTGATCATGATACTTTAGAGGAGCTTGAGTATTTAGACACCCTTATGTGTTCCAATAGATCAAAGGCTTTTCTCATAGTTCCCACTCTTCAGACTGAGACTTCATCAGCATCTCCTGTTGCTCCTGATTCTGTGCAGCAGGGAATCATTCATCTTCTAGACATAGATACTTTGGAATCTTATGTTGTAGACATATCTTTCTTATTGGTTGAGTCTTATACTACAGATTTTGAGGATTATTTTGAGGACATTCATCTCCTCTACCTTGACAGTCAGGTTATTACTGTTCGCCCACCATTATCTATGCATTCAGCGGTTGCATTTCAGGATTCTCCACATCAGTTTGGATTTGGCATCATTTTTTTTAGTTCAGACAAAATTTTTCTTTAGCATCTAATCATGGCACACATCTTGAGATAGATTGGTTCATCACTATTCATAGGGTTTCTTCGACATCGTCCTTTGGATTTGTTTCTTCCCAAGGGGAGGAATATCATTTGCCGCTTCAGGATCTCCTTTTGAATTCTACATTAGGCATTTACAATTGTGACAAGAGTTTCTTCATTATGGGGGGACTTTGGTGTCTCATCCTTCTCTCATGGGGGAGCTGGTTGTACTTATGGTCTTGAGAGAGTCTCTTGAGCCATTTATTTTCTGCTTTTTTCTATCTCTTTTTGGAGAGGTGTTTTTCCCACTGGGTTTTCTTCTTTGTCTCTGGTTTACTGATATTTCCTTGTATTGGGTACCTGATCAGGCCTTATTGTCAGGACCCATTTCCTACTTTCATAGCTGTGCTAGGTTAGCTTACCCCCTACGCTTAGCTTAAGGGGGGGTGTTAGAGTAATCATTTGTTTCCTTATTAATTAAATCATGTCGATTTAATTAATTAAGGTATTACTCTTTAGTGCTTAAGCTTTCTCTTAGGTGCATTAATAATTAATTCTTTTATTAATTATAAATGTGCAACCTAGCTTTTTTAGGCTTTAGGGTGTTGTTCACCTTTATAGGTTGAACCTTGTAATTCTTTTTTCATTAATTCAAATTATAATTTCGCTCTCACATTTTGAGCAACTTTTGAGTTCTTCTTTTTCCCTCTCTTTGCTTCTCTCCTGTAACATGTTATTTGCATGTAGGTATTCTTTGCGTTCTATGGATTTCTATTTCTCAAATCCTACATTAAGCGCACTTGGGCCAGAGTAGTACTGGGACGGGTAATCTCCTGGGAAGTCCTGGTATTGCACCCTTTTTAGTCTTTCTCTGCTCATGGCGTTGTGTATTTTACAGTACCTTTAAAGTCTTTCTTCACTCAGGGCATTGTGTTGTTTACAATACTATTTTTTTTCTCGAAACCCATTTTCAATCCCTCTTTTGCTTTTTACTTACTCATGCATTCTTAGTGTAGTCTTTGCAGGGTCATAACTTTTGATGCGGTTGTCCGGTTGACTTGAAATTTTACGAGGAGGTTTATTATGAGGAGTTGTTTGGATTTCTGACTGAACTTGGTTATGATGGATCTCAACTCGACCATATTTTCAGGGCCGATTTCCTTCATCTGGGCCTTAAAAAATGAGTTTTTCTATTTTTTTTTTCTATATTTCATAATTTTATATTTTAGTTATTTTCTAACTAGTGATTGTTAATAGTTTATAAATGTGTAAATTTGTTCTATATTCTTAATTTTTATATTTTTTTGGATTTTCATAATTTTTTGCATAAGTTTGAAAATTTTGAAAAATAGAAAATTCTGAATGTTGTCAAAACCATCCAAAAAAGGTAATTTTTAGATTACTGTCTATTGCAGTTTTTTTTAGTTGTAGAAAACATTATTATAGAAGTAGAATATAGAAGATCCATTAATCCATTGATGTGTCTCTTTTTATTTTTCAATGACATCATTAATAGTCTAAATTGGCTATATTACTTATGCTCCCGATGTTGCACCCTCTTTAGTCTTTCTTTGCTCAGGGCGTTGTGTTGTTTACACTAATGTTTTGGTTCTCAAAACCTGTTTTCAATCCCTCTTTTTCTTTTTACTTACTTGTACATTCTTAGTGCGGTCTTTGTGGGGTCATAACTTTTGACGCAGTCGTCTGATTGTCTTGAAATTTTACGAGGAGGTGTATTGTAAGGAGTTGTTTGGTCGGAGCATTGTATTGTTTACACTGTTGTTTTGGTTCTTGAAGCCTGTCTTAAATCATGCATCCCTCTTTTTCTCTCATTCCCCCATCTTTTGTCCCAAACCTCGATTCGGTTTTCGAGTCCATCTCACGTCCTCGAGCCCACTTCTTACCTCAAGTTATTAGGAAAATGACACCTCAGCCTTGCAATAATAAACAGTTAATGGTGCATTCTGATTGCTGGATATACACACACGTCTTTCTTCATACTGGTGCTTTCTGAGTGCTCGATAAGGTGCATTCTTAATGCTAGAGTTATTTTTACTTACTTGTGTGTCCTTAGTGCTGGATAAGGTGCGTTATGAGTGCTAGTTAAGGTTCATTCTAGATAAGGTACATTCTAATTCACTTGCTAACCTCAGGGCGCAAGATTTTGATGTTGGGTGTGGTCATACCAGTGGTAGTACACCGGATCCCATCAGAACTCTGGAGTTAAATGGGCTTGGGGCAGAGTAGTACTGGGATGGGTGACCTCCCAGGAAGTCTCAGTGTTGCTCCCTTTTAAGTCTTTATCTTCTCATGGTGTTGTGTTGTTTACACTACCTTTAAACTCTTTCTTTGCTTAGGGAATTGTGTTGTTTACACTACTGTTTTGGTTCTTGAAACCCATTTTCAATCCCTCTTTTGCTTTTTACTTACTCATGCATTCTTAGTGCAGTTTTCGCGGGGTCATAACTTTTGACGCAATTGTCCGATTGAATTGTAATTTTATGAGGAGGTTTATTGTGAGGAGTTGTTTGGATTGCCGACTGAACCTAGTTCGGTTGGACCTCTATTATATTGTATTTTCAGGACTGATTTCCTTTATTTGGGCCTTCAAAAATGATTTTGTTTTTAATTTTTTTCTAGATTTTATAATTTTGTTTTTTTAGTTATTTTCTAACTAGTGATTGTTATTAGTATAAAAATGTGTAAATTTGTGTTATATTCTTAATTTTTATATATTTATGGATTTTCATAATTTTCTGCATAAGTTTGAAAATTTCCAAAAATTGAAATTTCTGAATGTTCTCAAAAACTACCAAAAAAGGTAATTTTTAGATTACTAGCTATTGTAGTATTTTTTTAGTTGTAGAAAAAAATATTGTAGAAGTAGAATATAGAAGAGCCATTAATCCATTCATGTGCCTCTTGGTATTATTCAATGACATCATCAATAGTCTAAATTGGCTATATAACTTATGCTCCCGGTGTTGCACGCTCTTTAGTCTTTCTTTTCTCAGGGCATTGTGTTCTTTAAACTACTATTTTGCTTCTTGAAACCCATTTTCAATCCCTCTTTTTCTTTTTACTTACTCATACATTCTTAGTGTGGTCTTTGCGAGGACATAACTTTTCACGCGGTCATCCGATTGACTTGAAATTTTACGAGGAGGTGTATTGTGGGGAGTTGTTTGGTCAGGGCATTTCATTGTTTACACTACTATTTTGGTTCTTGAAGCCCATTTTCAATCATGCATCCCTCTTTCTCTCTCCTTCCCCCATCTTTTGTCCCAAACGTCAATTCAATTCTTGAGTCATTAATCCATTCGTGTGTCTCTTGGTATTTTTCAATGACATCATTAAATGTCTAAATTGGCTATATTACTTATGCTCCTAGTTTTGCACCCTATTTAGTGTTTGTTTTCTCAGGGCATTGTGTTGTTTACACTACTATTTTGGTTCTCCAAACCCGTTTTCAATCCCTCTTTTTCTTTTTACTTACTCATTCATTCTTAGTGCGGTCTTCGCAGGGTCATAAGTTTTCACGCGGTCATCCGATTGACTTGAAATTGTACGAGGAGGTTTATTGTGAGGATTTGTTTGGTCGGGGCATTGTATTGTTTATAAACACTACTAATTTGGGTTTGGAAGCCTGTTTTCAATCATGCATCCCTCTTTTTATCTTGTTCCCCCATCTTCTGTCCCAAACCTCGATTTGGTTCTCGAGTTCATGTCGCGTCGTCGAGCCCATTTCTCGCCTCGCAGGTGTTAGGAAAATGGCATCTCATCCTTGCAATAATAAACAGTTAATGGTGCATTCTGATTGATGGATATACATTCACATCTTTCTTCCTACTGGTGCCTTCTGAGTGTTCGATAAGGCACATTCTTAATGGTGGATAAGGTATGTTCATAGTGCTAGATAAGGTTCATTCTAGATAAGGTGCATTCTAATGTACTTGCTAACCTTAGGGCACAAGAATTTGATGTTGGGTGTGATCATCCCAGTGTTAGTGCACTGGATCCTATTAGAACTCCGGAGTTAAGCGTGCTTGGGCCAGAGTAGTAAAAGGATGGGTGACCTCCCAGGAAATCTTGGTGTTGAACCCTTTTTAGTCTTTCTCTACTTAGGGCATTGTGTTGTTTACACTACCTTTAAATTATTTCTTTTCTCAGGGCGTTGTGTTGTTTAAACTACTGTTTTGGGTCTCAAAACCCATTTTTAATCCCTCTTTTTCTTTTTACTTACTCATGCATTCTTAGTGCTGTCTTCGCAGGGTCATAACTTTTGACGTGGTTGTCCGGTTGACTTGAAATTTTATGAGGTTTATTGTGAGGAGTTTTTTTGATTGTCGACTGATCCTAGTTCAGTTGGACCTCAATTTGACCATTTTTTCAGGGCTGATTTCCTTCATCTAGGCCTTCAAAAATGATTTTTTCTATATTTTTTCTAGATTTTATAATTTTGTTTTTTTAGCTATTTTCTGATGGGTGATTGTTATTAGTTTAGAAATGAAATTTGTGTTATATTCTTAATTTTTATATATTTATGTATTTCATCATTTTCTGCATAAGTTTGAAAATTTTCAAAAATTGAAAATTATGAATGTTGTAAAAAACTCCCAAAAAAGGTAATTTTTAGATTACTAGCTATTGTAGTTTTTTTTTAGTTGTAGAAAAAATTATTGTATAATTAGAATATAGAAGATCCATTAATCCATTCATGTGTCTCTTGGTATTTTATAATGACATCATTAATAGTCTCAATTGGCTATATTACTTATGCTCCGAGTGTTGCACCCTTTTTAGTCTTTCTTTGCTCACGACGTTGTGTTGTTTACACTAATGTTTTGGTTCTTGAAACCTGTTTGCAATCCCTCTTTTTCTTTTTACTTTCTCATGCATTCTTAGTGTGGTCTTCGTGGGGTCATAAATTTTGACGCGGTCGTCCGATTGACTTGCAATTTTATGAGGAGGTGTATTGTGAGGAGTTGTTTGGTTGGCGCGTTGTATTGTTTACACTGTTATTTTGGTTCTCAAAGCCCAATTTCAATAATGCATCTTTTTTTTGTCTTGTTCCCCCATCTTCTATCCCAAACCTCAATTCGGTTCTCGATTCCATCTCGCATCCTCAAGCCCATTTCTTGCCTCGCAGGTCTTAGGAAAATGTCATCTCAGCCTTGCAATAATAAACATTTAATGGTGCATTCCAAGTGCTGGATATAAACTCACGTCTTTCTTCCTATTGGTGCCTTCTGAGTGCTCGATAAGGCACATTTTTATGCTAGAGTGATTTTTACTAACTCGTGCGTTCTTAGTGCTATATAAGGTGCGTTCTCAGTGCTAGATAAGGTTGGTTCTAGATAAGGTGCATTCTAATGCACATGCTAACCTCAGGGTGCAATACTTTGATGTTGGGTATGATCATACCCATGTGAGTGCACTAGATCCCATCAGAACTCCGCAGTTAAGCGTGGTTGGGCCGAAGTAGTACTGGGATGGGTGACCTCCTGGGAAGTCCCAGTGTTGAACCCTTTTTAGTCTTTATTTGGTTAGGGAATTGTGTTCTTTACACTACCTTTAAAGTCTTTCTTTGCTCAGGGTGTTGTGTTGTTTACGCTACTATTTTGGTTCTCGAAACCCATTTTCAATCCCTCTTTTGCTTTTTAGTTACTCATGCATTCTTAGTGTGGTCTTTGTGGGATCATAACTTTTGACGTGGTTGTCCGGTTGACCTAAAATTTTATGAGGAGGATTATTGTGAGGAGATTTTTGGATTGCCAACTGAACCTGGTTCGGTTGGATCATATTTTCAGGGTCGATTTCCTTCATCTGGGCCTTCAAAAATGATTTTTTCTATTTTTTTAGATTTTATAATTTTGTTTCTTTAGTTATTTTCTAACTCATGATTGTTAATAGTTTAGAAATCTGGAAATTTGTGTTATATTCTTAATTTTTATATATTTATGGATTTTATGATTTTCTGCATAAGTTTGAACATTTGCAAAAATTGAAAAATTCTGAATGTTGTCAAAAACTAGCAAAAAGGGTAATTTTTAGATTACTAGCTATTATAGTTTTTTTTAGTTGTAGAAAAAATTATTGTAGAAGTAGAATATAGAAGATCCATTAATCCATTCATGTTTCTCTTGGTATTTTTCAATGACATCATTAATAATCTGAATTGGCTATATTACTTATGCTCCCGGTGTTGCACCCTTTTTGGTATTTCTTTTCTCAGGGCGTTGTGTTGTTTACACTATTGTTTTGGTTCTCGAAACCCATTTTCAATCCCTCTTTTTCTTTTTACTTACTCATGCATTCTTAGTGCGGTCTTCCCAGGGTCATAACTTTTGACGTGATCATCCGATTGACTTGAAATTTTCTGAGGAGGTGTATTGTGAGGAGTTGTTGGTCAAGGTGTTGTATTGTTTACACTGCTATTTTAGTTCTCGCAGCCCATTTTCAATCATGCATCCTTCTTTTTCTCTTGTTCCCCCATCTTCTGTCCCAAACCTCGATTCGGTTCTCAAGTCCATCTCGCATCCTTGAGCCCATTTCTTGTCTCACAGGTGTTAGGAAAATGACATCTTAGCCTGTCAATAATAAACATGTAATGGTGCATTCCAAGTGCTGGACATACACTCATCTTTCTTCCTATTGGTTCCTTTTGAGTGCTCAATAAGGCACATTCTTAATGCTAGAGTTCTTTTTGCTTACTCGTGCATTCTTAGAGCTGGATAAGGTGTGTTCGGAGTGTTAGATAAGGTTCATTCTAGATAAGGTGCATTCTAGTGGACTTACTAACCTCAGGGCGCAAGACTTTGATGTTGGGTGAGATCATACCAGCGTTAGTGCACTGGATCCCATCAGAACTCCGCAGTTAAGAACGCTTGGGCCAAAGTAGTACTGGGATGGGTGACCTCCCGGGAAGTCCTGGTGGTGTTGCACCCTTTTTACTCTTTCTCTGCTCAGGGCATTATGTTGTTTACACCACCTTTAATGTTTTTCTTCGCTCAGGGTGTTGTGTTGTTTACACTGCTATTTTGGTTCTTGAAACCCGTTTTCAATCCCTCTTTTTCTTTTTACTTATTCATGCATTCTTAGTGTGGTCTTCGCAGGGTAATAACTCTTGAAGCGGTTGTTCGGTTGACTTGAAATTTTATGAGAAAGTTTATTGTGAGGAGTTGTTTGGATTTTTTACTGAACCTAGCTTGGTTTGACCTCAACCTCACCATATTTTCAGAGCTGATTTCCTTCATCTGGGCCTTCAAAAAAAAAATTTTCTTTTTTTTTGTAGATTTTATAATTTGGTTTCTTTAGTTATTTTATAACTGGTGATTGTTATTAGTTTAGAAATGTGGAAATTTGTGTTGTATTCTTAATTTTTATATATTTATGGATTTTCATGATTTTCTGCATAAGTTTGAAAACTTCCAAAAATTGAAAATATTGAACGTTGTCAAAAACTGCCAAAAAAGGTAATTTTTAGATTACTAGCTATTGTAGTTTTTTTGAGTTGTAGAAATAATTATTGTAGAAGTAGAATATAGAAGATCCATTAATCCATTGATGTGTCTCTTCATATTTTTCAATGACATCATTAATAGTCTGAATTGGCTATATTGCTTATTCTCTCAGTGTTGCACCCTTTTTAGTCTTTCTTTGCTGAGGGCGTTGTGTTGTTTACACTACTATTTTGGTTCTTGAAACCCATTTTCAATCCCTCTTTTTCTTTTTAGTTACTCGTACATTGTTAGTACGGTCTTCGCGGGGTCATAAATTTTGACGCGGTCGTCCAATTGACTTGAAATTTTATGAGGAGGTGCATTGTGAGGAGTTGTTTGGTCGGGGCGTTGTATTGTTTACACTGCTGTTTTGGTTCTCGAAGCCCATTTTCAATCATGCATCCCTCTTTCTCTCACGTTCCCGCAGCTTCTGTCCCAAACCTTGCAATAATAAATAGTTAATGGTGCATTCCAAGTGCTGGATATACACTCACATCTTTCTTCTTACTGGTGTCTTATGAGTGCTCAATAAGGTGCATTCTTAATGCTGGAGTGCTTTTTACTTACTCGTGCATTCTTAGTGCTAGATAAGGTGCGTTCTTAGTGTTGGATAAGGTTTATTCTAGATAAAGTGAATTCTAATGTACTTTCCAACCTCAGGTCACAAGAATTTGATGTTGGGTGTGATCATACTAGTGTTAGTGCACCAGATCCCATTAGAACTCCGTAGTTAAGCGCGCTTAGGCCAGAGTAGTACTGGGATGGGTGACCTCTCGTGAAGTCATGGTGTTGCACCATTTTTAGTCTTTCTCTGCTTAGGGAGTTGTGTTGTTTACACTAACTTTAAAGTATTTCTTCTCTTAGGGTGTTGTGTTGTTTACACTACTATTTTGGTTCTCGAAACCCATTTTCAATCCCTCTTTCGCTTTTTACTTACTCATGCATTGTTAGTGCGGTCTTCACGGGGTACTAACTTTTGACACGATTGTCTGGTTGACTTGTAATTTTATGAGGAGGATTATTGTGAGGACTTTCTTGGATTGCCGACTAAACCTAGTTCAGTTGTACCTCAACTTGACCATATTTTTAGGGCTGATTTCCTTCATCTGGGCATTCAAAAATGATTTTTTATTAATTTTTTTCTAGATTTTATAATTTTGTTTCTTTAGTTATTTTCTAACTAGTGATTGTTATTAGTTTAGAAATGTATAATTTTGTGTTATATTTCTAATTTTTATATATTTATAAATTTTCATGAATTTTTCCATAAGTTTGAAAATTTCCAAAAATTAAAAATTCTAAATGTTGTCAAAAACTGCCAAAACAGGTAATTTTTAGATTACTAGCTATTGTAGTTTTTTTTTAGTTGTAGAAAATATTATTGTAGAATTAGAATATAGAAGATCCATTAATCCATTCATGTGTTTCTTGGTATTTTTAATTGACATCATTAATAGTCAGAATTGGCTATATTACTTATGTTCCGGGTGTTGCACCCTTTTTAGTCTTTCTTTGCTAGGGCATTGTGTTGTTTACACTACTATTTTGGTTCTCAAAACCCATTTTCAATCCCTCTTTTTATTTTTACTTGTGCTTTCTTAGTGCGGTTTTTGCGGGGTCATAACTTTTGACGCGAACGTTATATTGACTTGAAATTTTACGAGGATGTGTATTGTGAGTGTTGGAAATATAGATGGAGTAACTGAGAGGGGAGGGGTGAATCAGTTACCACAAAAATAAATCCACAAGTCCCTTAGATGTCTTCAATATATACTGTTGTTACTCGGTAGATTAACTTATCATTG
>MU225512.1:1790199-1809006 GCA_018584345.1 Thuja plicata | reverse complement strand
AGGTCTTTAGAGAAATTCAACTGAATTGTCACCTTGTTAGAGGATTTATGAAATGGTTGTTAAACCAACTCTGCTAAGAGATTTTGGTATCACTGCTACAATGGTTAGAAAGTAACAATGAAGTGACTTGAATTAAATGTAACTTATCTTGCTGATACAGATCTCTGTTCTACGCCAATAGATCCTTACTGATCAAATATATCTTTGTAGCACCTCAAGGATATCTCTAATCCTTCATCAGAATTTGCACATTCCTTCTGGGTATCATATTCTTTCTCACACACGCTTCTTCATATTTCCACACTTCACACTCTTTTCACACTTTTTGAATTTGCAACTTGATCTTTCATTTATACCCTTCAGGTTATTAAGTCGGCTCAATTACAAGTTTCAATTAATAAATATTACATTAGTCGGCTGCACAAATATTTCACAAATAAAATCCTTCGCAGGCCGACGCAGTCCAGAAATGATATTCTAGTGTTGACCAACTGATGCTCGGTGAGCACTGCAGATTCTGCAAAAATCCTTTGGTAACCGAGTGAACTCGGTAGAGACTGAATTTATTTTGTCGACCGAGTGAGCTCGGTAGTAACTAACTTCTCGGTATAGTATTCTGGAGCGCTTGGTAGACTCTGTAAATAGCTTCTCTTTCTGTCTGAGCTCGGTAGACTTGGTTAACTGCCTTGCTGAACATTCTGAGCTCGGTAGACTCTGTCTAATGACTGATATGACATTTGTGTAACATCAAGGACAATACACAATTAAACAATTGTTTCCAATAGTGAGGAGTTGTTTCGTCGGGGCGTTGTATTGTTTACACTGCTATTTTGGTTCTCGAATCTTGTTTTCAATCATGCATCCCTATTTTTCTCTTATTCCCCCATCTTCTTTCCCAAACCTTGATACGGTTTTGGAGTCCATCTTGTGTCCTCAAGCCTATTTCTTTCCTCCCAGGTGTTAAGAAAATGACATCTCATCCTTGCAATAATAAACAATTAATGGTGCATTCTGAGTGATGGATATACACTCACATCTTTCTTCCTATTGTGCCTTCTGAGTGCTCTATAAGGTGCATTCTTAATTTTGGAGTGCTTTTTACTTACTCGTGCATTCCTAGTGCTGGCTAAGGTGTGTTCTGAGTGATAGATAAGGTTTGTTAAAGATAAGGTGCATTCTAATGTACTTTCTAACCTCAGGGTGCAAGACTTTGATGTTGGGTGTGATCATACTAGTGTTAGTGCACAAAATCCCATTACAACTCCGCAGTTTAGTGCGCTTGGGTCAGAGTATTACTAGTATGGGTGACATCCCAGGAAGTCCTGGTGTTGTACCCTATTTTATCTTTCTCTGCTCAGAGTGTTGTGTTGTTTACACTACCTTTAAAGTCTTTCTTCACTCAGGGCATTGTGTTGTTTACACTACTATTTTGTTTCTCGAAACCCATTTTCAATCCCTCTTTTTATTTTTACTTACTCATGCATTCTTAGTGTGATCTTCCCAGGGTCATAACTTTTGATGCGGTTGTCAAATCGACTTTAAATTTTAGGAGGTGTATTGTGAGGAGTTGTTTGGTTGGGTCATTGTATTGTTTAAACTACTATTTTAGTTCTCGAAGCCCATTTTCAATCATGCATCCCTCTTTTTCTCTCATTCCCCTATCTTCTATCCCAAACCTCAATTCGGTTCTCGAGTCCATCTCACATCCTTGAGCCCATTTCTTGTCTTGTAGGTTTTAGGAAAATGACATCTCAGTCTTGCAATAATGAATAGTTAATGGTGCATTCTGAAAGATGGATATACACTCGCGTATTTCTTCCTACTGGTGTCTTCTTAGTACTCGATAGGGTGCATTATTTATAATAGAGTTCTTTTTACTTACTCTTGTGTTCTTAGTGCTAGATAAGGTGCGTTCTGATTGCTAGATAAGGTTCATTCTAGGAAAGGTGAATTCTAATGCACTTGCTAACTTCAGGGCGCAAGATTTTTATGTTGGGTGCCATCATACTAGTGTTTGTGCACTGGATCCCATCAAAACTCTGTAGTTAAGAGCACTCTGGCCATAGTAGTACTGGGATGGGTGACCTCCCAGGAAGTCCTGGTATTGCACCCTTTTTACTCTTTCTCTGCTAAGGGCGTTGTGTTTTTTACACTACCTTTAAAGTCTTTCTTTGCTCAGGGTGTTGTGTTGTTTACACAACTATTTTAGTTCTCAAAACTCATTTTCAATCCCTCTTTTTCTTTTTACTTGTGCATTCTTAGTGTGGTCTTCGCGGGGTCATAACTTTTGACATGATTGTCCGATCGAGTTGAAATTTTATGAGGAGGTGTATTGTGAGGAGTTGTCTGGTCCCAGCTACTATTTTAGTTCTCAAAGCCCATTTTCAATTATGAATCTCTCCTTTTCTCTCATTCCCCCATCTTATGTCCCAAACCTCGATTAGGTTCTCAAGTCCATCTCGCATCCTTGAGCCCATTTCTTGCCTCAAAAGTGTTAGGAAAATGACATCTCAGCCTTGCAATAATAAACAATTAATGGTGCATTCTGAGTGTTGTATATTCACTCACTTCTTTCTTCCTATTGGTGAATTTTATTAGTTTAGAAATTGGAAATTTGTGTTATATATTTAATTTTTATATATTTATGGATTTTCATGATTTTCTGCATAAGTTTGAAAATTACCAAATTTGAAAATTTTGAATGTTGTCAAAAACTGCCAAAAAATGTAAGTTTTAGATTACTAGATATTGTAGTTTTTTTTAGTTGTAGAAAAAATTATGGTAGAAGTAGAATATAGAAGATCCATTAATCAATTCATGTGTCTCTTGGTATTTTTCAATGACTTCATTAATAGTCTAAATTGGCTATATTACTTATGCTCCCGGTGTTGCGCCCCTTTTTAGTCTTTCTTTGCTCAGGGTGTTGTGTTGTTTACACTATTGTTTTGGTTCCTGAAACCCATTTTCAATCCCTCTTTTTTTTTTTACTTTGTCGTGCATTCTTAGTGCGGACTTCGCAGGGTCATAACTTCTGACGCGGTCGTCCGATTGACTTGAAATTTTATGAGTTGTATTGTGAGGAGATGTTTAGTCAGGGCATTGTATTGTTTACACTGTTGTTTTGGTTCTTGAAGCCTGTTTTCAATCATGCATCCCTCTTTTTCTCTCATTCCCCCATCTTCTGTCCCAAACCTCCATTCGGCTTGTGTCCTCGAGCCAATTTCTTGCCTTGCAGGTGTTAAGAAAATGACATCTCAGCCTTGCAATAATAAAAATTTAATGATGCATTCTGATTGCTAGATATACACTCACATCTTTCTTCCTACTGGTGCCTTCTGAGTGCTCAATAGGGAAAATTCTTAATATTGGATTTATTTTTACCTTGTTGTGCATTCTTAGTGCTGGATAAGGTGCGTTCTAAGTGCTAGATAAGGTTTGTTCTAGATAAGGTGCATTCTAATGTACTTTCTAACCTCAAGGCACAAGACTTTGGTGTCAGGTGTGATCATACCAGCGTTAGTGCACCAGATCCCATCAGAACTCCATAGTTAAGCGTGCTTGGGCCAGAGTAGTACTAGGATGGGTGACCTCCCGGTAAGTCCAGTGTTGCACCTTTTTTAGTCTTTCTCTACTCGGGGCATTGTGTTGTTTACACTACCTTTAAATTATTTCTTCACTTAGGGCATTGTGTTGTTTACACTACTATTTTGGTTCATGAAACCCATTTTCAATCCCTATTTTGCTTTTTACTTACTCATGCATTCTTAGTGCGGTCTTTGTAGGGTCATAACTTTTGACGTAGTTATCCTGTTAACTTGAAATTTTATGAGGAGTTTGATTGTGAGGAGTTGTTTGGATTTTCAATTGATCCTAGTTCGGTTGGTCCTCAACTCAACCATATTTTCAGGGTCAATTTCCTTCATTTGTGCCTTAAAAAATGATTTTTTCTATTTTTTTCTAGATTTTATAATTTTGTTTCTTTAGTTATTTTCTATCTGGTGATTGTTATTAGTTTAGAAATGTGAAAATTTGTGTTATATTCTTAATTTTTATATGTTTATGGATTTTCATGATTTTCTGCATAAGTTTGGAAATTTACAAAAATTGAAAATTCTGAATGTTGTGAAAAACTGCCAAAAAAGGTAATTTTTAGATTACTAGCTATTGTAGTTGTAGAAAAAATTATTGTAGATGTAGAATATAGAAGATCCATTAATCCATTCATGTGTCTCTTGGTATTTTTCAATGACATCATTAATAGTCTGAATTGGTTATTTTACTTATGCTCCTGGTGTTGCACCCTTTTTAGTCTTTCTTTGGTCAGGGCGTTGTGATGTTTACACTACTATTTTGGTTCTCGATACCTATTTTCAATCCCTCTTTTTATTTTTACTTACTCATGCATTCTTAGTTTGGTCTTGGCGGGGTCATAACATTTGATGGGGTGGTCTGATTGAGTTGAAATTTTACGAGGAGGTTTATTGTGATGAGTTATTTGGTTGGGGCGTTGTATATTTTACATTGCTATTTTGGTTCTCGAAGCCCATTTAACTGATGCCATGTAACTGATTGAATGTTTGATAATGTTAAGTTGAAAGATAATGTGGGTCATTAAATCAGTTAATGGACTGTATTTTCATTGATGTCAACTTGATATCATCTATATGGTCATGTAAAAAATTCCAAAGACCTCAAAGAACCAAAATAAAAAAGGTTATACTTTCAACAATGCATAAAATTCAAGTATTCACTAAGTGACAAACAACACCGACTGAGTGCACACTGATGGAAAAAGCAAAGAAGAATAGTCACACTGATACCTGACGATCAGAAGTATAGTTTTTCCCCACAAAGCAAAACCACATGATGCCCGACGAGCAAAGTCAGAAGGTTGCTGGATGAGCTAAAGAAAGTGTTTCCAAATGAGTAAAATTCCAATGATGCCCAATGGAAAGAGATCACAAAGCTAATTGGAGTCTCACCGATGGATCAGTCAGTTGTCATCGATGACTAACTGAAGTGTTGACCGATAGAATAGAGAGTTTAGAAAAGGACAAAATATCTAGCTGGCAGAGCTAAAAATAGACTTAACTGGTTGTCTACTTTTTTTTATTCGACTAGAGATAAGTGATTGATTTAAAGATGATTTATACAATTGGCAAGAAGATATCTATGAGACAAATCAGGAGTTATTCTTTAAATCTAATTGGATAGATTATTTTTCATGCCAAGAATCAAGAATCAAGAAACAATGAATATTATGTCTATATAAGAGACAAGCTTAATTCATTTACGAATGGAATTAAGGGGAGTGAATAGAAAGAGGATGCTGAAGAGAAACTGATGAAGAATAATTTCATATAGTCATGATCAAACTAGCTGAAGAAGAGCTAAGGAATTCTATAGACATCGATGAATAGTGAGCACAGCATCACAGAGCAGAAAGTATGGAGCACAAGGATTGAATTAATACATTGGTAAGAGAAGTAATATACTTAAATAGATCTGAAAATTTGCAATTCAAAGTTGCAATATGAACAGGTCATAGTGTTTCAGTTTAACCATTGAAGCATCAAGTCTCTTAACCAAGAACGACTTAACACTCTTCTATATATTGAGGTACATCTCAAGGAGTGTGAAAAAGGTTGATTCATGAAAGTAGCATTGGACTTGCCCGATACCTATTGACAGTCTAAGGAGGCTGATTCAAGGATGGTAGCAATAGATGCCTGATACTAAGTGACAACCTCTATGTACAAAAAATCCTCTAACAAGGTCACACTTAATAGTGTGTTTGTAACCTTTAACAGGGTTGGCTCCTAACAGGTCTCACTTTAGAAGAGTCAAAATTTGGAGTACTATTCCCAGTGGTTTTTCCCTTAACAGGGTTTCTACGCTAAAATTCATGTGTTATGTGTGTATGATTCATTTCTTTACTATTTTTCATCTTACATAACTAACTCTAGATTGATCGGTATACTCTACTTATTTACTGAGTTTCAGTAAATAGTTATACTGCTTATCGGTAATCAAGAAAGAATAAGGATTGACAGAGAAAATCGATAGACAGTTGATCATTATTAGTATTTCATGGAATGCATCCTATAGGGACATAATAATATGAGATTTATTGATTGGTGGTTAAGTTTGAAGGATAAATTTTGAGGCCACTGATTCACCCCTCCTCTCAGTTATTACTAATAGTTGGTAACAGAGCTTGTGTGCTTAGAAAGGAAGGTTTCAAGACCTAAGTCAAGATTTTCATGATTTTCTGCATAAGTTTGAAATTTCCCAAAAATTGAAAATTCTGAATGTTGTCAAAAATTGCCAAAAAAGGTAATTGTTAGATTACTAGCTATTGTAGTTTTTTTTAGTTGTAGAAAAAATTATTGTAGAAGTAGAATACAGAAGATTCATTAATCTATTCATGTGTCCCTTAGTATTTTTCAATGACATCATTAATAGTCTAAATTGGCTATATTACTTATGCTCTTGGTGTTGCACCCTTTTTAGTCTTTCTTTGCTCAGGGCGTTGTGTTGTTTATACTACTGTTTTAGTTCTCAAAACCCATTTTTAATCCCTCTTTTTCTTTTTACTTACTCATGCATTCTTAGTGCGGTCTTCGTGGGGTCATAACTTTTGAAGCGGTCGCCTGATTGACTTGAAATTTTACGAGGTGTATTGTGAGGAGTTATTTAGTCAGGGTGTTGTATTGTTTACACTGTTGTTTTGGTTCTCAAAGCCCGTTTTCAATCATGCATCCCTCTTTTTATCTTGTTCCCCCATCTTTTGTCCCGAACCTCATTTCGGTTCTCGAGTCCATCTCGCGTTCTCGAGCCCATTTCTTTCCTTGCAGGTGTTAGGAATCTATCATCTTAGCCTTGCAATAATAAACAGTTAATGGTGCATTCCAAGTGTTGGATATACAATCACGTCTTTCTTCTTACTGGTGCCTTCTAAGTGCTTGATAAGGTACATTCTAAATGCTGGAGTGCTTTTTACTTACTCATGCGTTCTTAGTGCTTGATAAGGTGCATTCTTAGTGTTCGATAAGGTTTGTTCTAGATAAGGTGCATTATAATGCACTTTCTAACCTCACGCTACAAGACTTTGATGTTGGGTGTGATCATGCCAGCATTAGTGTAGCGGATCCTATCAAAAATCCGTAGTTAAGCGCACTTGGGCCGGAGTAGTACTGCGATGGGTGACCTCTCGAGAAGTCCCAGTGTTGCACCCTTTTTAGTCTTTCTCTGGTCAGGGCATTGTGTTGTTTACACTACCTTTAAAGTATTTCTTCGCTCATGGTGTTGTGTTGTTTACATTACTGTTTTGGTTCTCGAAAACCGTTTTCAATCCCTCTTTCACTTTTTACTTACTCATGCATTCTTAGTGCAGTCTTTGCGGGGTCACAAATTTTGATACGATTGTCTGGTTGACTTGAAATTTTATGAGGAGGTTTATTGTGAGGAGTTTCTTGGATTTCTGACTGAACCTATTTTGGTTGTACCTCAACTCGACCACATTTTCAGGGCCGATTTCTTTCATTCGGGCATTCAAAAATGATTTTTTTTTTTTTTTTCTAGATTTTATAATTTTGTTTCTTTAGTTATTTTCTAATTAGTGATTGTTATTAGTTTAGAAATGTGAAAATTTGTGTTATATTCCTAATTTTTATATATTTATGGATTTTCATGATTTTTTGCATAAGTTTGAAAATTTCCAAAAATTGAAAATTCTGAATGTTGTCAAAAACTTCCAAAAAAGATAAATTTTAGATTACTAGCTATTGTAGTTTTTTTTTAGTTGTAGAAAATATTATTGTAGAAGTAGAATATAGAAGAATAATTAATCCATTCATGTATCTCTTGGTATTTTTCATTGACATCATTAATAGTCTGAATTAGCTATATTACTTATGCTCCCGGTGTTGCACCCTTTTTAGTCTTTCTTTTCTTAGGGCGTTGTGTTGTTTACACTACTATTTTGGTTTTCGAAACCAATTTTCAAGCCCTCTTTTTATTTTTACTTACTCGTGCATTCTTAGTGTGGTCTTCATGGGGTCATAACTTTTGACATGGCCATTCGATTAACTTAAAATTTTATGAGGAGGTGTATTGTGAGGAGTTGTTTGGTCGGGGAGTTGTATTGTTTACATTGTTGTTTTGGTTCTCGAATCCCATTTTCAATCATGCATCCCTCTTTTTCTCTCATTCCCCCATCTTCTATCCCAAACCTCGAGAAGGTGCATTCTTAATGCTGGAGTAATTTTTACTTATTCATACATTCTTAGTGCTGGATAATGTTGGGTGTGATCATACCAGCATTAGTGCACCGGATCCCATTAGAACTCCGCAGTTCAACATGCTTGGGCCAGAGTAGTACTAATATCGGTGACCTCCCGGGAAGTCCCAGTGTTGCACCCTTTTTAGTCTTTCTCTGCTCGGATCATTGTGTTGTTTACACTACCTTTAAACTCTTTCTTCTCTCATGGAGTTGTTTTGTTTATACTACTATTTTGTTTCTTGAAACCCATTTTCAATCGCTGTTTTTCTTTTTACTTACTCATGCATTCTTAGTGCGGTCTTTGCAGTGTCATAACTTTTGATGTGGTTTACTGATTGAATTTAAAATTTACAAGGAGGTGTATTGTGAAGAGTTGTTTGGTCGGGGTGTTGTATTGTTTACACTGCTATTTTGGTTCTCGAAGCTAGTTTTCAATCATGCATCCCTCTTTTTCTCCCGTTCCCCCATCTTCTATCCCAAACTTTAATTCGGTTCTCGAGTCCATCTCACACCCTTGAGCCCATTTCTTGCCTCGCAGGTTTTAGGAAAATGACATCTCAGCCTTGCAATAATAAATAGTTAATGGTGCATTTTGAAAGCTGGATATACACTTGCATCTATCTTCCTACTTGTGCCTTTTGAGTGCTCGATAGGGTGCATTCTTAATAATCAAGTTCTTTTTACTTACTCGTGCATTCTTAGTACTACATAACATGTGTTTTGAGTGCTAGATAAGGTTTGTTCTAGGAAAGGTGAATTCTAATGCACTTGCTAACCTCAGGGTGTGAGACTTTTATGTTGGGTGTGATCATACAAGCGTTAGTCCACCAGGTCCCATCAAAATTATGTAGTTAAGCATGCTCTAGCCAGAGTAGTACTAGGATGGGTGACCTCCCGGGAAGTCCTGGTGTTGCCCCCTTATTTAGTCTTTCTCTGCTGAGGGTGTTGTATTGTTTACACTACTGTTTTGGTTCTTGAAACTCATTTTAAATCTCTCTTTTTATTTTTACTTACTTGTACATTCTTAGTGCGGTCTTCGCGGGGTCATAACTTTTAACACGGTCATAAGATTGACTTGAAATTTTACGAGGAGGTGTATTGTGAGGAGTTGTTTGGTTAGGGTGTTTTATTGTTTACACTACTATTTTGGTTCTCGAAGCCCATTTTCAATCATGCATCCCTCTTTTTCTCTTGTTCCCCCATCTTCTGTCCCAAACCTTGATTCGATTCTCAAGTCCATCTCGTGACCTCGAGCCCATTTCTTGCCTCCCAGGTGTTAGGAAAAGAAAATCTCAGCCTTGCAATAATAAATAGTTAATGGTGCATTCCAAGTACTAGATACACATGTCTTTCTTCTTACTGGTGCCTTCTGAGTGCTTGATAAGGTGCATTCTTAGTGTTGGAGTGTTTTTTTCTTACTCATGTGTTCTTAGTGCTGGATAAGGTGCTTTCTTAGTGCTGGACAAGGTTTGTTCTAGATAAGGTGCATTCTAATGCACTTGCTAACCTCAAGGTGCAAGAATTTTATGTTGGGTGCGATCATACCAGCGTTAGTGCATCGGATCCCATCATAACTCTGTAGTTAAGCACGCTTGGGCCAGAGTAGTACTATGATGGGTGACCTCTTAGGAAGTCCCGGTGTTGCACCCTTTTTATTCTTTCTCTACTCAAGGCATTGTATTGTTTACACTACCTTTAAAGTCTTTCTTGGCTCAGGGCATTGTGTTGTTTACACTACTATTTTGGTTCTCGAACCCCGTTTTCAATCCCTCTTTTTCTTTTTACTTACTCATGCATTCTTAGTGTAGTCTTCGCGGGGTCATAAATTTTGACACAGTCTTTGTGGAGGTTTATTGTGAGGAGTTGTTTGGATTTTTTATTGAACCTAGTTTGGTTGGACTTCAACTTGACCATATTTTCATGGCCAATTTAGGCCTTCAAAAATGATTTTTTCTATTTTTTTCTAGATTTAATAATTTTGTTTATTTAGTTATTTTCTAACTAGTGATTGTTATTAGTTTAGAAATGTGTAAATTTGTGTTATATTCTTAATTTTTATATATTTATTGATTTTCATGATTTTCTGCATAATTTTGAAAATTTCCAAAAATTGAATATTTTGAATGTTGTCAAAAACTGGCAAAAAAGGTAATTTTTAGATTACTATCTATTCTAGTTCCTTTTAGTTGTAGAAAAAATTATTTTAGAAGTAGAATATAAAAGATCCATGAATCCATTCATGTGTCTCTTGGTATTTTTCAATGACATCATTAATAGTCTTAATTGGCTATATTACTTATGCTCCCAGCGTTGCACCCTTTTTTATCTTTCTTTTCTCAGGGCATTGTGTTGTTTACACTAATGTTTTGGTTCTCAAAACCTGTTTTCAATCCCTCTTTTTCTTTTTACTTAGGCATTCTTAGTGCGGTCTTTGCAGGGTCATAACTTTTGACGCGGTCGTTCGATTGACTTGAAATTTTATAATTAGGTGTATTGTGAAGGGTTGTTTGGTCAGGGTGTTGTATTGTTTACATTGTTGTTTTTGTTCTCAAAGTATTTTTTCTATCATGCATCCCTTTATTTCTCTCGTTCCCCCATCTTCTATCCAAAACCTCAGTTCAATTTTTGAGTCCATCTCGCATCCTTGAGCCCTTTTCTTGCCTCGTAGGTGTTAGGAAAATGACATCTTAGCCTTGCAATATTAAACAGTTAATGGTGCAATCTGAGTGCGTGATATATAATCAAGTCTTTCTTCCTACTGGTGCATTTTGAGTGCTCAATAAGGCACATTCTTAATGCTAGAGTGCTTTTTTACTTACTCGTGCATTCTTAGTGCTGGATAAGCTGCATTCTGAGTGCTAGATAAGGTTTTTTCTAGATAAGGTGTATTTTAATACACTTGCTAACCTCAAGGCGCAAGAATTTAATGTTGGATGCGATCATACCAGTTTTAGTGCACCGGATCACATCAAAACTCCACGGTTAAGCACGCTTGGGCCAGAGTAGTACTTGGATTGGTGACCTCCAGGGAAGTCCAAGTATTGCACCCTTTTTAGTCTTTCTTTGCTTAGGGCGTGCTGTTGTTTACACTACCTTTATAGTATTTATTCTCTTAGAGCATTGTGTTGTTTACACTACTATTTTGGTTCTTGAAACCCATTTTCAATCCCTCTTTTTCTTTTTATTTACTCATGCATTCTTAGTGCGGTCTTCATCAGGTCATAACTTTTGACGCAGTTGTCCGGATGACTTGAAATTTTACAAGGAGGTTTATTGTGAGGAGTTGTCTGTATTTCCGAATGAACCTAGTTCAGTTGGACCTCATCTCGACCATATTTTAAGGGCCAATTTCCTTCATTTTGACCTTCAAAAATTATTTTTTCTATATTTTTAGATTTTCTAATTTTGTTTCTTTAGTTATTTTCTAACTGGTGATTGTTATTAGTTTAGAAACGTCACAAATTTTGTTATATTCTTAATTTTTATATATTTATGGATTTTCATGATTTTCTGCATAAGTTTGAAAATTTCCAAAAATTGAAAATTCTGAATATTTTTGAAAACTGCTAAAAAGGGTAAATTTTAGATTACTAGCTATTGTAGTTTTTCTTTAGTTGTAGAAAAAATTATTGTAGAAGTACAATATAGAAGATCCATTAATCCATTCATCTGTCTCTTGATATTTTTCAATGACATCATTAATAGTCTGAATTGGCCATATTACTTATGCTCCCAGTGTTGCACCCTTTTTAGTCTTTCTTCACTGAGGGCATTGTGTTGTTTACACTACTATTTTGGTTCTTGAAACTTGTTTTCAATCCCTCTTTTTATTTTTACTTACTCATGCATTCTTAGTGAGGTCTTCGCAAAGTCATAAATTTTGACGTGGTTGCCCGGTTGACTTGAAATTTTACGAGGTTTATTGTGAGGATTTGTTTGGATTGCCGACTGAACCTAGTTCGGTTGGACTTCAACTTGACCATATTTTCAGGGTCGATTTCCTTCATCTGGGCCTTCAAAAATGATTTTTTCTATTTTTTTTGCTAGATTTTATAATTTTGTTTCTTTAGTTATTTTCTAATTGGTGATTTTTATTAGTTTAGAAATGTCTAAATTTGTGTTACATTCTTAATTTTTATATATTTATGGATTTTCATGATTTTCTGCATAAGTTTGAAAATTTCCAAAAATTGAAAATTTTGAATTTTGTCAAAAACTGGCAAAAAGGGTAATTTTTAGATTACTATCTATTGTAGTTGTTTTAGTGGTAGAAAAATTATTGCAGAAGTAGAATATAGAAGATCCATTAATCCATTCATGTGTCTCTTGGTATTTTTCAATGACATCATTAATAATTTGAATTGGCTATATTACTTATGCTCCCAGCGTTGCACCATTTTTAATCTTTCTTTGTTCAGGGCGTTGTGTTGTTTACACTATTGTTTTGGTCCTCGAAACCCATTTTCAATCCCTCTTTTTTCTTTTTACTTACTCGTGCATTCTTAGTGCAGTCTTCGCGGGGTCATAACTTTTGATGTGGTTGTCCTATTGACTTGAAATTTTACGAGATGTATTGTGACGAGTTGTTTGGTCGGGGTGTTGTATTTTTTACACTACTATTTTGGTTCTTGAAGCCCATTTTCAATGTTGCATCCCTCTTTTTCTCTCATTCCCCCATCTTTTGTCCAAAACCTCAATTCAGTTCTTGAGTCCATCTCGCGTCCTCGAGCCCATTTCTTGCCTTGCTAGTGTTAGGAAAATGACATCTCAGCCTTGCAATAATAAATAGTTAATAGTGCAATCCGAGTGCTGGATATAGACTCGCATCTTTCTTCCTACTGGTGCCTTCTTAGTTCTCAATAAGGTGCATTCTTTATGTTGGAGTGCTTTTTACTTACTCGTACATTCTTAGTTATGGATAAGGTGCGTTCTGAGTGCTAGATAAGGTTCGTTCTAGATAAGGTGCATTCTAATGCACTTTCTAACCTCAGGGTGCAATACTTTGATGTTGGGTTCAATCATACCAGCGTTAGTGCACCGGATCCCATCAGAACTCTGCAGTTAAGCGCGCTTGGGCCAGAGTAGTACTTGGATGGGTGATCTCCAGGGAAGTCCCGGTGTTGTACCCTTTTTAGTCTTTCTTTGCTCAGGGTGTGGTGTTTTTTACACTACCTTTGAATTCTTTCTTCACTCAGGGCGTTGTTTTTTTTACACTATTATTTTGGTTCTCGAAACCCATTTTCAATCCCTCTTTTGCTTTTTACTTACTCATGCATTCTTAGTGCGGTCTTTGTGAGGTCATAACTTTTGACGCGGTTATCCGGATGACTTGAAATTTTACAGGGAAGTTTATTGTGAGGATTTGTTTGTATTTTTTAATAAACCTAGTTCGGTTGGGCCTCAACTTGACCATATTTTAAGGGTCGATTTCCTTCATATAGGCCTTCAAAACTAATTTTCTCTATTTTTTTTTTAGATTTTATAATTTTGTTTCTTTTTTTATTTTCTAACTGGAGATTTATATTAGTTTAGAAATGTGTAAATTTATGTTATATTCTTAATTTATATATATTTATGGATTTTCATGATTTTCTGCATATGTTTGAAAATTTGCAAAAATTGAAAATTCTGAATGTTGTCAAAAATTGCCAAAAAAGGTAATTTTTAGATTACTAGCTATTGTAGTTTTTTTTTAGTTGTTGAAAAAATTATTGTAGAAGTATAATATAGAACATCCATCAATCCATTCATGTGTCTCTTGGTATTTTTCAATGACATCATTAATAGTCTGAATTGGCTATATTACTTATGCTCCCAGTGTTGCACCCTTTTTAGTCTTTCTTTGCTGAGGGTGTTGTGTTGTTTACGCTATTGTTTTGGTTCTCGAAACACATTTTCAATCCCTCCTTTTCTTTTTACTTACTCGTGCATTCTTAGTGCAGTCTTTGCGGAGTCATAATTTTTGACGCAATCGTCTGGTTGACTTGAAATTTTATGAGGAGTTGTATTGTGAGGAGTTGTTTGGTCGGGGCATTGTATTGTTTATACTATTGTTTTGGTTCTCAAATCCTATTTTCAATCATGCACCCCTCTTTTTCTCTTGTTCCCCCCATCTTCTATCCCAAACCTCGATTTGGTTCTTGAATCCATCTCGCATCCTCGAGCCCATTTCTTGCTTCACAGGTGTTAGGAAAATGACATCTCAGCCTTGCAAAAATAAACAGTTAACGGTGCATTTTGAGTGTTGGATATACACTCACATATTTCTTCCTACTTGTGCCTTCTGAGTTCTTGATAAGGTCCATTCGTAATGCTGGAGTGCTTTTTACTTACTCGTGCATTCTTAGTGCTAGATAAGGTGTGTTCTGAGTGCTGGATAAGGTTTGTTCTAGATAAGGTGCATTGTCATGAACTTGCTAACCTCAGAGTGCAAGACTTTGATCTTGGGTGCGATCATACCAGCGTTAGTGCACCAGATTCTCGATGTTGCACCCTTTTTAGTATTTCTCTGTTCAGGGAATTATTTTGTTTACACTACCTTTAAAGTCTTTATTCACTCAGGGCATTGTGTTGTTTACACTACTATTTTGGCTCTCGAAACCCATTTTCAATCCCTCTTTTGTTTTTACTTACTCATGCATTCTTAATGCGTTCTTCGTGGGGTCATAAATTTTGATGCAGTTGTCTGGTTGACTTGAAATTTTACGAGGAGGTTTATTGTGAAGAGTTGTTTGGATTGCCAACTGAACCTAGTTTGGTTGGATGTCAACTCAACCATAATTTTGGGGCTGATTTCCTTCATCTGGGCATTCAAAAATAATTTTTTCTATTTTTTTTCTAGATTTTATAATTTGTTTCTTTAGCTATTTTCTAACATGTGATTTTTATTAGTTTAGAAATGTGGATTTTTTTTTTATAATCTTAATTTTTATATATTTATGGATTTTCATGATTTTCTGCATAAGTTTGAAAACTTCCAAAAATTGAAAATTCTGAATGTTTTCAAAAACTGCCAAAAAAGGTAATTTTTAGATTACTAGCTATTGTAGTTTTTTTTAGTTGTAGAAAAAATTATTGTAGAAGTAGAATATAGAAGATCCATTAATCCATTCAAGTGTCTCTTGGTATTTTTCAATGATATCATTAATAGTCTGAATTGGCTATATTACTTATGCTCTTGGTGTTGCACCCTTTTTAGTCTTTCTTTGCTCAGGGCGTTGTGTTGTTTACACTACTATTTTGCTTCTCAAACCCTATTTTCAATCCTTCTTTTTCTTTTTACTTACTCGTGCATTCTTACTGCGGTCTTTGCGGGGTCATAACTTTTGATGCGGTCATCCAATTTACTTGAAATTTTATGAGGAGGTGTATTGTGAGGAGTTGTTTGGTCAGGGCGTTGTATTGTTTACACTATTGTTTTGGTTCTCGAAGCCCATTTTCAATCATGCATCCCTCTTTTTTCTCTTTCTCCCCCATATTCTATCCCAAACCTCGATTTGGTTCTTGATTCCATCTTGTGTCCTCGATCCCATTTCCCTCTTTGTAGGTGTTAGGAGAATGGCATCTCAGCGTTGCAATAATAAATAGTTAATGGTGCATTCTGAGTGTTGGATATACACTCATGTCATTCTTCCTACTGGTGCCTTTTGAGTTCTCGATAAGGTGCATTCTTAATGATGGAGTTCTCTTTAATTATTGTTGCGTTCTTAGTGATGGATAAGGTGCATTCTGAGTGCTAGATAAGGTTCATTTTAAATAAGGTGCATTCTAATGCACTTGCTAAACTTAGGGCGCAAGACTTTGATGTTGGGTGCAATCATACCAGCGTTAGTGCACCGGATACCATCAGAACTCCATAATTAAGTGTGCTTGGGCCAGAGTAGTACTCATATGGGTGACCTCCTGGGAAGTCTCAGTTTTGCACATTTTTTACTCTTTCTCTTCTTAGGGCGTTGTATTTTTTATACTATCTTTAAATTTTTTCTTCACTCAGGGCGTTGTGTTGTTTACACTAATGTTTTGGTTCTCGAAACCCGTTTTCAATCCCTCTTTTTCTTTTTACTTACTCATGCATTTTTAGTGTGATCTTCGCGGGGTCATAAATTTTGACGCGGTTGTCCAGTTGAATTAAAATTTTATGAGGAATTTTTTAAATTTTTTACTGAACCTGGTTCGGTCGGACCTCAACTCGATCATATTTTCAAGGCTAATTTCCTTCATCTAGGACTTCAAAAATGATTTTTTTCTATTTTTTTCTAGATTTTATAATTTAGTTTCTTTACTTATTTTCTAACTGGTGATTTTTATTTGTTTATAAATGTGCAAATTTGTGTTATGTTCTTAATTTTTATATATTTATGGATTTCCATAGTTTTCTGCATAAGTTTGAAAATTTCCAAAAATTGAAAATTCTGAATGTTGTCAAAAAATGCCAAAAAGAGTAATTTTTAGATTACTAGCTATTGTAGTTTTTTGTTAGTTGTAGAAAAAATTATTATAGAAGTAGAATATAGAAGATCCATTAATCCATTCATGAGTCTCTTGGTATTTTTCAATGACATTATTAATAGTCTAAATTGGCTACATTACTTATGCTCCTGGCGTTGCACCCTTTTTAGTCTTTCTTTGCTACATGCATTGTGTTGTTTACACTACTATTTTGGTTCTCGAAACCCATTTTCAATCCCTATTTTTCTTTTTCATTACTCGTGCATTCTTAGTACGGTGTTCATGGGGTCATAAATTTTGACGTGGTCCTCCAATTGACTTGAAATTTTACGAGGAGGTGTATTATGAGGAGTTGTTTGGTCGGGGCATTATATTTTTTACACTGTTGTTTTGGTTCTCAAAGCCCATTTTATATCATGCATCGCTCTTTTTCTCTCATTCCCCCATCTTGTGTCCCAAACCTTGATTTGGTTCTCGAGTCCATCTCGCGTCCTTGAGCCCATTTCTTGCCTTGCGGGTGTTAGGAAAATGACATCTCAGCCTTGCAATAATAAATAATTAATGGTGCATTTTGAGTGCTGGATATACACTTGCATATTTCTTCCTACTGGTGCTCTCTGAGTGCTCAATAAAGTGCATTCTTAATGCTGGAGTGCTTTTTACTTACTTGTGCATTCTTAGTGTTACTGCTTCCTTTTTTATGACGAATGTTGAGGTGAAATTGTCATAGATAAGCTGACCACCTTTGATGTATGTCATTCTGCAACTTCCCTTGTGTTTGCAAGAATTGAAGAGGTTTATGGTCTGTATGTATAATAGTTTCCTTTCCTAGTA
Organism: Thuja plicata; assembly: GCA_018584345.1. Taxonomy (NCBI): domain Eukaryota; kingdom Viridiplantae; phylum Streptophyta; class Pinopsida; order Cupressales; family Cupressaceae; genus Thuja; species Thuja plicata. The sequence goes on along the minus strand of MU225512.1, from coordinate 1,791,440 downwards.
TATAATGTTTCCATTGTTTGCAGGCCTGAACAATAGCATACAACTCCTTGTCATAGGTGGGGTACCTATGTATTGTATCAGAAAGAGTTTCACTATGATAGGAAATAGGATTCCCATGTTGTGTGAGTACTGCACCAAGAGCATAATCAAATGCATCAATTTCTATCTTAAATGATTGTTGCAGATCTAGGAGAACCAATACTGGTGTTGAACATAATCTTTTATTTAACTCTTCAAATTCTTGTTGCTTTTCCTCTTTCCACTGAAATTTTTCTTGTGATCCACCCCTTAGTGATTGATTGAGAGGCCATGATATATGTGAGAAACCAAAAACAAATATGCGATAGAAGTTGGCTAAGTCCAAGAAGCTGCGAAGCTCTGTGAAAGTTTTAGGAGATGGCCAATCTATGATTATTTGAATCTTTTCTTTATGAATATTCTTTCAAAATTTTATCCATCTGATTTTGTTGATTTGTTGTTATGGCTACCTTAGCATGTGTATTAAGGACAACTGAGTTTGTTTTTTTAGGGTGAACCATGAGAAGAACAAAAGCTCCAGTTTGAGAAATCAAACATTTACATTGTTTAGCACTAACTAGAGAAGCAGTTTGTGTTGGACATACCTCTAGTATTCGAAACCTCTTCCCACCAAGCTTGATTGTAACACTACGTGGTCTAGATTCATAGACTCCATGCCTTTGATACATGTAAGGTTGCCCCAACAAGACATCATATACATCCAACGGTGCTACATCACATACCACTTCATCCTTGAAAGGCTTGATTGAATATGGAAGATGACACTATTGATTTATTTGAATATCTTGTCCCTCACTTACCCATCCCTAGATATAAAATTCTTTTGGCTCCCACTGTCACCAATAACATGTAGAGGCTTTCAATCAACCCACATTTGTGAATGAAAAAGTCTCTCTTCATCTTCACGATGCATTACTTTAGCAATTGCAAATATGGTGTGAGGCCTCACCCCGACCCATCACAGTCTGACTGCTCGATTTCACTTTGATACTTTATGTGTTGATACATTGATATACTTTTTTTGATTATCCTGACAGAGACTCGAGATACTATGTTATGATGATAATTATATTGCGTGGATTTCATTTTGATATAGATTAGACCTAGATCAGATGGTTTTTTTGATTATATATTTTTAGATAAGTGAACTAATGAGAAGATTGAATCATGATGGGACTTGATTATTTCATGGATGTTATGTC
>MU225512.1:1733007-1779972 GCA_018584345.1 Thuja plicata | reverse complement strand
CCGACTCAGTAATATTTTGTTCACCTATGTAAGGCCGACTTAGAAATAAGTTTATGTTATTAATTTGTATGAGGCCGACCTTATGACATGTAAATTGTAATTATGGACAGTATAAATATGTAATGTACTATACCATCTCATGTATGGAAGTAATGTGAAAAACATGGATATGCGAAATTAGAGCAGAGCAGAACAGAGACTGCAATAAGGCAGCAGAACAGAGCATTTTCACAGAATCAGTAAAGGAGTAGAATTGACATATCTATCTCTGAAGGAGATCAGCAATCAAAGGATCTTATCAGCAATTTAGTTTAACTCTGTTAGTCCTGAATATTTCCAACAAAAGATAAGTCTTTTTTCTTTATATATACAATTGTTTCATTAATAATTTTACAATTAGTCCCTCAGATAAACCAATATAACTTCTTCAAAGTGATAGTTTGATGTGCATGCTTCTTGATTTGATTCATAGTATATATTTTCAATTGGTTTTCACATTTTGCATGGTTAAATTCTATTGATTGAGGCCTCAGTCAATTGGGTTGTCATCTGAGAAGTATTACCCTTTTGAAATATCTTAGAATTTCTTTTAGGTTTCATGTACATTCTATAACACCTTTGAAGTGATAAGTTTTATTGTAAAACTATCTCTGAGGTTGAACGTAAGATTGGAATGATAGCGACTCTATTGCCTATGGTTGATTAAGGCACTGGTCTTTCTTGCTTATTTGGATTGTAGTTATTCAGTTCATTTTTTATAGTTTTGTGATATCTTATCTATCTATTCATTTCAAATTACATACACATTTACTAAATATTCTTTCAATTACTTAAAGTGTTTTAGTTTACAGTTCATGATATATTGCTTTCAGTTAGTTTTATTTCAAGTGCCTTTCCATACTTGAGATAGAAGGTTGAAGTGTTTCTTATCTGCTATAAAAATCCTTGTAACTTGAAGGATAAGTCAAGGTATAGGCCTACCAGCCTTGGTTTTGTAGAGCCAAAATTGTAGAAGTTCCAACCTTGCCTTGGTTGTGACTTGTTAGTTGGCCAAATCACTTGGATTTCCTAGCATTGGATTGGCAAGTCCATAGGAAATCCAATCTGTTGATTTGAGCACCAATAGATTGGCGACTCTACCGGGGATTTATTCAAAAGAACATTTTTGTATTTTACCTAGAAGCTTTGGTGACATATTTAATACTCTACTGGGAGAAAAGAACTCAGAAGACAGTAAGTATTTTCCTTCTTATAAGAAGGTTGCGAATCTATTGAACAAAGCATTTTAGTCAGTGACTCTACTCAGGGAGAAGACTTAGAAGGAGATGGTGGATTTTTTTTTCAAATGTATCCATCATTTCAAAGAAATCCTATTATTCCATATGGTATCAGGCCATTAGATCTTAGGAGATTTCAATGCATCCCAAATACGTTATCCCCTAAAATTTCACAACTTCTACCAAAGTTCCATGGAGAATGGGATGAATCAACACTACAACACTTGGATGCATTTTATACATTCATAGAAGATTATGAGGTTTCTATAGAGAATCAAGTGATGAGGCTATTTGTCAATATGTTAAAAGATAATGCCAGACAAGTATATGAATCACTACCCACACAATGTATCTCATCATGGAGACAGTTTGAGAAATGGTTTCTTTATACGTTTCATGATGCCAGTGGTGAAGAAGATAACATGTGCTATGAACGATATGAAGACCAATGTTGCAGCATGGAAGAAGATCCAAATTAAATTGTGGAAGAAGAATTGTACATGTCCCATTTGGATACATTCTTTAATTTGGAAAGATACGAAGGAGAATCTTCAATACATTTGTTCATGAGAATGAAAAGGATTTATAAGAAAATACCTTCAGATATTAGGCCTTTCTAGAAGGGAATTAATGGATAAACTTTGTGAGTTAGGAATATATGATGATTCTCAACTAATAATTTTTCTTGAGAAAGTATGTGAGGAATTGAGAAAATAAAAGGATAATGACATAGAGGAAGAAAATTCAAATCAGGTTGAAGAAGAATATGTACATAGTAAGATTTGTATGGAGACATGTATCGATGGCCATGATGATGAGGAACAAGATCTTCGCAGTATAGAAGAAATCTTATATTTACTAGACATGGAATATCAAAAACATGTTGACAAGAGTGGTCAAATTTTTGTCTCAATACACCATGATAAGCAATTTGATGGATCAATACATACTCAGGGGGTACTAGATGAAGAAGTTGATAAAATTTAGGAATCAAATAACGAGATGAAATAGAACATCATACACCATATGAACACAAAGAAGTTTCAGATGAAAGGTCTCATGGAGATATGCCCGAGATCTCTATATCCTTGAATATATTATTTGAAGAATATTTTATATGCAATAATGTCCATCAACATCATGATAAAGACAGTGGGCCTAGTGATCATTTTGAAGATGATGAAACTCAAAATATTTATGGGGAAGTGTATTCAGAAAGGGAGACATGCATTATTTCATCCTATGAGCAGAAGTTGTATCAAACATGTGAAGATGTGATGGAATCAAATAGACATAATGAGGAGAATGTGTTGAATATTAGTTTTGAAAATGATTCGAGTATCCTATCTGATCAAATTATTGATTAGAAGGAAGTTCCTAAATGTGAGTTATCTCTGAATCCTTTTTGTGAAGAGAAATAACATCTTGAGTATAGGGAAAATTGTGTACGTAAAGGCATCCAAGCATAAGATCTTAATCTAGTTACTTGTAGGGTTGATAAAATGCATGGAGATCTTCTATTTAGCAAGGACTATAGTGCACTTGCTAACTTTTCTAATGGTAAAAAAAAGAGAAAAGAAGCATTACATGATCAAAATTATGTGTTCGATAGAGGAAAGATGCAATGTTCAATTTTTTTGGGGGGCCTAGGGCCACCCAATTTCACTTTGCCTCAAATTAAGTGTGGATACTTTGTTTGCTTCTCTAGAGATAGTTGGAATCTTGTTATGCTCACAGGGAGCATATGTCCCCAGAAAGAGCCATTGGTGGAACCCTAAATTTTGAGAATTTAGAAGTCCCAATCCATTATCAAGAAGAAAGTTTCTCCATTCTAAAAAAATCAAAGGAAGGAATCTTTATGACACAAATAAATAGAACTAACTAATCGAAGCCTTCAGAAAATGCTGCAATTTCAACATGATACAAAGATGATGCCGACAAAGGCTAAAGATGGTCAAATTTTAAAAATCTAAAAACGTCCCAGTTTGGGAAATCAAATTTCCTATTTCCAATAAAATTTTTATCTTTTCACGATGTGTTTTGGATTTTAGATCAAAGCCAAATCCGAAAGTTAGGTAGTTATTTTTTAGTTAGTTATTTGTTTTTTTTTAAATAATTTGTAATAAGGGTTGTGTCTTTTAACCTTAAAGAGGTGTGAAAGCCACACACACACACACACACACACACACACACATACATAATGTAAAATGGGAGTACAATGCAATATAATATAGTTTCACATATTTGGATAATTTTGGATCAACAACTATAACATGGACCTAGATGTACTAGTTTTTAAAAATCAATAAAGATAAGTGTTTTTCTTCATATATGCAATTGTTTCATTAATAATTTTACAATTATTCCCTCAGATAAACCAATAGAACTTTTTCAAAGTGATATTTTGATGTGCATGCTTCTTGATTGATTCATAGTCTATATTTTCATTTGGTTTTCTCATTTTGCAATGTTAAATTCTGGTTATTGAGGCCTCAGTTAATTGTGATGTCATCTGAGAAGTGTTACCCTTTTGAAATATCTATGAATTTGTTTTAGGTTGCATGTACATTCCATAACACCTTTGAAGTGATAATTTTTCTTGTAAAGCTATCTCTGAGGTTGAACATAAGATTGGAATGATAGTGACTCTATTGCCCATGGTTGATTAAGGCACTGGTCTTTCTTGCTTATTTGGATTATAGAATTAGTTCATTGTTTATATTTTTGTGATATCTTATCTATCTGTTCATTTCAAATTTCATACACATTTACTAAACATTCTTTCAATTACTTAAAGTATTTCAGTCTACAGTTCATGATATATTGCTTCCAGTTAGATTTATTTCAAGCGCCTTGCCATACTTAAGACAAAAGGTTGAAGTGTTTCTTATCTGCTATAAAAATTCTTGTAACTTGGAGGTTAAGTCAAGGTATAGGCCTACCAGCCTTGGTTTTGCAGAGCCAAAATTGCAGAAGTTCCAACCTTGCCTTGGTTGTGACTTGTTAGTTGGCCAAATCACTTGGATTTCCTAGCATTGGATTGGAAAGTCCATAGGAAATCTAATTTGTTGATTTGAGAACCAACAGGTAGGTCAATTCTATTAAGCACCTTTTCCAGTCTTTGGATAATACCATTCCTTTCAGATAAGGACTGCTCCATTACACCCAATTGTTCAACTAGGCTAGATTATTTATCCTGCAGTTCCTCAAACTTGGTTTTTAGATCATAAACATTGCTCTCTTTAATCATCTCACCATACATAATTATTTTTGGTGACTTATAATCTGCATTCCCTTCATATATTTTCCAATCCCTACTACTTGAGTATGAAGCATTCTCTTCAGCTAACTAATGAGTTTCCAAAACCCTTGGTAGTTCTTTCTTTACTTTGTTACTACTAATGCAAACAATATTATCTTCATCATATCTGCACTGTTTACTATCTTATGTCACAACTCATTCATAGACAATGATTTCCCTCTTGGCATTCATTTTTTGTTCTCAAAGACCTCAAATTTCTCTTTGATGACTATTACTGTTATGCTTTAGCCCTAGGATGCCAATTCGGGTTCGAGTTCGAAGAATTGGTTCACCGGTATGACAAAATTTTGAAAAAGGGGGTTTTGGGTTCGGGTTCGTTAGTACAAATATATATATATATATATACATATATATATATATATACATATATATATATATATATATACATATATATATATATATATGCAGCCGAGAAGCATGAGTTAAGATTAGAATGTCACATAGTATCATAAAATATTAAAAATTAAACAATAAAAACACTTGTAAATTTATAATCATAGCATCATGAATCATGAATCCATGATCATACCATCATATACTTCAAGTTCAAGTTCAACAATAAAGATTCAAAAAATTAAAATTAAATCAGAACATTAGTTCAAATCATTGTTTGAAGTTCAACTAATGGATTAATAATTTATTGATATTTTTCTTCTTCATCATTATCATCTTCTATATGGAGCCTAATAAGACTTGAAGGTTAATTTTTCCATTTTATTGGCACAATTTCCACCCCAAATTATTAAATGGGGGTTTGGGGTCAAAAATTTGGCACAAGTTCAGTGATGTCAAAAATTTAGGGTAGAAACCTATTTGCACACCACAATGAGAATTATAAGTAAAAAAAAACCATTAAGATCACCTTTTTAGGGTTGTGGATGCCAAATTTTTATTAAATTCATCATAAAAAAAAAAAATTCTAAACTCGCGCGCACAATTCGCTTCAAATTCATGGCAAATTCATTTTTTGTTTGAAGTTTGCCTGGGTTCGACCGTCCGCAACCCGGGTTCAAACTTGGTCCTAAAAAATCAGACCCTGTTCGGAACTGCCCGGACCCACAAGCGGACCAGAGCCAGATCTTGAACTAGTTCAAATTTATCCAGGTCTGGGGGGTCCAGGGCTGAACCTGATATCCTAGCTTTAGCCCATTCTTTGTCCCTTTGACTGGTAATAAATCCATAGAATTTCTATTTGTGGAAGCATATGGCTGTTCTTTTCCTTTTTAGCTACCCCGTGACATTAATCACTACTCATAAAAGTTGCAAAGATCAAGAAGTAAATTCACAACAAAAAAATGTGTATAAAAATCTAAATATCTAAATTATATTTGAGTCCACTAACTTAACTAGCCAAGACCATGGAAGATATTGATTACATCCATTAGCTTCCTAACACTGATCCTAGAAGCTTATAGTGAGAATCCTCAATTAATTCTTGGTTTAGGTTCTGGTCATGGTGTCCTCCCATGTACACCACATAAGTCTACAATCATCCAAATATAAAATTTTACTAAACCAAACATGAAATATCATTTGATTAGTAGAAATACATTATCAGCCATATCACATAATAAGAAGCCAAATATTTGATCATCTAATCCTTTCTCTGCAACACTGTTAAAATACACGTTAACACTACTTACCAACATTAACACTTAGGGTGTTAACAGTTTGACAATAAGATTTTACACTAATAAATTAGTGTTAACATCATAGGTGTTAACATGCTAAGTGTTCACAGTGTTAACACCCTAAGTTTTAAAAGTGTTAACACCCTAAGTTTAACAGTGTTAACACGTAATCAATGTTAACACTTCTAATTAGTGTTTACACTTAGGGTGATAACACTGAAGCAGTGTTAACATTGGTAATTAATGTTAACACTTAATAAATTAGTGTTAACATCATAAGTGTTAACACGCTAAGTGTTCACAGCGTTACCACCCTAAGTTCTACCTAAGTTTAACAGTGTTAATATGTAATTAATGTAAACACTTATAATTAGTGTTTACACTTAGGGTGATAACACTGAAGCAGTATTAACATTGGTAATCAGTGTTAATGCCTAATCAGTGTTAACACTTTGAGTAAGTGTTAACAACATTGACAACACTATGGTGGGTGTGGGCTTTCTCAACGACTCAATGGTATTTCATGTCCTTCATTCACTCATGGTTGGATACCCCTTATGATCACTTATGACCCTTTACAATCCCTAAGAACACATCTTAGAGGTCTTAAAGTGTCATAAGGGGTCATAATAGGCTCGTAGGAGGGGCTAAATGAGCTTCCACCCTCACGTGGTTGACCTTGTTAAGTAGAGAATATTAAACTATTCTTGAAACAAAGAGAAGCTCAATATTTTAGGGTTCCAGGGGAAAAAATAAATTATTCCTAGTCTTTCGTTCATGTAATTATCAAAATTTGTTATGCTTCTACACCTCATCAACACTAGAGGCCTAAAGGAATTTAATATAGTCACTATGACATTCATGCATGAATGAGAATCAATGACCAAAGTTCTTAGATTCTGAGGAGAAGTATATTGAGTGTAAGCTAAAAGGAATATTTTTGAAGATTTCATAGATCTATCAAATTCTACAAAATATCTTCTTTACTGATCAACTGCAGTGGGACAAAAGTGAGGACAAGGTTTTTTCGATTGAGTACCAATGCATGGATGATGATTCAAAAATTAAGGTCTATGAAACCTTCAAAAATATTCCTTTTTATCTTCCACTCATATCTCTTCTCATAATCTTGGAACTTTGGACACTGTTGAAATTTGCCAATTTTTTTGTTTGTTCTTGTATGCGAGTTAACTTGCTTAAAGGTAACCTTTCAACTTCCCACCAATCATAAAATCCAAAACCTCTAAATTCTCATTTCAAAAGAAAAGGCTAGACAATTATCTCAATCCAAGAAATCCTTGACAAATCTAGCTTCACAACAGAAATAACATGTACATGTCAATCATCTTCTGCCTAATGTCACATGAGAACCTAAGTTTTAGCCATTCATTTTTGTCACTAGTTTAGACAAGCAAAAACATATATTCATAGGCTTTCAGATCTAATAATTGGAGAGATGCCACATCAAGGGTAACATCTCTATACAAATTTTATTTCAAGGAAAGAAGAAAATTTGTAAACATCTATACAAATTTTTATCTTTGACTATGAACAAATAAATATTAATTTTTTCTATTAGACATCAATTAAAATGCAAATAATAGTCTTAGATATCAAACCTCCTACTACACTTGATCCTTTTACCACAAGCTTTCACCAAAAATTTGCATAGGTGAGAACTAGACATTTCATTTTGGTTGGTTAGACGTGCTTGGTACTTGTACTATTTTTCTACATTTGATCCTTATAAGTTTATAAGACAAATATTTAATTGGGACAATCGTAGATCATGTAAAACTATTATGCTTGTTGGAAATATTGTTGGAAAGCTATAATGGAAATAATTATTGTTTTTTCATTAATGTCAAACCTTAATTGGTGAGACTATTGCTATCTATTTTAGTACTATATCTATTGATTGATGAGGGAGATTTAACAAGAAGACCAAGTGGAATGGTTGAGTTATGGGAAATCACAAGGGTACTTGATTAGTTGGCACATTGGAAAAGTAATGTATTATTTATCTTTCGATGATAGTTTACTATGAATAGTTTGTGCCGAGAAAAGTCTGTGATGACTGAGCGCCAGTAAATTTCTGAGGAAACTAGTGATGACCGAGCGGAAGAACACAGTGTTGGCCGAGCAGCATTATTTTGGTAATTGTTGAGATTTAAGATCTCTAGCTGACATAATTGATTTTATTGGGATATGTAAAGTTAATTAAGGATATGCATGATTGATCCACACTATGTAAATGCATAGGTAGCCGTAATTAATGCATGGATTAAAGATTTAATTAGTGACTGCATTGGAGAAGGAAATTAAATGTAATGATGGAAAGATCTATTGGATGTGACCTAACATAAGATCTATGATCTTGATTAAGCAGAAAAATATGTACTTGACCTAGATGAAAGAGATGTTAGAAACCCTATTAATAAAACATATATTTAATGAAGCTTAACATAAGAACTCATAACACATGATATGATTATGGGGAAACCTTGATCAGAGGAAAAACCCAGTGGGAATTAGTACCCACAAATATTGACCTAGATGAGAGGGGGGGAGGTGATTCAATGTTTGTCTATTAATTAATTTTCAGCAACTTAAACATTAATCAAACATATATTTAATGAAGCTTAACATAAGAACTCATAACACATGATATGATTATGGGGAAACCTTGATCAGAGGAAAAACCTAGTGGGAATTAGTACCCACAAATATTGTACTAGTCTAATGAACCTGTTAAAGTTCCTTTGCCCTGTTAGAAGTAGTCTTTACAATGCAAGTACCATGACCTGGTTAAAGGTCTAACCCTGTTAGGAGTCTTTTAAAAAACCCTATTAAACGTACATGGCTCACTACCTAGGCTCATTGCCCAATAGGATGAAGGCTACAACCTTCTGAAAGTTGATATACACTATATCAAAAATGAACTACTGTGATGGCACTGCTGTCTGATCAGTTTTGTGTATGTGATGATGCTCTTACTCTCTTAAAGAGTTTTATCTCATACTGACTTCATCATAGTGCTCTTCTATATCTTCCTCATAAATCATAATTGACACTTGTAACATATCTTTACATTACAAACTTATATGTTCATATCTGAATAGGCGCGACTCCAAAACAAGACTATAGTTGGCCCTAAAATATAATACACAATGCTTCCGAACAAGTCGGCTCAAGTGTGTTTACAAAAATATTAATTACATCATTAAAAACATAGAATCAAAGGCACTTAGCCATTACATAACAAAATAATTCACGCTGATCAAAACACTAGTCAGCTTCCATGCTCTGTCTTCTGGACTGCTGGTGTACTGATCTGTCTGTAACTTCTCCGTACTATCATTCTATGCCATGCATGTTTGGAATTAGTATTTATACATCAAATAGATCATATATCTAAATGTGCATACTCTGATTCGATCTCTCACATGTGCGCTGATGTGCTTATCACTGTATATCTTTGTCTGCCCTGTTTCCATACTTAGTCATTTTATCTTCTAAATTATCTTTGACAGAAACTTAATATGACTTTTTTTCCATGATGACAACACAAAAATATTCATATGTCCTCTAGGAGTCAACTTTCCAACAATCTCTGCCTTTGTCATTTATGGCAACAAAGGAATGTGGCCATGTTTCTCAAAATGACTTAACAAAAAAAAGTAACTGTATATCATAACGTCTTTTACAAATATACATATACTTCTCTCCATATATACACATTCTATATTACTCCCCCTTTGAAATTAATGAAAAAGGTGTACAAAAACTTGTAATTCTTCTACATACTTACTCCATGTAAACTTAAGGGTACACAATCTGAAGAGATTGGATCTCTTTGTGCCAGAATACTTTCATTGCATCAACTGTCTGTAGATGCGCGCATAGATCATATGTCAGTTTCTCTATCTTCATCAAATCCATGCAAGGACCATAATCATATGTCATAATGGTGGCATCAATCTGTTTGATGTTTTCATTTAGAACTGCTAGAGAGGGTGCAAGTGCATTTCTCAACTCAGTTTGTCTGAATCTTATCTTGATGATCTCCAACTTAGCTTTCTCAATCTTATCCAACTGTCCTTGATAGACATTGTTACAAATGTTCATGTCTTTCATGGAAGTCTCAACTAATTTTCTAATGTTGTCCACCATGATTTCTGCCTCTTCTATCTTTTTAATGTGTTCAGAGGTAAAATTCACTCTGTCCATACAGTTGGCTATAAATTTCTTTCCCATAGTTGCCAATTCTTTCAATATGGATTTCCCAATATTTAAAGATTTTAAGTCTAAGATAAAGTTCTTTACCAATTCATTCAGTCTCTCCTTTTTGTATTCATCTTCTGCAATTCTAGTAGCTGAGTCTACTAGGTTTGTAAAATGAGATTTGAAGTTTGTTAGAATGCTATCCACATCTTCAACTGATTGAACTTTGGATACTTTCTTTTCTGCAGGCACTATGTCATTCAACATGTTCACTAATTCAAAAAAGCAAGGGTTCCTCATCACTTGTTTCTCTTTTGATTTTTCCATAGAAATAATGTTGATCTTCATTAAGTCCTCTTCTCCCCATGCATCAAGACATGTTGAATCAGGAGTTAACCTTGACAACAATGAAGTAGGTGGTTGAGTGGATGGTGAGAATATAGTATTCTGACTGGTATCCATGCATTCACTCTTTACTGGTATCTCTTTGATTGGTGTCTCATTATCTTGAGTACCTTTTTCTTCATTCAAGTCAATTGGATTATTGGAGGGAACTTCATCTTGTTGTACAAATGTATCATCAGTGCACATTTCTTCAGTTCTTACAAATGCTTTATTAACTTTGTCCTTGTCTTTGTCAGATGTTTTCATGGATATCTTGATATTATCAACCACTATAGTATCTTCTGAGTCTTTTTTGTATCAGAAGTTATTGTCACTATGGGCGTTGAAACCTATGGACCTATTATAGGTGCTATCTAAATCACTAGTTCTGTAACCTGTTTGGGAGGAGATGGAGTTACCTTTGTAGTAGGCACCATTGATGGATACATGTGTCTATCCATAAAAACTTGTGAAAATGCCTTTTCAGCTTCTTTTCCTATCTGCTCATACTCTTTGTTCATAATCTGTAGGGTCCTTGTCTTAGTTCTGAGATGAGGCTTCATGAGATCTAATAGAATTTCCTTCTCATCACATGAGCATATAGGCAGAAGAGTATCCAATGTTTCTTCTCTTATCCTCATGTCTTCCTCAATTTCATGTCTCTTCATGTTCTCTAGTATGCTCCATAACTTATTAGGTATCACTGTCTTGAGTTCAAGAACTGAATTTTTAAACTTAATCATATGAGATATGATCATAGATTGTATCTCAGTTTTATCCATCTCTTGATACTTTTCATAGACTTTAGCAAGTGTATCTAATCTCCCTTCATTTACAATCTTGTTCCTTAAGACATTTAGACTAGGTCTAAATCCTACCTCAGGAGGAGCTTGAGTATTCCTTGCTTTGCTTTGAGTGTTCCTTGAGGATGGGTGATTTGTGGGTGCTTACTTCCTTCCTCTAGACTTCTTTCTTGGTATAGAAGGTGGAGACGAGTCTAGCTTAATAGTGGTAGAGGGCGCAGAGGTGCTCTCTACTTTCTTCTTCTTCTGGATCTCTTCAGTCTTCTCAAGTTCTTTGGCTATCTTGGCTTCTCTAGCTTTGTCAAGATCTTCTTGAGTGCCTCCATGTACTCTTAGAATGCTAGATGTAATCTTAGATGCCTTTCTTTTATTATCAGCACTGTATAATACAAAATCAACTGCATTATTCTTCTCTCTTTAAGTGCCCCATCTAGGCTCATTAGGATCTTTAGGTGCAGACAATAGAACTTGTGCATATCCTTCTAACACATGTTCTTCCACTTCATAACCAAGAGGATGAATCCATTTGGTTCTAGGTTCAACTGCCTCCATGCAAGTGCAATCTATTTCTACCATGAAACATATGGTATACTTATATTTATCAACCATCTTCTCAGATAATCTGAACCTTTTCTGCATCTTGATCTGAAATGTCTTGATTTCCATATCCATGGAGTCCCTCACACTACTCTCTAAAGTGGCTTTAAGTGAAATCTGAGACATTGTGGGTTTTCTTTTGTCCAGGTAAAGGTTTGCAACCTTTCCAACAATATGGAATTGCAAGTAGATAATCAAAGATCCAAACCTGAATGTCTTGCTCCTATTATGCTTTATGATTTGAATGTTGTCAATCAATTGAGGGCGCAAGATCTCACATAGATTGTATTGAGTGTTATCCTTCACCATTTTGATAGCTGTTAGGACTGTTGCTGCAGAGACACTATTTAACCTGCTTGCTTTCTAAAACTTATACCCAAGTATCATAGTTAGAAGCTTTATGTCATCTTCCTTGATAGGGTTAATTTTCATCTTGTGCTTGTCACTTCTAGATAGGAAAACTTGTTCAACTTGCTTCTTGACATCATTGCTAGTAGGAAGAAGTGGTCTAGTTTTAGGAAGACCAGTTAATTCATAGATTAGGTCTGTAGTGATGCAAATAGGAACCTCACCAATCTAGTAAAGGTCATCATGTATTCTGCTTAGTAAAATATTTACCCATTCTGGCTCATCAAACTCGTGCGCATTAGAGTATTCAAAGATAGGGTTATCAATAAAGTGCATGAACTCATCCTTGAATATGTAGTCTGGTTTCATCATAGATCCCATATGAGTGGCTATGCTGATATCTCCTACTATTTCCTTCTTACAATAAATGTATGTGCAAATATCTTCCACGTGAACAACACCTAACAGGATTTTGGAGAAAGCTCCTTCCACATCATCCAGTATGGATTTGAATGGGTGCTTCTTAAATACAAATCTCTTCCTCTCTGTAATATCAAATACAACTGGAGTCACCATACTTGATGATTTCTTTAAATAGGGTTTCACAAAAATATGAAATGGCGCGACTGCTAGGGTTCCATTTCAACTTTTCAACCGTGCTTCTTAACCACCAAATCTATTATGCTTTCATGCTTTGATGCTTAGTGCTCCTGTGCTCTCCAAATTATATGATCTCAAATGCAAATGTGAAGATGATTGAATACTTGCATTCTTTTATAAAAGTTACTGCATTTAATGTTTGCAACCGTACATAGTTTTCACAGTGAATCTCAAACTTCATTCAGAATGCATTATAGATAATGCGTGTATGCATACTTCATCCAACTATGATTATAAACATAATTTCATAGGCACATACTCAGAGGTGAGTATACCATCCACGCAGGGGTTCTGAGCTAGAATAGCTCCCCCTAAGACCAAGAAGGTCTATTCAACCAGAAGTAGAGGGTGTGTCCACTATGGATGCATCAACTACTTTGTCAACATCGTTTCCCTTCTTTACTTCAACCCAAATTTTTCTTGAATCTTCTTTTTCTTGAACAAACTTGACTTCTCCTTCTTCTTCAAATAGTGATTTCTTAGGATCCTCTTTCTTTTGAGTTCTGGATCTGCAAAACCTTGAGATGTGTCCAGCCTTTCCACATGTGTGACAAATGATAGGAGGTCTGATGTTCTTGTTCATCATGTAGCACTGCTTTGTTGTGTGTCCATTGTAGTTACATATCTGACATGTAGTGTTCTGCAAATTTCTTTGAGGTTGATTTCTCTAATTGTTTTGATTCATTCTTCTTTGATTCTATTGTGACTGATTTCTTTGATTTGTTCTACAATGTATAGACCTGTGACCAAACTTCTTACAGGAGTAACAATAACCATAACAAGTTCTATTAACTTTCTTGATTTCCCCTTTAGGTGGATCTATTTTAATCTCTGCAACATTTTCAACTTTCTTTTCTTCTGAAGATGCTTCATGAGATTTCTTTCTTTCTTGCAATGAATTGATTTCAATTTGTGCTACACTGTATCCAAGACCAATAGTGTCACCTTTATTCTTTTGTGCATTGAGCTAAGATTGAAGTGAATCAGAACTTGTGTGGATTTTATCCATCTTATCTTTTTCTTTTGTTAATTCAAATTCCAACTTCTTTATGTTTTCCAATTCCAAGACTTTCATGTTTTCTTTCAAGAGTTCATCATCTAATTTTTTTCTTTCTTTGATCTTTTCTTCAATAGAAATTTGACTGTCTATTAGCTATTCATCCAGATTTTCAATTTTATCTTTTAGAGACATATTCTCTTCATTGAGCTTTTTGACCATTTTTCCTAAATCACTTGTAGAACAATCTTTCAAATCTTTTCTTAATTTCTTGATAAGCATTTGTGAGCCATCAACTTTCAATCTAAGTTATTCATTTTCTTTTTCAGATCTCTCTAGATCTTCAAGGGCTGCTTGAAGATTCTTTTTCAAATGTTTTTCTTCTGCTAAGTCCATGATCTCCTCAAGTGGTTAAACTTTCTTTCAGAGGACCAAAGCTCTGATACCAATTGTTAGAAACACCGAGAGGGGGGGTGAATCAGTGTTTGTCTATTAATTACTTTTTAGAAACTTAAACATTAATCAAACATATATTTAATGAAGCTTAACATAAGAAATCATAACACATGATATGATCACGGGGAAACCTTGATCAGAGGAAAACCCCAGTGGGAATTAGTACCCACAAATATTGTACTAGTCTAATGAACCTGTTAAAGTTCCTTTGCCCTGTTAGAAGCAGTCTTTACAATGCAAGTACAATGACTTGGTTAAAGGTCTGACCCTGTTAGGAGTCTTTTATAAAAACCCTTTTAAAGGTATATGGCTCACTGCCCAATAGGATGAAGGGTACAACCTTCTGAAAGTTGATATACACTATATCAAAAATGAACTGCTGTGATGACACTGCTCTATGATCAGTTCCATGTATGCGCTGATGCTCTTACTCTCTTAAAGAGACTTATCTCATTGGAATTCATCATACTTCTCTTCTATATCTTCCTCATATATCATAATCAACACTTGTAACATATCTTTACATTACAAACTTATATGTTCATATCCGAATAGGTGCAACTCCAAAACAAGACTATAGTCGGCCCTAAAACATAATACACAACGCTTCCAAAAAAGTTGGCTCAAGCATGTTTACAACAATATTAATTACATCATTACAAACATAGAATCAAAGGTGCTTAGCCATTACATAACAAAATAATTCACGCTGATCAAAACACTAGTCAGCTTCTATGTTGTCTTCTGGACTGCTGGTGTACTGATCTATCTGTAACTTCTCCATACTATCGTTCTGTACCATGTGTGTTTAGAATTAGTATTTAGACATCACATAGATCATATATCTAAACACGCATACTTTTATTCGATCTCTCACATGTGCACTGATGTGCTGATCGCTGTATATCTTTGTCTGCCTTGTTTCCATACTTAGTAATTTTATCTTCTAATTTATCTTTGACAGAAAATTAATATGAATTTTTTTCCATGATGACAACACAAAAATATTCATATGTCCTCTAGGAGTCAACTTGCCAAAAAGAGATATAAGATAACCTTAGGAGGTTATTCATAATGTATGTAGAGTATGCAAGAGGATTGCATAGTTAATTGACTGATTGACATGATCTAGCCGAGAAGGTTGAATAGAGAAGAAGATAGCTGGAAGAGTGATTTCTTGAAGGATTTCCAAGCAGATCTAAAGATTGAAATGAGAATGGAGGCCATTCAGTGAATTAGCATTGGAGCTGAATTGGATCTAGATTTGCAAAGTAAGTTGTATGTATCAAATCAAACCTACTGATTACTTTCTAACAATTGTATCAGTCAAAATCCTTTAACCAGGTTGACATAATAGTCATTGTATAAATCCATTAGCAAGGTGACATTCAGGTGAAATGTTCTAATTCCTCTAACAAGGCCACTCCTGAGAGGGTGATTAAATCCTTTAACCAGATCACATTTAGCAGGGTGTTTTGTAACCTTTAATAGTGTTGGCTCCTAACAGAGCTCACTTCAGAAGAGTGAAAAGTTGATAGCATGTTATTGGTGGTTTTTCCCATATTGGGTTTCCATGTTAAAATTATGGTTTCAACTTGTGTGAATGTTTATGTTGAGTTTTACTATTAAGTTTCTACTTGTTGATTACATCTGAACAGTAAATTGCATATGTATGTTTTTTTTTTATGTTATTGCTGCCGAGCAGATCTGAGTTGTTCAAATTGGTATAAATTTTTAATGGGCACATCTAGACCTGAGGATAACTAATTCACCCCCCCTCTTAGTTATTCTAAATTCATTCTAACAATGCTGTAGTTTAAAATTGAGTTATGATTGAAGTTATTAATGTAGACTACTTGATCACTTATACCTATATGAGTCACATTTGGGTATGAGTCACATTTGTCTATTGATCAAGTGGTTCTTTTGGAAGACCAGTTATAGATTACCTATTGTCAAGGCTGAAACTGCTACTGAAAATAACACTGGTGCAAATGGTAAAGATGTTAGTAAAGATGTTAGTCATTTAGAATGAGAGAACCAATTAGTTTTGTGCTTTTGTGTATGTAAATTTACATAAGTGGGATCCATGTAATCATATAAAAATCTGCAATTATGTAACTATTACACTAACTACTTCCAGTTGTAATACGACATGCATATGATCATCTAATTTAATAAAAAATTACAAATGTTTACATTAAAGATTGATGATATTGTAGGAAGCTTCTGGAGAGGGGGCAAGTGGAAGGGTAAATATGAATGGAATGAATTTTGAATCACATAACAATGTTTTGTCTAAATGAATTTGCATCCAATGAATTTTATGTCTGAATGTGTTACCATGGATTTTTGTTAAAAAAATTTTAGTTTTCCCCAACCTTGGCAGGTGTAAAGACAAATTCCATAATATTCTCCAACTTCCCTTTTGCCTATGCCAAAATGACATCCTTGAGCATGTTATGAACATCCATCAAAGTCTATCGATGGGTAGATTTTTGTCAAATATTATCATTGGAAATAGTCACAGTTGACATGCATGCAATCCCAGCAAAAGGAAGACCTGATAGATTTAGAGATCACAGAAGAAATTAAACTCAAAGAATTGTGAGTAATTAATGATACTTTTCAAACCCAAATCATGTAATCAAAATTTTGGATTAGGCTTCTTATTTTGGATTTCACTTTGCAAATTTAACCTGAAAACATGTCTCATGTTGTTAGACCACCTATATTCTAAACTGAAACATCTTAAGAGCAACCTGAAACATCTTCATGGCATAAAAACACAAATATCTTCTCCCTGAATGGATGTTGATTATATTTGTGATAGTGTTTTTTTGTGTTATGAATTCTGATGTGTCTCATTAGTTACTTGTTTGAAATTGAAATATGTTAATTTTCTATGTAAATGCTAGTTATTAATATTGGATTGTGCACAAATATGAATATTATTTTTGATAAAACTCAAGTTATTGGTATGTGTATGGAGATTCAGGTAAGTGGATGTAGATTTTACTTTGTGCTTGGGTATGTCTTATTCATTATTAATAAGTATATAGCCATATCATAAATCTCATTTTTGGAACCATATCATAACTCTTGAGTCTTCTTGTGAAAAGCTTGTAAAATATTCATTTACTTCTATAATGACAATGTACTTTATTGGTTTAGCGATCTCAACTTGGAAAAAAAGTGCCTTTAAGGGCAGGAGAAATCTAACATTTTTATTTTCAAACCAAAACCATGTAATCAAAATTCTATATTTATTTTTTCATTTTAAGTTCATACGAGTTAGGGTTCATTTTGTGTGTTTCCTTTAAAAATAGAAGAATGTACCTCTTTTAATTGACTGATTTTCTATGTTTCATTTTAAGTTCATATGAGTTAGGGTTCATTTTCTGTGGACTCTGATGGAGAAATGCTTCCCTTTGTTGTGCTTTGTTCATTTCTATTAGTACTTTCTGTATGTGCTTCCATTACATTAAATTGAAAGTAACTTGTTGTCCTATGTGATAAATTGTTTTTGATTAAGGTAAAAACAAGTTTTGAAAGGACCCCAAAACTTTTTACAAAAAGCAACAAGAGATAAGCTTCAAAGGCACATACATACATAGAAAGCCTGTGTCGAACAAAAGGTAGGACCCAAAGACACTACAATGACCTAAAACAAGAAAAAATAAAAAAGGCCAAATGGAAGCACAGTTTCTAGCACAACTTCTAGTACAATGGGTCACAAAATTTCCAGCAAAATTTCTAGACCAGAAGAAGAAACATTACAGCATTTTCTGGTAGGCTTCCTCAGCCTCCTTCTACATCTCTTCCATTTTGTCAATGGAATCCTTCAACTCCAACATCTCTTTCAGGATCTCAGGCACTTTTCTTTTTATTCCACTTTGGGTTCTAGAACCAGGGTCTGAGCTCCCAGCGTTTTCTTCTATGGTAATTGTGGTGTTTTCCAATAGGATCTTCTTGCTCTGCAGCCTCTTATTCTTCCCCCGGGACTTCTATCTCTATTTCTGTATTGTCCCCTTGCAAGTTTCCAAAATCATCAGTTGAAAATACATCATCAAATTCCTCTTGTGGAGGGGGACTGGCTGGGACTTCTGCAGGCTCCTTTCCCTTCTCCAGCTCCGGGGAACTGGAAGAGAGGATTTCCACGTGTTGGACTTGAGATGTCCCCAACTCTGGCTCTGCCTTAGGCTTTTTGCTAAGCTTCTTCTTTCTCCAGGTAACCAGAGGTGCCCCACATCTCTTATTGCTACTGCCTCCATGGGATCCACCCCCGTTGCCCTTACCATTAAGGCTGCTAATGACAAGGAGGAAGAGGGACGAAGTGGCCCGGCCATGAGCGGTGGAGTGGCCAGCCGCATTATTAATTACTCCCTCATCTACTGGGAGGCTACCACTGATTGCTTTATCTATTCTTTGATGGGGACTTCTTGTGCAGGAGGGGTTGTATCTATCCCTTTACCTTTATCATCTCTCTGCGAAGAAGTCCCGGCCCCCGGGGTCAATTTTGGTACCGGCTGCAGAGTTATTTTTGGCGCCGGCTGGGCTGCTCGGTGGGTACTTCGGGGGCACACCTTCTTAAAATAGGTGTGGCTTCGCTCGACCACCTCTTGAGTGAAGTCTTCAATTGTGGGCCCTTCCTAGGTGTCCCAGTTTACTAGTGGGAGAGCCCTTGTGTCGATCCCCTTTGCCTTGTACTGGGGATTGGTAGTGGGGGCAACGTCTGGGAAGTCTGTCGGGAACCTCCGGAGCTTCAACTTCTGCATCATACCGGCCGTCATTCTGATGTAGTGCCTGCTCTGCACCTCCACATCATCCTGGAAATATTCCTAGAAGTCCTCCATATAGATATGATGGGGCTCTGAAGCCCGGGGTAGTGCCGTTGCTATCCTTCCGTGCAGATCAAAATTTTTCCGCGCTAACTAAAATTCTCCCAAGTTGTAACTTTTTAGTTCATTGTCCGCCCCCTTTGCGGCAGCCAGGCTATATGTGTAATTCCCATAGGTGATTGGGAATGGAATGTTGGTATCTTTTTGAGGGCAAAGAGGGCATGCACCTCCATCATTTTCCTGCAATACTCCAAGAGCATGATCTTGTCCCCACAGTGTTTGGGAAACAAGTAGGTTTTCTCAGAGAATTCGATGACCCTAATGTAAGTGTGCTATTGGAAATATATATAATAATGTCTATAAATATGGACCAAATTTATCACTTCTGAGGATAGGCGGTATCCAGCGTTCTGGGTGGGTGTAAGAAGATGATAATAAATGAATGCGTCGTTTACCCGACAAAAACTGGGGAAGCTGGCCTCCCATTGAACTTGTGGGAAATGGTCCCATGGTGCCTTTTGTCCTGGGCCAATCTTGAGCATGCCATCTGTAAGTAGGCCATGGGTGTGGAGCCTCTGCTATGCTAGGGCCTAGAAAACATAGGAAGACATGTAGAATTTCTTCTTCCTGTTTAGTTGCTGGAACTGGGAGTCGACATGGTTGGAGATTATTGTCACCCAGTCGAAGTATCCTCCCTTGGTGGAGATTCCAAGGAGGAAATATTACATCCATCTAGCAAAATCTTGGGTGGAGGGCTACCCAAAGACCCAGGCCAATGCTATCATTCCCATTTGAATGCTCTCTTTGAACTCAAAGTGGGGAATCTCTATCTTCATTCTTTTAGGGTCTCTTTTTGGAGCCTTGAGCCAATGGGTATTCATATATACCCAGGCGGCATCCTCTAGCTATGTGAATTGGGCCAAGGCATCAGTCCTTGTAACCACCGAGGCCTTATCAAATTGTGGGATTCCCAGGCTTTCTTGGAATGTGACTAGGTCAAGGGACACCAGAGGAGTAGGGTATCCAGTTGGTTCTACGGCCGCGATCATAACGGCCCGAACAGAAGAATTGTAGTTGGTGGCCAATGTCAAGATAAGCTCTGGAGATTGCACGAAGCACAGGAAACAAGCTGCCTTGAGGATTCCAGAGTTCAGGACATTGATTACTAATTGATCTCTAGCCTGGTGCTAGATGTGCATTATTTTTACCAAGGCCTGCATCTCCAGCCATGTTCCAATGCTGGTGTCGGTTATCAGCTTGACTTTGGACTCAATCTTTGAGCCCATAATGACATTGTCCTACACAAATTTCATAGTCAGGGGCATCTTCTCTAGGGCCTTCTCCATCTTAGACTTTACTATTGCCCTGGTGGCTACTACGGAAGGTAGCTCTGGACTTTCAAGTGGAGAAGATGCGGATGCTTCAGACATGTTTGGGAAATGAACTCCAAAAACCTACACGGCAAAGCGATCGTCAGAACGCATTAATCAAAATAAATATTCTAGGGTCCGGAGATCTTACCACCGCGATGCTCGCTTTTCCTAAAAAGTTAGTTTCATTCAAAAATAACCGAAAAGCAAACGCATCATATAAACTTAAGAATTTTATTAAACATCCAGGTCTGGGGATTTTATCACGCTTGGAAAAGACATAGGATGGCTGATGGTAGGAGACCCAGAGCCCACAGAAGTAACTGTTGGTGAGGACGTGTGAAAAGAAAAGTCATTAAGCCCATGTGGGTGCCACGTGCGTAGGTATTAAATGGAAGTTATGGCGATGACGGCAGAGCCAATTGTCTGAACGAGTGAAAAGTGAAGGCCACTTGGTTGGAATTGATTGTGCGCATGGGACATAAATGAGGTTCTAATTGGTTTCATGGAGGAGAGAGAAAACCACCTGTTTGAAACCAGCTGAGAGCCGAAGGTGGTTTTCTACCCTGAAGCGAGTTCATGGGCAGAAAACCAGCAACACAGGTGACTCGACCAGCTTGTCAAGCCACCTGGAAGGATATACATGAAGGCTGAAGGATATATACATAGGATGGAGGGATATATACACCAAATATACATGAATATACACACATATACATATATATACATCATGAAATGACGTCTGTAGGAAACCAGACAATGAAGAATATATATAGCTATCTATAAACTGACTACCTCTGCACAGAGGGCGGACAACCCTCTGGCAGAGCTGACCCACCAACGGGCGGCAGAACCAGAAAATGGGAAACAAATGAAATAGAAAGACTACAAATGAAAGCAAGACAATAAAATACCAAACAAACCAGAAGAAAATAGAAAGGCAGGAACAGAAACACCAACCTAAGAATGCTGAAAGGTGGAGGAAAGGAGTTACCGCAGGAGCTCTGCAATAGTTTTAGCTTGTCAGATGGTCACGACCATTACCACGAAGCACTCACAATCACCTGAAAATGACTGGAAGTGTTAAGCACCGATTACCACTGATTATCTCTGCAAATTGCTCTGTTAATCACTTTGAAATCGCTCTGTTAATCGCTCTGAGTGCTCAAAAGTTTTAATCACAGTAAATGTGAAAATAATAGATAATTTCTTTTTATACCCGCAGTAAAAAGGTAATCCACCTCCTTCCAGCAATCTCTAGACAAGCAAACCTCCAGACCTGGGTTTGGGGATTCCCCACGATGATATCCTTAAGAAAATCATGGCAAAGAATCTCGGAGTCCGGAGTCTGGTTTCCAATGAAGGACGACCTCCAGGATTGGAGTCCCAGAGACGAAAAACCAAACAAAAAAAACAAACAACAGGGAAGAAAACCTCAGAGAAAGAAAATAAAAGGGAAAGAAAGACAAAGGCAAAGCCGCAAGCAAAAACAAACAAAAAGAAAAAAAGGGAAACCCAACATTTTGCACACAAAATGTAGGGACGGGGATGTAGCGCATAACAAATGGTGACTATCTGGGACAAATGCCTTAGCGCATTTGAGAACTATAGAATCTCTAGTTAGCAAAACTGGAACATGCCACTTCCCGAAGCGTCTGACAGGCAAAGAGAAACATATCTAAGAGAATCCAAGCCACACAGGAATTAGTCCGGAGTCCTTCATCAGTGGTGTCGTGTGTTCTTTGGAAGGAAATCAATCCGATGACCTCTGGGAGGAGTAGAGAAGAGGCACTAATTACATCGAACCAGTCATCAATTTGCTCACTTCCCCCGGAGACTGGAGTTTTGTCCCGCTTTTCTTCTTTTGTTATTTTGTTTATTTCTGGGTGGGGAAGGCGGTAATTCTTTCACCATTAAGCTTAAGCTTAGCTAATTTTAATGGCGGTACTCCTTTCACCTATCCACCCATACTTAGATGTTTGAAGAGGGGATAAAACTCAAGACCTGAAAAGAATTCAGACCTGGGTCAACCAATTAGTACAACCAATCTACCCTTGACATGTCCAATTACTTGTTCCTTATATTACTTGTGTTCACTAATTTCCAGACTTTCGGAGACAACACCCGATGGAGATTGCTCAAAATGTGCCATAACCTATGAAACAACCCCGGAGACCGAGCCAACTCCACCGTACTAAAGACAGATTCTAAAGTTAACTATGCCATAGACATCGTACCAGAAACCATAGTTTATGTGAAGCATTCCAATTCCTACAAGGAAGAACAAAATGCTGGGACCCCGAAAGAAAACCGAAAGAGAAAATTAAAAAATAACAAAAGAGGACTGCCCCAGAAGACAGCCGACAAGGCTATTTACAAGACAGGGTACCTCGCAATGAGGCACTCAGAAGAAATATTTACAAGCGGAAGGCTTTACATATAATACAACTTTGGACAAACTTAACCTACTTGAAGTAGTGTTTGAGAAACTATGCATTAACGGGCAATGCGACAGTTCACTAGTCAGAGTGTTAAGGTGGTAAGTATTTGCCCCGTAGATTTCTGAGATGGGATATGATCCGAGCTAGAGTCGTTGGAACTTGGTATGCCTTCCTTTCTTCTCCTGGGCCTTGTCCCACAATAGGACCAAATCTGAGATCTGAAAAGCCTTGTATTGGGCTCTTCTATCAAACCATCATTTTACCATTGCTTGATGACACGCAAAATGTTCAAGGGCTGCGTCTTGCTGTTCTTTCATTCGCACTAGATTAAAGAGCCGAACCTCCATGATATTGTCTCTGTTGCTAAATTCCTGCATAAACTGTAAAACTGGGATTTGTAAGTTAACTGGGAATACAGGGTTCTGACCATAAACCAGATGGAACGGGGATGTTCCCAGGGAGGCCTTAATACGAATGCGATCCACCCAGAGGGCGAATTTCAAATTTTGATGCCAATCTCGGGGATTCTCTTCTAACAGGTGTTTGATCACTTCAAGTAGATTTTTTTTCATTGATTTAGCAATGTCATTTCCCTGGGGATAATAGTTACTGGAGAACTTCAAAGTGTTCTTCCAATTGTAGGTCCATTCAAGTAACTGCGCTGAAGAAAATGCTAGACCATTGTCACATACCAAAGCAAAGGGCATTCCAAATCGTTTGACAATATTTTCTTCCAGGAATTTGATAACCACGTCTGTTGTGTTGTTTTTGTATGGTATAGCCTCAGACCACCAAGTGCAATAATCAGTAGTAGTGAGTATGTATCAGTGATTGGTAGATGAGTTGGGGTTGATTTCCCCGATGAAGTCAAATGCCAACTGGGTGAAGGGTCTAGCCTCGTAGACTGGTTGTAAAGGCATAGCTGGGTTACGCTCATGATGCACTGCGGTTTGGAAAGTATGATATTTTTTGACATGAGTGTAAACGTCCTTGAATATAGGGCCAATAGTATCCGACCTGGAGGATCTGATGGGCAGTGGCATCGGCTGAGCCATGCCCGATTCCAAACTGCCTGTGAAATTCATTAATCACTCTCACAGCTTGGTCTCTGTCGATGCATCAGAGATACACCCCCTCATAGTTTCTACGGTAGAGCGCAGAGTTTTTGATCATGAAGTGAGTGCTTTTCATCTACAAGGTGCGACGTTTGTGGGGAGGTAATCCCTCTGGGCATTTATTATTTAGTAGCAAATACACCAAATCGATATACCACGGGTCTTGGGTGATGGATTCCACTGTGTAAGTTTGACATTCTATGTGGGGAGTCTCTTCTGCCATCGGTCGACTTAGTTCCTAGCCCTAGACTATCTTCATGGGCTACATTTCTAAGTCATACTCCTGGAGGATGGCCTTCCATTTCCCCCGTCTCTCTCCCAATTCACTCTGCACCAGCAGAGACTTGACGGCCTGGTCTGGAATGATAACATGTACTTTGCTCCGGAGAATATAATGCCAAAATTTCTTCACGGTGTGAACTAGAGCAAAGGCCTACTTTTCTAGTGATGAATATCGGACTTTGGCATTCTTGAAAGGGGAACTCATGAAAGCTATTGGTCATTCCTCCCCTTCAACCTTTTGAGTCAACACTGCTGCGGCAGAGTGCGGTGAAGCAAAAGAGTAAATGTAAAATGGAAGGGAATAGTCTGGACTAGCCAGGACAGGTGCTTCCATTATTGTCTGTTTGATCTGGGTGAATGCCCGCTTTTCTTTAGGACTCCACTCAATCTTGGTATCCTTCTTCATCATCTCATTGAGTGGTTTGACTATTTCTGTGAATCCTGTGATGAATCGCCGTATGAAGTTGATCTTTTTGCAGAAGGATCGCATCTCTTTCTTGCTGCCAGGCATTTGTAAGTTTAGCAATGCTTCGACTCTATCAGGGTCTATGGATATACCCTTCTCAGAGACAATATGCCCGAGAAAATTTCCCTCGGTGACCCTGAATATGCACTTCTTGGGGTTGAGGGATATTCCATACCGACGACATCTCTCACAGATCTGAGCGAGATGGGCAGAATGGTCACGCCTATCCTGGAAAAAGATGGTCAAATCATCCATATAGATGATTATGCACTGATTCACAAGGCCCTCGAATGCAATGTCCATGGCCTTTTGAAATGTAGCCCCTGCATTGATCAGACCAAAGGGCATTCTCTTGTATGCAAATGTTCCCCACTTAGTGGTAAACACTGTTTTCTCCCTATCCTCATACTTAACCATGACCTGGTTATATCCTGAGTATCCATCCAAGAAGGACATCATCTGGGATCCATTCACTATCTGCAACACCTCATCCAATGAAGGGAGAGGGTGATTATCTTTCTTGGAGGCCTTGTTCAGGTTTCAGAAATCCACGCAAAGGCAGATCTCACCGTTCTTCTTCCTCACAAGGACTAGGTTGGCAACCCACGTAGTGTGCCAGATTGGGAAGATTATCCAGGCTGACAGCAGTTTTTCTACCTCCTGAAAAATCAGAGGCTCAATTAGGGGGTTGACTGGTCTTTGCTTTTGCCGAAAGGGCTTAGCATCAGGTTTCAGGGGAATAGTATGGGTCATGATGGATGTGTCATATGTTTTCAAGTCTTCATAACCCCAGGCAATTACATCGATGTATTCTTGGAGAACCGCGAGAATCTTCTCCTTTTCCTCAGGGGACCAGGAGGTACCAATGTGAATAATCTTTTCCTCACTAGGCTGGCTAATGTTAATCTTTTTGAAATTTCCTCCCTTAGAGGAGGATGACACCTTCTCCCAGGCCCGAGGGTTCGAGTCAAAGATTCATTCCAGTGCAACCATCCCCTTTGGGATGGTTTTAGTAGGTAGGTCCATGATCCCATCGTCATAGTCTTGTTCTTCCACTATCTAGTTTTCAAAGATGCCAACATTCGCCATGAAGGCCAGGATATGCTGATCATCCTCAAAAACCTAGAAGTGGGTGACATTATCTAGAATGGATAGGGTAGGGACCATCTCAACTAAAAATCTCTGGAGTTTTGAGCCGGCCATTGGCTCAAGTGTGCTGGCGGAAATGGCGAGGGAATCTGGGATGTAGTTCCATCGCCTGGGAATGAGGTCAATGCCGAAGGCATTGAAATCTTCAATAAGGCTCCAAGCCCGGTTGCGGTATGTGGCCAGCCTTTTGTCTTGACATGTGTATTGACTCCAGACTTGTTTAACAATCAACTCTGAATCACCCAGAGCCCAGAGGCAGGTGACACCTTTCCTTAACGCAAATAAGAGTCCAAGGACCAAAGCCTCGTACTCTGTGACATTATTTATATAGTTAAACTATAGTTTGTAGGATGCGAGGAAGGACTTCCTCGCGGGTTGATTAGTTCTATCCCAGGCCCGCAGCCTTGTTTGGATCGGGACCCGTCGAACTTGAGGGTCCATAAGTTGTTCGTAATCTAGGGTTGGGAAAGGGGGGTATTCTTTGGATTATTGTTGGGAGGTTTAGGAGGGGCTCCCTCCCGAACTACTGGCATGAATGTAGAATTTACCTCTGGAGGTGTTTGGATTTGGGATTCACGGGGAGATGGCACCAAAGGAGTGCATCCCATAGGAACACTGGGCCCCAGGGAATCAGTTACATGTTGTTTATTCTGGAAGGTATCGAGGTGCCGATTAGCGACTAAAAGACATGGTCCACACTCGAGCTTCAAATATTTCTGGTAGTGTACTCGACACCAAGTGCCAGACTGGAGTGTAGCAAGGGTTGTTGTGGCACCTTGAGAGTCAACCTCAACTCTCATCTTTTCTTCTAGGTCCTGGGCTCTCTATAGTACTGCGGGATCTTCTTCGGGAATGAAATTGAATGTTAAAATTTCAAAGGGTCAGTACACCCCCAGAGAAGCCTCAGAGAAAGGGACCTCATTGACCCTTCCAACCTCGGTAAGGGCCTGTTTCATCCGGTGTTCACTTTCGATCAGGATCTTATTGGACTCTCCTTCCCATGGAAGCCATAAGTGGGTGAAGTCGGTTGAAAAGTATCCATTCAAGGACTTAGACCAATTCTAACTTAATAACATCCCGTAAGTCCGTGGGATGTCCACCACTTAGATTTCAATTATGCTGGCTATCCTGGGGTCCTAGATAAGCTATATTCAGACGTTCTTCAATTCTCCCACCATTAGATGGGGTGGGATGGAATCTGAGCTTCTGACAAATGGATAAGGGCATGATGTTACCTAAAGCTCCAGAGTCTACTAGGAAATTGTGTATATTTTTACCTTGGATATTCAGGCCTAGTAGGAAGGGAGGATCCTCATTATTCCCCCAGAAGATGATCGTGTTAGCATCTTCGAATGAGACAGTCTTGGGCAGGCGGCTGACGACTTCTGGGTTCCCCAAGAGCTTTAGAAGAGACTTCTTCTGCTCGGGACAGTTTAGCAAAACCTCCATCAAGGTCATGGAGGTGGTGGTCTATTCTAACGCCTTCGTAATATCGAATCTTCCTCCTGGGAATTGGTGATTTTCCTCTGCCAGATCTTTTGCTTGGTTAGAGCTAGGACCTTTTGGAGGAGCGGGTCGGTCAGTCATGTTATTTCAGGGAGGAGGAGTGTCTTTGATAGGAGGTGTGGGCGTGTAAGCTAGTCCTTTACCAACCTGACTTCGAGTATTATATGGAGTCTGCAGGTCAGTACAGGCATTGGCCTTGAAGGGCAGGATAGATTCATCAAAGAATCCCTACAATTCAGATTCTTCTTCATCCTCCCTGGAAGTTCTGAAGAAGATGGTGTCACAAGTGAAGGCACTGTGGGTTGGCCCTTGGACAAGGGGTTCTGGAGGGGTGGTGTCATGCGACTATTGCCTATCTAGCTGGGAGATTATGATGACCTTTTCTAAGGTGGCACAATTCACCTCGTTGTGTGAACCCATGTTGTGCAATCTAAACCAATTAGTCATGGGCTGGAAGTCTACAATTAGTGTGAAATGTGATGGTCCAGCACCATTTTAGTTGGCATTTTGGTTCAGAGGCGGGCCTGCAGTGTTCATGTTATTATTTCATCACTGTTGATTGGGCCTAGACCCATTATTGAAGTTTCTTCCTTTGGCATTGTTGTTTCGTTGGTCAGAGAAAATGTTTCTCCTCTAAAAATTTGAATTTTGGGGCATGTAGGACCCCGCCTTCAGTTGGCCCATGTCCACTATCAAGGTGGATAACATTCTCCAGATGGATTCAACCTCGGCAGTCAACTGAGTGTTGATGTCACAATGTGACGGTTGTTGTTGTTGTTGGCTTCCCGGGAAGGTAGCAGTATTAGCCGAAGTCAAGGGCGGCAATCCTCCAGTCGTGGACGACTGAAAGAAGGGCACTCTGGACAATTGTGTCTGAGACTATTGTGCCTGATGCAGCTGATTCCAAGGGAAAGCCTCCAGACCTAGCATCATCTGGGTCTATGTTGGGTAAATGTACCAGGCCTGTTGGTCTATTAGGGGTGGCAAAGGATTCATCACCATCGAGGGGGCACCCATTGCCAGATTGGGGTTGTACCCCCCGGCATACACAGTTCTGCCAGGGATCATGTTGAAGGGTGTGCTCTGCCCAATCCCGCCTGGGGATTTGTTGAGACCACGGGACAGTTCTAAAGCTAGGTTATAGACTTTTGCCAAGGTGTTCCGGTCGCATGCGGCGGTTGTTTTCTAAAGGAGAGTGGAAACAAAAGGGTCCATTGTGTTAAGATAGGTCTGTATGGTTACTTCTGGGGATGGAATAAAAGGGCCCGTGCACCGCTTCAGGGTGCGCTGGAACCTATGGTTGAATGTTGCAAGAGGTTCATTGGGTTCCTTCTTGATGGAGATGAACTGGCTATGGGACTAGACTGGGTCCACATGCACGCGAAAGGCAGCCAAGAAGGTGTCCTCCATGTCCTGCCAACTATTTATGGAGTTGGTGGGAAGGTTAAGGTACCAGTTCAACTCACCTTGCCCTAAAGACAAGGGAAACATACAGGTCACAACATCTTCATGCTAGATTTGATGTTGATTCATGGCATCCTTGTATGCATGTAAATGCTCTTCTGCAGTCCGTGAGCCTAAGTGCTCATATCATGGGCAGATCTTCTCCGGGCGAGAGGGTAAGTCATTGATTGCGCCCAGAAAAGTTCCCATTGGGGACCTAGTGTTTCTGAAATATGCAGCCATGGGGGGAACTATATGTTGGGTAGTTTGGGCACTGATCCCTGGGGTTGTCTGAGAAATTTGGGTATTCTAAGGTATGCTAGACCCCCAAACAATAGTGGCTGGTATGATTTTCGAGGTCCATTTCTTTCGAGTAGGAGGCTTGAGTTCAACAAACCTTTCGGGGTTTGGGGCAGACCTAAGGATTCTTTCAAATTTTTCTAGGGAGAAAGACCCAATCCCGCTAAAGGCTTGCCTCTTAAAACTATAACTCGGGGAACCCTCAGGAGGTGTAAAATTAGAATCTCTGGAGGGGGATGAGTTCATGCCCTCCTTCTAGCGCTAGTTTCTGTTGACGGGGTTTTGCTGAGCGGGTCCGCCAACAGTCATAAGTTGTCACCGGGTTCTGGGGACACCAGCCAACTCCATCTACAAAGGTTGTCCGGGGAAAATTATATTCCCCGGGCCTTCAAGCACCTGGGTGTTGAGTCACGACAGTGTGGGGCTCGGTTGGGAGAAGTGACTATTTTTGAGGGGGATAGTTGGTTTCTTCAACTCATTACCTCCGGAGATTCAATAAAGTAAGGTTTCCCCTAGCATTCTACACTTAGAAAATAAAATGGAAAAAGACCCTGCAGGGTTAGAAATACTTCATCTAACTATAGTCATGCTTAAACGTCTAGAACATCAATAATACTCTGACATACTACACTAAATAATAAAGAAATACACAACCATCAGTTAGCATTTCATCAGTAGTGAGGAAAAAGAGGTCGTTAATCTATTTTAACATATCAGAGTAGAAGACATAAAGAACATAAAGCATGAAATACCATTAGCTCAGAAGCAGGAATGCGAACAACATCATTGAAAAGAATTCTTCCTTCTTCATTAACATCTCTTCCAGCAAGCACTGGTGCATGATACAATGGTGGCTCCAGGGGAGCATCTAACTATTGAAAACAGAACAATGGAGCATTGAGCTCTGCAGCTAAAGATGAGAAATCACTTTGCTATTACTATGGACAAAAAAATCATCAATTTTTCTGACCCTTGGAAATGGGCCGGTCTAGCTATTTATACAAATCCTCTAACCCTAACCCTATTTTTCATCATGTTTCAATAAAATACAATATCTGAGGGCCGGTACTACCTACGCCACCCTACAAAAGACCTTGAGAAGGAATAGGCCTGCCATGTCAGAAGAATGAGACAAGAATATACAGTGGAAGAATTGGCCTCGAGAAGAGAGCCAAGAAGGAGAAGAGAGGAAGTAGGTCCCTCGGGAATCGAGGCTACATGCCTCATAAATGGGAAATGCAGCACCCTGTCTCCAATGTGCCAGGTGTACTCTTGAGCGACACCTTGAGAAGACCATCCTATCAGAAAACCAATTGCTGAGTCGATGCCCCCTTGATGTAGCAAACCACCCTCTAACAGCCTTTATTAACCGCTTCTGAAAGTGACCGGTCAGCCTCGGGGACCAAGACATGGATCACTTGAAAGAATACAAAATTTTGGATCTAGGACTCCAAGATCTGGGAACTTACGTCCCAAAAGAATAAAGAATACCTAACACTTGAGTTCTCCCCGGCCTTCGGAGAAAGCTCAAGGTTTCTTATTATCATTGAAAGCCTGGAGGAGGTAGGAAATGCCATCCTCATCTACATCTTTTAGGCTGGCCCTTCGGTACTTGGCCACTTCAATTTGTTCCCCCAGGTCTAGAACATTTTCTTTAAACTCATCAGCTACTCTCGCCGCGTCATGACCACTAAGTATCATGCGAGTTAACTTTTCCATTTGGGCCCCATCTATCCCCTCTAGAGATTGATACTGAGACTTCATTATTTCATCAAAACTCCCCAAAATTGAATCTTCAGGGGTACATGTATCTGTGCTGAGGGGATCGGCCCCAGAAGTCTTTATTACAAAGGACTTGTATAAATTGAAAGAATATTTCACAGCGTTTACCTTATCTTGCAGAGACCCTACCAGTTGCTTGATTACCTCCAATGTGAGGTCAAGTCTGGAGTGCTCGGTTCTCACAAAATCAAATGATTCATCCCCTAGAATTCTAGATTCAGAAATCATATCCTCTCCTAGAGTAAGGAGTTCCTCAAGCTCGACCTTCCATGCTTGATAATTCTCGATATCACCCTCCCATAGGTCAATAAGAGTCTCCGCCTGGTGAATGACCTGCTGAGCCATGTATAAATTTGGGAGGGTGGACACCAGGAAATGCTGGGTGTTTCCTATCTGTAGGGCAACCCACTCATCCACTGCCTAGGCCTTCTTCTTCATTACTCATAGGGAATCTATGTCACTCTGTGGTAGATCTTCAGAGGTGGAGGCCTCCGAAGGAGCGGCATTGATAGGTTGAGCCAGCTCAGTGAGCAACCCCATAAGGTTTGCATTCTTTTATTTTTCTACTTTGATCCTCTGGGCTTCCTTTTCATAACGGGCTTCCACTGCCCTTGCTACCTCCTTCAACAAGTCCACCTCACCCTGCTTCCCTCTTTTTCCTAGTGATACCTCTACAACATTATAGTCCTTGGGCTCTGCGGTTGCTTCATCAGTGTTTGGGGGAGGTGTTGCCACTATGACAACTATTTCTCCACCCGGCCCAGTTCAAAGGGTATGAACTATCTGGGCTTTCTTGGCCTTTGGCAGGGCCTAGAATTGGGCCATCATTTCGGCCAGGGAGAGAGGAGTTACGGGAGTGGACTGAGCTTTTCTTTTCTTGCTCTCTATCAGCCACTGAGGCGGTAGGGGTGGCCTTCCTACCAGAATTTGTTCCCTTGATTCTTCCCCAGTGTCCTGTTACTATTGTTCCTCAGTGATGTGGGACCTCATCCATCCCTCTCCTTGCATCTACTTCTTCTACAGCAATGTCTTCTTCAACCTCCATCTCCTCAGCCTTGTCCTTTGTATCCATTACTTGGTCTGGACTTTGGTAGGCTTCCTCAGGGATTTCTTCTTCAAGCTGCTCTTCCTGTTGCTCTTCTTCTACTGCCGGGGCTCCTTCCTCTGTTGGCACCTCTTTTGATAGTAGGGGAGGTGTTGGGCCAATATTTAGAGTTTGGGCCGCTGTAATCACCTGCTGAAAGGTTGCTCCCGGGAGTGGCCCTTGGAACGTGGTAGCTGGGGTTACGGTTATTCCCAAAGGTTTGGTTCCCCTAGTGGATGTCATTTGTTAACCTTGCTTTTGTTGGTCCACTCCCAAACCTTGCATCGCTTGAGCCCTAGAGGCAATCTCAGGCTCTAGCTCTTTCTCTTCTACCTTCTTTTCTTGTTCCTTTGTAGGCTCTTGTTCAGGAGCTTCTTGCTCTGTAGCCTCTTGTTCTGCCCTCAAGACTTCTGTCTTTGTTTGTGTATTGTCCCCCTGCAAGTTTCCAAACTCATCGGTTGCAAATACATCATCAAATTCCTCTTCCAGAGGGGGACTGGCCGAGACTTCTATAGGCTTCATTCCCTTCTCCAGCTCCGGGGAACTGGAAGAGAGGATTTCCACATGTTGGGCTTGAGACGTCCCCAACTCTGGCTCTGCCTTAGGATTTTTGCTAAGCTTCTTCTTTCTCTGGGTAACTAGAGGTGGCCATGCATCTCTTATTACTACCGCCTCCATGGGATCCACCCCCGTTGCCCTTACCATTAAGGCTGCTAATGACGGGGAGGAGGAGGGACAAAGTGGCCCAGCCATGAGCGGTTGAGTGGCCAGCCACGTTATTAATTGCTCCCTCATCTGCTGGGAGGCTGCCACTGATTGCTTTATCTATTCTATGATGGGGAATTCTTACGCAAGAGGGGTTGTATCTATCCCTTTACCTTTATCGTCTCTCTGTGAAGAAGTCCCGGCCCCCGGGGTCAATTTTGGTACCAGCTGTGGAGTTAATTTTGGTGTCGATTGGGCTGCTCGGCGGGTACTTTCAGGGCACACCTTCTTAAAATAGGTGTGGCTTTTCTTGACCACCTCTCGAGTGATGTCTTCAATTGTGGGCCTTTCCTAGGCATCCCATTTTACTGGTGGGAGAGCCCTTGTGTCGATCCCCTTTGCCTTGTACTGGGGATCAGTAGTGGGGGCGGCGTTTGAGAAGTTTATCGGGAACCTCCAGAGCTTCAAATTTTGCATCATGTTGGCCATCATTCTAATATAGTGCCTACTCCGCACTGCCACATCAT
Organism: Thuja plicata; assembly: GCA_018584345.1. Taxonomy (NCBI): domain Eukaryota; kingdom Viridiplantae; phylum Streptophyta; class Pinopsida; order Cupressales; family Cupressaceae; genus Thuja; species Thuja plicata. The sequence goes on along the minus strand of MU225512.1, from coordinate 1,746,262 downwards.
CCTAGCAATCTACCCAAAAGTCCTCCATATGGATATGATGGGGCTCTAAAGCCCAGGGCAGTGTCGTTGCTATCCTTCTATGCGGATCAAAATTTTTCCGCGCTAAGTAAAATTATCCCAAGTTGTAACTTTTTAGTTCATTGTCCACCTCCTTTGCGGTGGCCAGGCTGCATGTGTAATTCCCATAGGTGATTGGGAATGGAATGTTGGGTATCTTTTTGAGGGAAAAGAGGGCATGCACCTCCATCATTTTCCTACAATACTCCAAGAGAACGATCTTGTCCCCATAGTGTTTGGGCAATCAGTAGGGTTTCCCAGAGAAGCTGGTGACCCTATTATAAGTGTGCTGTTGGAACTGGATATAATAATGTCCATAACTATGGACCAAATTCATCACTTCTAAGGACAGGCGGTATCCAGCGTCCCGGGTGGGTGTAAGAAGATGATAATAAATGAACGCGTCGTTTACCTGGCAAAAATTGGGGAAGCTTGCCTCCCATTGAACTTGTGGGAAATGGTCCCACGGTGCCTTTTGTCCGGGGCCAATCCTGAGCACGCCATCTATAAGTAGGCCATGGGTGTGGGGCCTCTGCTGTGCTAGGGCCCATAAAACATAGGAAGACATGTAGAATTTCTTCTTCTTGTTTAGTTGCTGGAACTGGGAGTCGACATGGTTGGAGATTATTTTTGCCCAGTCAAAGTATCCTCCCTTGGTGGAGATGCCGAGGAGGAAATAATACATCCATCTAGCAAAGTCTTGGGTGGAGGGCTACCCAAAGACCTGGGCCAATGCTATCATTCCCATTTGAATGCTCTCTTTGAACTCAGAGCGGGGAATCTCTATCTTCATTCTTTTAGGGCCCCTTTTTGGAGCCTTGAGCCAATGGGTATTCATATATACCTGGGCGGCATCCTCTAGCTATGTGAATTGGGCCAAGGAATCAGTCCTTGTAACCACCGAGGCCTTATTGAATTGTGGGATTCCCAGGCTTTCTTGGAATGTGACTGGGTCAAGGGACACCAAAGGAGTAGGGTATCCAGTTGGTTCTGCGGCCGCGAGCATAACAGCCCGAACATAAGAATTATAGTTGGTGGCCAATGTCAAGATAAGCTCCGGAGATTGCACAGAGCATGGGAAACAAGCCACCTTGAGGATTCCATAGTTCTCGACATTGATTGCTAATTGATCTCCAGCCTGTCGCTGGATGTGCATTATTTTTACCAAGGCCTGCATCTCCGGCCATGTTCCGACGCTGGTGTTGGTTATCAGCTTGACTTTAGACTCAATCTTTGAGCCCATAATGACGTTGTCCTGCACAAATTTCATAGTCAGTTGCATCTTCTCTAGGGCCTTCTCCATCTTAGACTTTACTGTTGCCCTGGTGGCTGCTGTGGAAGGTATCTCTAGACTTTCGGGTGGAGAAGATGCGGATGCTTCAGACATGTTTGGGAAATGAACTCTGAAAATCTGCACGGTAAAGCGACCATCAGAATACATTAATCAAAATAAATATTCTGGGGTCTGGACATCTTACCACCGCGATGCTCGCTTTTCCTGAAAATTTAGTTTCATTCAAAAATAACTGTAAAGAAAACGCATCATATAAACTTAAGACTTTTATTAAACATCTGGGTCTGGGGATTTTATCATGCTTAGCAAAGACACGGGATGGCTGATGGTAGGAGACCTAGAGCCCAGAGAAGTAACCATTGGTGAGGACGTGTGAAAAGGCAAGTCATCAAGCCCACGTGGGCACCACGTGCATAGGTATTAAATGGAAGTTATGGCGATGACAGCGGAGCCAACTGTCTGAACGCATGACAAGTGAAGGCCACTTGGCTGGAATTGATTGTGCGCATGGGACATAAATGAGGTTCTAACTGGTTTCATGGAGGAGAGAGAAAATTACCTATTTGAAACCAGCCGAGAGCTGAGTTTCAAACAGGTGTTTTTCTGCCCCGAAGTGAGTTCATGGGCAGAAAACCAGCAACACAAGCGACTCGACCAGCTTGTCAAGCCACCCGAAAGGATATACACAAAGGCTAAAGGATATATACATGGGATGGAGGGATATATATACCAAATATACATGAATATACACACATATACATATATATACATCACAAAATGATGTCTACAAGAAACCAGACAAGGCAGAATATATATATATCTATCTACAAACTGACTACCTCTGCACAGAGGGCAGACAACCCTCTGGCAGAGCCAACCTACCAATGGGCGACAGAACCAGAAAATAGGAAACAAATGAAATAGAAAGACAACAAAAGAAATAAAGACAAACAAACACCAAACAAACCAAAAGAAAATAGAAAGGCGGGAACGGAAACACCAACTTGAGAATGCCAAAAGGTGGAGGAAAGGAGTTACTGTGGGAGATTTGCAACAACTTCAGCTTGTCAGATGGTCACGACCATTACCACGAAGCACTCACAATTGCCTAAAATTGTCTAGAAGTGTTAAGAATGAATTACCACTAATTCTCTTTGCAAATTGCTCTGTTAATTGCTTTGAAATCGCTCTGTTAATCGCTCTGAGTGATCAAAAGTTTTAATCACGGTAAATGTGAAAATGACAGATAAGTTCTATTTATACCCGCAGTAAAAAGGTAATCCACCTCCTTCCGGCAATCTCCAGACAAGAAAACCTCCAGACCCCGGGCCCAGGGATTCCCCACGATGATATCCTTAAGAACATCATGGCGAAGAATCCCAGAGTCTGGAATTCGGTTCCCAATGAAGGACGACCTCCAGGACCAGAGTCTTGGAGATGAAAAACCCAAAAAAAAAAACAAACAATGGGGAAGAAAACCCTGGAGAAAGAAAACAAAAGGGAAAGAAAGAGAAAGGCAAAGCCGCAAGAAAAAACAAACAAAAAGAAAAAAAGAGGGACCTAACATTTTGCACACAAAATATAGGGACGGGGATGCAGGGCATAACAGCCCCATAGTTAACTTTTGTTTTAAGGATTCTGTCATCTCTTTCAAACCCGACCTCATCAAGGCCCATTCTCCTTTTCTTACTGTTCCTTTTCTCTTCCTTTAAAGTTAGGTGCATTATATTTCCCTCCTCACCTTCATCCTCATTCTTCTTCTCCTCTTTATCATCTCCCTCTTTTCCATCTCCCTCGATTTCCTTTTCTTTATATTCAGCACCTGTGCCCTCCTGGTCTGTATTGGGCATTTCCTCCACTTCCATCTGAGAATTGTCCTTTCTCAACTGTTCCTCTTTCTCATTTTCCATGTTCTCTTTATTAGTATCACTATCTCCATCATTCTGATCCTCTTTGTCATTTTCCTAGTTTTGTAGGGTTTCATCACCAGTCTTCTCCAGATTAGCCCTCTTCTTAGTTTTAACCCTTTTTTTCAGACTCTATTTTTTACTTTCCTTTTTATCCTACCTCACACTACCTTTAACCCTCTTAGGGATAGGTTCAGGAAGGTTGTGGGCATACTTAGAAATAAGCAAAATGATCCCCACATGGAGTACCAGATTACTCGATTTCTTTCTATGCTCCATCACACTATTATTCAAAGAACTCAAGAGATAGAAAGGGAACAAAATATTTTTACCATGCCTAAAGTAGTTGGCTAGGACAAAATGCAAATTAAATATTTTAGAGTATCTGTTGTGCATAGTAAAATAATTGATCATGACTGTAAGAATGTCGGCTGAATGAGATTTGATTTTTTGGATATCAACATAATCCCCTGTTCCTTTACTGAGAAGGGCCTCTTCATCTTCAGTTTTTGGGAAAATCTTGAAGGCTTGAGTTCCAGCCCTCTTATTGTCCCTATAGAATGTCATTCCCTCACAAGAAAATCCCATGATTTCTGAGATAACTCTCATGGAGAGGGTAAAATATTTCCCCCATAAATGCACTTTCCCATCCTTCCAACCCTCTGCAAACTATTTTGTTATCTCATGTCCCAGCCATGGAGTTTCTCCAGATACTGAGAAATGCCTCCTTTTTTCAGCCTTCTCCAAACCTTCTTCTTCTCTTTCCATTTAGTACAGTCAATTGGGTCCTCTCTCTTCATACCTCCTCCCATAGTTATCATCGCTTCTTGAAAATGTTGACACTTAGCAATATTGAACTCTGGATTCAGGCAAGCTTTACTGTTGTGATTGTTCCAGTTCGAGTTTAACACCCAAAAAAGCATGCAGTGTCACTGATCTAATTAATCCCATTTCCTTTGAATGACAACACACATTACTTTTAATAATTAACGATGACCTCATCATTATTTATGATTATTTATAACTCCTTCAATACTATTCATCCTATCGTACCTGATAAGACTAGCCATCTCTGTTTTAAAATCCGCCTCACCTCGCCATGATTGCATGAAATCAGAGTACACACCCATGTTTGCTAAACCATCCGCCATCATATTACCTTCTTTGTAAACATGTGAAATATGGTAATCTTCAAAATTAGAGAGTAAAGATTTTGTTTTTTCAATGATATGGATTATTGTCCATGAGGCTTCATGAGTGCCTTTAATACAATTAACTTTGTGATAAATTGTTGTCTGCATAAGAAAATGAAGATTCTGACTCTATCCTCTGGGTATCCTTGCTAAGAACAACACTGTTCCATAGGTACACAATTTTTTCTAATGGGATTTTTGTTCAACAATTACCTTATTGCAGTCCTCTTTTCCCTAAAATATAGTAAAATTTTGAATTTTTTGATTCTGTTCGTGTGATAGTGTGGATATATCACAAAGCAGCTTGTGACAAGAAATGGCAAGCTCTCATACATTAGTATGTATCTTGATTTACACAACTATCACTTGCAACCATAGGTATGTTAACGCTTAGAGCGTTAACACTAGAAATATTTATATAAAAAATATAATAATAATAAGTTTCCCAAACCAAATTTGTTAACACAAACTTAAAAATATCACCACAATTTTGAAATTAATGTATTGACATTTAACAATAACCAAAATACATTGGTAATCACTGTTAACATTGCTTCAGTGTTATCACTGATTATCAGAGTTAATTCCATAAGTGTTAACAATGTTAATTAGTGTTAATGCCATAAGTGAACATTGTTAATTAGTGTAATTAGTGTTAACACTACGATGTTAACACGCCATATTAAAATTTACAGTTTTTATTGAAGTTTTTATTTATGATAGATGTTGGTTATCTGGTTTAGCTCGTTCGATGAAAAAATTACACATGATTGAAACTAGAAACAAAAATGTCATTATATATTTTTTCTATTTGCTTTATATAGTGAATATCTTGAGAAATTTTAATAATTGTAGTGTTACATAGACCCTAAATTTATATGATTTTTAATTATTATTTTTATGGCAGTGATGGGCATATTTTAGGTCAATATCTAACTCATTTTCTGTGGTGTGTACTTTTTAAATTATTTTTTTCCACCTAAGGTCTCAGTGAAGATGCACATTGCCATTAAGATCCTTGAAGTTGCTATTACTATGGTTCATTTTCTCATGGAATTCTTAGGGGATCATAATCTAGCATCTACAATTGATGTGGTTATTTTTGTGTGAGGGATTATCCAGACTAATCCTAATATTAGATCTTCAATATTGGCTAGGTTGTTATATATTGTTATATATTGAAACTAGAAACAACAATATCGTTATATATTTTTTCTATTTTCTTGATATAGTGAATATCTTGACCATTTTGAATAATTGCAGTGTTACGTAGACCCTAAATTTATATGATTTTTAAATTCTTTTGTTATGGAAGAGATGGGCATATTTTGGATCAATATCTAACTCCTTTTTGTGATGTGTTCTTTTTAAATTATTTTTTTCCACCTAAGGTCTCAGTGAAGATGCACATTTCCATTAAGTTCCTTGAAGTTGCTAGCACTATGGTTCATTTTCTCGTTGAATTCTTAGGGGATCATAATCTAGCATCTACAACTGATGTGGTTATTTTTGTTTGAGGGATTATCCAAACTAATCCTAATATTAGATCTTCAATATTGAATAGGTTGTTATACACTTTTTATCATATATGAGCTTCACAAGTGTGCTCATGTTTTCTATGGATTATTGGAGAGTACTCCCTTTCTCTTACTGAAGTGGAAAATGGTTTATTAACCATCAAACAACCTCTTGGGCAGCTACCATTTTACACAATTTCTGAAGATGGTAAGGTGAGTGATCTGAGGTCATTGACCACTAACAAATCTCAGTTGCTAGCATCCATGACCATCTCCTCAAGGTGATAATCAATGTTTTTGATTAAGGTAACAACATGTTTTGAAGGGACCACGAAACCCTTTACATAGAAACATAAAGATAAACAGGAAGCAACAAGAAAAACAATGAGCTATCAAGCATGATAGTACACCGAGAAAGGGCTAAAAGCTTGATAGAACTTTAGAGATCAGAACAAAGAAAAATAGAAAACTACAAACAACAAAAACTCCCAGCAGTCGAGGAACAAAAAGCTTCCACAAACCAACAACCTCCAGCCAAGTAGCTAAACATTTTCCATCTGGTCTTCTAGCATCTAAAATTCAACCATTTGAAGTTCCAGGCACTAGATCAAATCCCTCGGCTTGGTAATATCTTTGGCCTAGATATCGGACTTCCTTTTTGTGCTAGAGCATGTCCTAGATCTAGGACCCAAAATCTGAATTTCTTGGGGGTCTTCATTTTCATGCTTTACCTTGTCATTTTAGTTACTCTTGAGAATATTATAAAGACAATTCAAATTATCCACAGATTTTTTCATGCCAATTTTGCTGATGTTTGCAAGTTTTTTTAGAAGTACTATGTTGTTGTTAATCTTATCAGTCATATTTTTAAGCCTGTTATCTACCAGAATGCTAATCTTTTTATCCATGTTGTTAACCTTATAAAACACATCATTACCTTGCTGATACATAATTGAGTCATTGTGCATTTTTTCCACTATATCCTCCAGCAAAGAAATTCTATCTTCCATACTTTTATGGTTAGCATTCATCTGATTGATATCGTCCTGAATCCACTTATCCATTTTGTAGCTATTCTGCACTTTGTTTCTAGCCATTTGAAGGAAGGTAAGAGAAGCCATCCTTTTAACATTGACCTCCCTCTCATGGAGATCATCATTAAGGATTCTACTCTTCTGATCATTCTTCACTTTACCTTTATCATTCAGGATTTCATGGATGTGCTCATCATTGACAACTTTAATAGTTTCCTCATCAGGGATAGTGGTCTCCTCTTCATTCTTATTATTTACCTTGTCAATCTCAAAAACATCCATTTGCCCCTTCACATTATGAGGGATATGACAATCTTGGTTTTGTTCCTCCTCCTCAACAGTTTTACCATTGCGATTCTCAATTTATCCCCCAACTCCCTGTTAGAATCCTGAATTTCTTGATCCTGCTCCTTGTCCACCTCATTATTGGAAGTGAGGTCCTCGATGTGGGTGTCATTGATATTGTCAGTTTCAACCGTGATCTCCTTGAGAATAATGTTCTATATCTTTTGGTCTTCCTCTTTCTTGCCTTTACCCTCCAGCATCTCAACTTTACTAATTTTAGTATTAAGCTCATCATTTTTGCTTGGGTATCTAATGCTACCCTCATCCTCAGAAGAGACAACATCCTAATCATCATTTTTTTTCATTCCCTCAATATCATCATAGATAGATAAGGAGATATTAGGCTCAACAGGGCTATTACGACTTTTTTTAGCTTTAGGCTTACTAGGGCTCTTACCAGTGGGCATATTCATGCTCTTCCTTTTAACATTCTCAATGCTCTTGGGGATAGGGTCAGGGATATGGTCTTTAATATAATCCATTATCAGCAATATAAGACCTTCATGTAAAGGTGATAATCAATGTTAACAATGTTAACACTTATGATTAACACTAAAGTAGTGTTAACACTGATTATCAATAAATTGCAGTGTTGAAACTTAGGGTTAACACTAACAATCAATGTTAACACTTAGGGTGTTAACACAGATTGCATGTTAACAGTTGGGGTTGAAACTTAGTGTTAACACTGATTGCATGTTAACACTAATTTTTAGTGCTAACATTGATTATCAAGGTTAACCCTAAGTGTTGATACTGATTAGGGTGTTAACACTAATTATGTGTTACCACTTTTTAAATTACGTGTTAACATTTCTTACTAGTTGGTGTTAACACTAATAGTCGGTGTTAACACCAATTATCAGCGTTAAGACAATTTTAAATTATGTGTTAACACTAATAATCAGTGTTAACACTATAAGTGTAAACATTGTTAATCCATGTTCACTTAGGGTTAACAAAGAAGTAGTGTTAACACGCCATATTCGAATTTGCAGTTATTGAACTTTTTATTTATGATAGATGTTGACAAAATTCTCATCCTTTAATATTTGGTTGATATGTTTCTTCCATTAAGCTTTATCCATTTAACAAAATCCCCATCTTTTATCCTTGGATACATAGTTGAAGAGTCCCATTTTAGCTTTAAATCTACTCCCCTTCTTTGACTTGTTTTAACACTAAATTTAGTGTTAACACTGAAAATTAGTGTTAAGACACAATCCATGTTAACACCCTAAGTGATAACATGCACTCAGTGTTAACACTCTAAGTGTTAACACTTATAATCAGTGTTAACTTTTAAATGTTGCAAAAGTTGCTAAGCAACTTTTTACATCTTTCTAGCAATTTTTGATAATTTAGTGTAAATGTGATTTTACACTACTCTAATCTTATCCTAGACTCCAATCTAGGTTATAGCATGACTCTAAACACATCCTAATCCTAATCACATCATGATGAAATCATCAGGCTCCTCTAACCAAACATAGGGCTATTTAACACTGAAGCCCCTAATTGCAACATCCTACAGACTTAGGAGTCAGATTGACCTTAACTCCCTATTGTACTCACACAATATTGTCTACATGACCTTATGAAATGTACATAATCCCACTAAGGGGTTACACAAAAAAATTTGGAAAGGATTGAATCTATCAACCCATAGGTGCTCCTGCACCATTCTCCCCCTCTGCACAAAGACTAAGGAACATGAGCGGACACCAAAGAGATGTAAATCCCAAGCTTCTTGATGCTTCAATGCATTGTTAACTTTTTGTTTCCATCATAGGGAGACATTAAATAAGAAAGGGAAGCTTTTTAGGGTAGCAAGGAATGCTTTGATGGGTGTATCCTCCTTCAAAGTTTATAATATTTGCATATGGGTCTGCCATGGGAGCATTTTATACCATGAAAATGTGTAGGTAAATAAATTTATCCTATTTACCCTTCTCTTTCTTCCACATAACACCCAATTCTAATTTTTTCCTCCCTTAATTAAATCCTTTCTCTTATCAAACTACATGTTTTCCCCTAATTCTAGAAGAAAGAAAAGGAAATCATCCATTTTAATGACCATAAATTATTTTGAAATAAATCTTATATTCAGATTCTAGTATTGTTACAAAAATAAAACAATATATGCTGACAATCTAACTTAGTTTTACATAAATGAACATACGGTTAAGTGCGATGCTATAGTAAAACTAAAGTGAATGTATGGTTAAGTGCTACTATAATGCTATAGTAAAACTAAAGTGAGTGTTTGTATTATTGAATTACCAATTGCAAAATTTTCTAACTTATCTTAAATACACAACATTCCATATGGTAGCTTTGTGAGAACTTAACTGGCTACAACCATGAAAAAGAGATTTAGTGTATCCGCAAGAGAAAGCTTATTTTGCCTTTATTTCATGGAGACATGAATTAAATGAAATCCCAAGAAGCAGAGAAGATCCACTTATCTAAAGTTTGTGTATTAAGGATGAATACAAACAGTTCAAGAAGAAGACATATGTGACCTTGTTTCAGTCATATCAAGTTCTCTTCATATTATCCAGCCAGCCACAACGTAGTGGTGCTGCAAACTGATTGAAAATATGAAATGCTTATGCTTTTGGCGTAATGTAATTGTAATAATGTAGCCACCACAAAACAATAATCTAAGCCAAAAATAAATAAATAAAATATTGGATAGGTTACATGTAAATTACTTAATGTCCATTATGCATGAGTGAAAATCTAAGGATACTTTAGGATCTTTGATTCGGTACATCTGCAATTGGGAGGGAAAAAAATTTCAGTTTTAATTTGAGTTATTGGCAATTCAACAGTAAAACAATGTTTAGAAATTTTATTTTTGTAAGAATCAGATTGTTTAAGACTTAATCTTAATTTCATGATGGTGTAATCTTACCTTACAAGGGGGTACTCCTATTACTATTGGCCCTAAGAAACCAACTATTTTGGCTAAACAAACACCACCCACCACAAAGCCTTATAGTTTGGTGGATCAATTGCAAAAGAATCCAGCCCAAATATCAATTTTTGAGTTGTTAAATTTATCTCCTAATCACAAGGAGATTATAGAAAAAGCCTTGTGTGAGACCACGGTTCCTATAAACTTGGAGGAAGACAAATTTTAGAACATGGAAGGACACCTCACAGCCCCTCATTGTCTTTCCTTTTTGAAACAAGATGACATGTCTATCACACATCCTCAAAAATTACCCTTGCATATAGAGGTATTGATCCAAAGACATGGGGTTAAGAGAGTTCTCATAGATGATGGAGCTGGTCTACATATTTTCACTTTAAACCTTGTCAAGTCATTAGGGTTATCCAAGTCTTCCATTGATCCAAAGAAGCAAATCACTATTAAGGCTTATGATGAAGAGGAAAGATCTTCAAAAGGTATGATCATTCTACCAATTCAAGTGGGACCTATCAAAAAGGACACTATATGTAAGGTCCTTGACATGAAATTGACCTACAACATCTTACTAGGAAGGCCTTGGATACACGAGATGCAAGCGATACCTTCTACATATCACCAATGCATAAAATTTCCATACCTAGGGGAGGAGATCACAATTGGAGGAGATTCAAACCATTCCAATATTGTAATGCTTTAAAGCTAACTCATGAATTGTATATTCCTCATAATAGGGAAAGAATTATCTCTGATATTACCATGGAAGAGGCCAAAGAGAAAAAGTCAGAACCAACATCAAATGTCACATCTACTCCTAACCCTATTCAAACTAACTCAACTTTATCAACTAAGGGAAAAGAAAAGATGAGTTACGAGGGTTAAAATTTGAAGGATACTTCAGTTCAGACTTCAACCTTAAAATTGGAAACTTCTAAACCCACTAAGGAAGAAAGAGAAAAAAATAAGAAAGATCATTATGAAAAGATGAGTGACCTAATGCATCAATTTGAGAAACAATGTAAAATTAACTCAAAAGGAGTAGGGGAATATTCTGTTTCCCTCTTTGATTTACCTACATCTCCAAGGACACATGGGAAAGCATCCAAAGATCATCAACCTCATAAATACAATTCCCATTTTGTGAGGAAATGTGACAAATAAGAAATAGACAAATAAGATAATGAGGTATTACAATGGCTCTGGTGGTACCCTAATTTTTGATAATTTAGAAGTCCCAATCCATTATCAAGAAGCATGTTTCTCCATAAAAAAAAATATCAAAGGAAGGAAGCTTTATGACACAAATAAGTAGAATTAACTAATCGAAGCCTTCAGAAAATGCTAGAATTTAGACCTGCTACAAAGATGATTTTGACAGAGGATAAAAATGGTCAAATTTTAAAAATCTAAAAATGACCCAGTTCGGGAAATCAAATTTCCTATCTCCAGAAGAAATATTATCTTTTCATGAGGTGTTTTGGATTTTTAACCAAAGCCAAATCCGAAAGTTAGGTAGTTATTTTTTAGTTAGTTTATTGTTTTTTCAAAATAATTTGTAATAAGAGTTGTGTCTTTTCACCTTAAAAAGGTGTGAAAGCCACTCAAACACATATATACATAATGTAAAATGTAAAGAGAGGGGAATACAATATAATACAATTTTACATATTTGGATAGTTTTTAATCAACAAGTATAACATGGACCTGGATGTACTATTTTTTCAAAATCAATAAAGATAAGTCCTTTTTCTTTCACATGTGTAATAGTTTTATTATCATTTTACAATTAGTCACTCGGATAAACCAATAGAACTTCTTCAAAGTGATAGTTTGATGTGCATGCTTCCTAATTTGATTCATAGTCTATATTTTCAATTGGTTTTCTCATTTTGCATGGTTAAATTCCATTGATTGAGGCCTTAGTCAATTGGTCTGTCATCTAAGAAGTATTACCCTTTTGAAATATCTTTGAATTTGTTTTAGGTTGCATTTACATTCCATAACACCTTTGAAGTGTTAATTTTTCTTGTAAAACTATCTATGAGGTTGAACATAAGTTTGGAATGATCTTGACTCTATTGCCCATGGTAGAATAAGGCATTGGTCTAATAATTATTTGGATTTTAGTTATTCAGTTCATTGTTTATATTTTTGTGATATCTTATCTATCTATTCATTTCAAATTACATACACATTTACTAAACATTCTTTCAATTACTTAAAATATTTCAGTTTACAGTTCATGATATATTGCTTTCTATTAGATTTATTTCAAGTTCCTTGCCATACTTGAGAGAGAAGTTTGAAGTGTTTCTTATCTACTATAAAAGCATTGTAACTTGAAGGATAAGTCAAGGTATAGGCCTACCAGCCTTGGTTTTGCAGAGCCAAAATTGTAGAAGTTCCAACCTTGCCTTGGTTGTGACTTGTTAGTTGGCCAAATCACTTAGGTTTCCCAAAATTGGATTGGAAAGTCCATAGGAAATCCAATCTGCCGATTTGAGCACCAACTGGCTCTATAGAGAGGATGATAATTCAGATAATTCCAATGAAAGGGTGCAACATATCAATATCCAAACTGATCAATATGGCAAAGGATTTGATATCATGAAGAAAATAGGGTATAAGGGAAGAGGACCCTTAGGAGTTTGACATAGAGGGTTGTTAGAACCTATTGAACCAGTTTGGAGAGCCAAATAAGAGAAATCCGGCATAGGCTTTCAACATAAAGGAGAAAGTTCAAGTCCCATGCATGATTTTCATGCACATATTCATATGGTAGGTTCTAAAAGTGAAGATGATTCTAGAGATTATGAGTGGGATTCCTTGTCTAAATAATCTTTTCATGACATAGAGGTTGATACCATTCACATTTATGCAACTCCTCCTAAAGTTGAGAATCAAGAACATATGGCTCAAAGTTTGAATTCAACTCAAACATCAAGTGAACCTCAACAAGTCAACATAGAA
>MU225512.1:1704189-1732957 GCA_018584345.1 Thuja plicata | reverse complement strand
ATCCACATGCTTTCTTTCCCATAGAAATCTTAGAGGACTTTGATGAAGAGGATTTTGATCCTTCTTCCATGGACCATCTTGAAGAGGCACATGTCATAGACCATGATGATACAATGTATGAACCATCCAATGAAGTCATGTCCCTAACTCCTTCAAATGAAATTTCTATCAATAAATCTTTGTACCTTATGCATCACAAACTTATCGATTGGGATATTTTCGAGTCAAATGACTTACTCTACTTCCCTAATGACAATACAATGGCCCTATACCTCAATGCAGTCAAACTCGATTCTTCCACCAATGAATTCACTTTGGACATGATGGCAATGGAGTAGGCATTCTTTTGATTACACCACAAGGTTACACAATCCCAAAATCTTACAAGTTATTGTTCCCTTGCACTAATAAAATAGCAGAGTATGAAGCTTTGGTCATAGGAATCAAGACAACCTTGGAATGGAATGTCACAGAAATACAGGTCTATGGGGACTCTCAATTAGTCATTAATCAAGTTAATGATGAATATAATACTAAGGATGAAAAACTGATGCCTTACAAGAAATTGGTGGATAACTAGAAGAAGTAATTTGCTTTGATTACTTTTGCACAAATTCCAAGAGAAAAGAATAGAGCAGCAGATGCAATGGCTTCTTTGGCATCTTTACTTCAGTTACACGATCAAAATGAAAAGTATGAGTTCTTGGTGGAAGAATTGGTGAAACCAACATTTGACCTACCTGATACCCAAATTATTTCCCTTTTACATGGACATGACTCTCCATGGTATGGACCTATCTATGCCTACCTCAAAAATAAAACCCTACTAGACAAAAAATGCACTCAAAAGAAAAATTTTATAAGACAAGTAGCCCGTTATACTATCCTTTTTGACACATTGTATCGTAAAGGTCTTGACAGAACACTCCTTAGATGTCTAGAGGAAGATGAATCAAAATTATCTTTAAAAGACGTTCACAAGGGGATTTGTGGGTCACATTCAAATGGTTTAAACCTAGCTAAGAAAATCTTATGTATGGAGTACTTTTGGAAAACCTTAGAAAGAGACGCTTGTCAATATGTTAAAGTTTGCATGAAATGTCAATACCATGGAAACTTGATTCATGCACCGGCACAAGAATTACACCCTTTTTTCATTCTATCAATGGGGTTTTGACTTGGTTGGCATGATTTATCCACCTTCTTCAAATGGACACAAGTATATAATCACAATGATAGAATACTTTACTAAATGGGTTGAAGTTGTCCCTTTGTCAACTACGACAAGGAAACAAATTTCCATGTTTATCCTAAATCATATCATTTTCAGATATGGCATTCCTCATACCATCATCACGGATAATGGAAAAAAGTTTAAGAACAAAGATATTGATGAACTTTGTGACACATTCCACATCACACATCACTCTTCATCCATTTACTATCCCCAAGGTAATGGACAAGTAGAAGTTACCAAAAAGAACATCCTTAAAATCCTTAAGAGATCCATTGGAAAATTAGGAAAGGATTGGCACCTTCAAATCGATCCAGCATTATGGGCCTATAGGACTAGTATTCGAACCCCGACAGGAGCTACACCTTTTTCTTTGGTTTATGGGGCCGAAGCTATTCTTCCTTTAGAAGTTGAAATACCATCCCTCAGAGTCTCATTGCATGGATTAATAATAGATGAGGATTATAGAGTTGCCCACCTTCAAAAATTGGAATTGTTGGAGGAACATCAAACTCAAGCCTATGATCATTTGAAAGTGTATCATAATTGAATTTCCAGGAACTATAACAAGCATATCAAGCCAAGAAACTTTCAAATAGGGGATCTAGTATTGAGAGAAAATCCAAAAAATCAGGCTGATAGAGAAAAGAAAGGGAAGTGGGAAGCAAATTGGCTTTGTCCTTTTGTCATTGTTTCTTCATTTGGAATGGGGACCTACAAACTGGCCGATTATGATGGTGATGAATTGCTAGAACCTATCAATAGCATTCATCTTAAGAGGTTCCACACCTAATTTATAGGAAAGAGTATCAAAATAAAGAGTATAATTTGAGAGTATTAGATGAGTCAAGCATCACCCTTGTACATGGAAAAATTCAAAAATACCAAAAATAGGAGAAAAAATCAAAAATACAAAAACATAAGAAAATTCAAAAAGCCAAAAACATTTGAAAAGGAGAAAAAAAGTTCCTTGGTGAAAACCTAGCAATAGGCACCTTGGTAGCAAAAAAGAAGAAGAGAGAAAAACACCAATAATCCCAAGAGGTGAAAACCTGGAAACAGGCACCTTTTGTCCCTTAGGTGTTTCCTAGTTGCATTTGTACATATTGCGGTTTCCTCATCTTACTTGTCCATATCCTCATTGTATCCATCATTTGTGCATTGCCCTAATAAAGTCTCAGAGCTACATTTTGTCACATTCTAGGTTCAGTTGCCCTACGTTTCATATTGATCACATTTATCACGTGGGGGCACACATCATAGATTTTGGTACCAACCAGATTCAATAGTGCAACATTTTGGTCACACATCAGAAGATGATTTTTAGATTCAGGAGAGACATTTTGGAACCTTTGATGAATATCATTGTTCAACCCTAAACAGTTTGATTGCATAATATGCTCCTTGAGTTTCATTGACTTATTTTATCAGGATTAAAAAATTGACACACCCTAAATCATCAGATTGTCTGGAATTATTATTTGAAAATCTTGATACATTTCACAAACACTTGGAATTTTTGATGAGTTTTTCATTAAATTTTTTGAGTCATGTTATTTTTAGCTAATCAATGATGTTTCGACTAGATTGGTAATGATAAGAGACATGATGTTTTCTTAATCTTCTGAGTGACTATTTTGAGGAAGATTCTTTAACTTGTGTGAATTAGTCTAAGGACATGGTCATCAAACAACCATAGAGGACATTCATATGGGATGGAGGGTTAACCTTTGTTTGTTTACACAAAAGGATACCTTGGCTATTTAGATTTTCCATATCTTAATACCAACATCCACTTGCAACATTGAATCTGATTAAACCGGTATTCATACTCCCATAGTTGGTCATTCAACTAGTGAGGGTTGTACTTGGTTTTGTAGAAGGGGTTACCACATGAGGGAAAGTCATATTCATATTCTTATGGTCGTAGTGGCACCAGTAAGGATTGTATTGACTCCTAGTTCTGCCAACACTCTATGATGAAAATATATCTCAGTTTGCATTTCTTTCGCAAACCTCAAGGACAATTAGTTGCATTGCATTTTGCATGTTAAATTAATTGCATCTTCATGTTAGATTAATTGCACTTTGCATGTTAGATTAATTGCATCTTCATGTTAGATTAATTGCATGTTTCATTTTATCTTGCATTCTCCAAAGCTTAGTTCTCAAGTGGCTTGCCTTTCTAGCAATTTTCCAAGTTCAAGGGGGGGGGGATAAAGTTGACAACACTTCATCAAATTTATTGGTTTCAAGTCATTCAAAATGAGATTTTCCTTTGCATTCATCATCATTAGTCATTATTCATTATATATTCATGTCAAGGGAAAAACCAAGAAAAATAAACATTAATCATTATTCATGTATCCATATCATCATTTAGAATTACATATCATAAGTTCAATTGCATACATCCAAAAACAAAAAGATAGATGCATTTCATTTACCATAGCACTAAGTATTGCATTCATTGCATTGCATAATCCATACATGGTTAAATCAGAAAAGCATCTAGAAATAAGTTGCATTAACATCATTTGCATCCATTTATCTATGTCCTACTCTAAGACATTGCATCCATAGCACAATAGAAATAAGTGCATCATAGAAACATGTAGATATGCATAAAAGGAAATCTCATAACATCATCAAAGGAGGAATCAAAGATCATCATAGATAAATGTCCATCATCAATGTCTATAACATAAATCAGTACATCAAAGGTACATCAATACAATCATCCATACATCAAAGTCCTGATCAAAAATACATATGATACATCATCAATGCTATATCCAGATATCATGGGACCAAATCCGTCTCATGACCTAGCAAGGGCACTTGATCCATCTCCAGATAAACTTGTGCCTGACCCCCCTACACCATCAGGGTCCCTATAACCTACTCTATCTTGTGCACTAGGAGGTGCCTAACTTGTGCTTGCACTAGTAGGTAACTGAGCTAGAGTAGCCAGAAACTGCTGCAACATAGTCGTAACCTGATTCAATCTAGCTGCCACTACAGTCATCCCTGCATGTAAAACCCTCACATCCTACACTAAATCATCCATAATAGGAGGAACTAGAGGTGCCTATGATGCTATAGGATCCTTTGGTTCCTGAGGTGCTAAGGGTACTTGAGGTATCACCTATGTCATACTGACCTGTGGATCCACCTGTGGTCTCTATCCCTAAACTGGAACCTGTCTGGCCACCTAGACACATATATGTCTATGTCTATCCCAATATGCACAAACTATCAAGGGAGCCTAATCCTAAGCTACCTATACTCGTACTCGTCTCTGTCTAGGCTGCCTGAATCTACCGCCTGGGCCTCTCACATGTCCACCTCTCATCCCGGGTCCAGTAGCTCTCTGTACCCAAGGCACCCTAGGTTCCCTCTAAACTCTATGCCTACGCAGTCTACCACCATCATCCTCATCATCCCCATCATCTCCATCATCATTTGAGAGCTCATCAACATCACGAATGGGCTCTATTGGATCAGTAAATCAAACAAACCAATGTCGCAAAAACCACTCGCAATACTCAGCCGACATCCCTGCATCTGCAACCTGTGGCATCATATCCCATACACCATACCTGAGATGATCAATCTACAAACAAGCTAACCGATAGTCAACCTATGCTCCCCACATCGATCTATCAGCCTGTACCCTGGCATAGAGTGCTATACCCTATGGCATATCCTGCACTCAGCCAAACTAACAGAGTACTCTCCCGAAGAAAAATCTCTCAATGACTAATGGTGATCGGCCTATCATCCATCATGGTGAAAACATATATGGTAACTCATCGTCATCCTCCTGCCACCTCTCACACTATAGATATGGCCTCCATGCTACCTGATCAATATCACAATGGTACATCTCCAATAATCAACTTTGCCTAGGTGATGCTGGACAACCATGCCATCATATAGAAAAGCATATGGATAACCATGGGCCCGTACTCGAGTTGAAACTGGCCTCGTAATAGGCAGGTGCTCCCAATTCCATAACTGTAATAATATTGCACCTGTAGAAATAGCTGCACTGTGCCGATACACAATATCATGAAGATCATGATATAACTGAGCCAATACACAAGAGCCCCAATCCAATCTCTATGGATGTGCAATTAGGTCCTCTAAAATCTAGCCCCATCCAACCATGAAACCACAACCTCTCCTATCTGGAAAAATTAATCCCCCAATCACAGCTCCTAATAATGCTGGTAACTTGGGAAATGAGGCAAACTATGCCCAAGTAATGCAATCATCATCAATGGTGTTATCTCCAAACACCCATTTGCAAACACTACTATCATACACTGAATCATAATACACCCGCTCTCCATGAGTCAGGATCCTCAATAATCTATATACATCCTCTGGCATAATAGTCATCTCACCAAGAGGTAAATGAAATGTATTATGGTCAGAGTGTCATCGCTCTACCATATCTATCAACAAACCTCAATTCAACTGAAACCGAGGGAGATCTAATAGGAAATTGAGTCCACATGTCTCAATAGTACGCCACTCAGGAGGCGTAAGCTCATCTACTAGATCAAAAATCCACAACGCTACACCCGTACCTGCAACTTGCGGTAATGCTCCTACATTTTGAAACAAAGTGAATTATGTTAGTCTTTCTCTTGGTGAACCATTCTACGTCAATCAAAAAACATTAAATCTATCTTTGCTCTATCTTGAGCGTATCAACTTATTGCTCCTAACCTCTATATCGTGAGACACAAGGACAATTCATAATCATTTTTAATCATATCTTTTTGACCTATCAAACATTCATCATTATGACATTTCTAATATCCTAAACACTACGTGACATTTTGGACATACATTTTCTAGCTTGGAGTTTAATTGGGTCATCTGGACGATCAATCGCACTGAGTTCATCTATTTCCTATATCAAATTTCATATTCACTGGTAGGTGGCACTTAACTTAGTGTACGCGGATTTTTAAGCTCTGTGGCTTTTAAATCTTTAAAAGTGGCTCTTTACAAATCAGAGGCGGCGCTTAACTAATTAGGCGGTCTTTTACAGGCCTACGCATCTTTTCACACCTCATACGCGGCCTTTAAATATTAGGGTTTTTCAGGTGGCTCATTACTATTTGGGTGACAATTTTTCCCTAGCTCCTACGCGGCTCTTTAATGCACGGAGGCAGCTTTTCTATGCCCTACACGGCACTTTATCTTTCCTACTCGGCATTTTTCTAAACTTTTCCTAGAAAGCATTAAAAACATGTATTAAATGCTATTTCAAAACCAATAAATGCACTAAGGGAGTTCAAACCACTCACCGGAGGCCCGTAGTTAGGAGGTCTCTGATATCTATGCACTCACTCAAACCTATGCTCTCGAATGGGGACCACCATCACTGTCAATTGTCAAAGGCTCAGAGCAAAATATCAATAGTAAAAAGTGAAAATGAATAGTAAATTTGGGTTTTTCAACCTATTTAAGCTATTTTAACCTATTTTATGAGATTTTTGACCCGGTCAAACTTAATCTGCATATTCTACACACTGGGGCATTTGGTCAACATCTTTCCAAACATCATTGATATCAGAAATGCCATCATCTTGGATCTCTTCTATCAGCATTGTTCATCAATAACTTTTACTTACAATCAATATGATTTCATTTTCGAGGGGGCATCATCATATCATCAAACTGGGATTCTGCAACATACTTTATATCAAATCTGGGGCATTAAAATTTCAAACTTTATCAGTAGAATTTCATATCAGAGTTTTCATATCAAAGTTTCATATCACAACATCATATCAGGGTTTCATATCAGAGCATCATATCAGGATTTCATATCGGAGTTTTCATATCAGAGTTTCATATCAAGGTTTCATATTAGAGTTTTATATCAGAGATATCATATCAGGGTTTCATATCAGGGTTTCATATCAAAGCATCATATCAGGATTTCATATCGGAGTTTTCATATCAGAGTTTCATATCAGGGTTTCATATCAGGGTTTCATATCAGAGATATCATATCAGGGTTTCATATCAGGGTTTCATATCAGAGTTTTTATATCAGAGTTTCATATCAGGTTTTCATATCAGTCAGTCAGCTCATTAGTATCGAATCAACAATCAGGACGATCAAGCTTTCTTTGAATTAATGTGCTTTGCACATCAATTCAAAGAGGGGCATTTGTAGACACCTAAAATTGACCGGGTGTATCTCAAGCATTCAAAATTGTAAATCTTAGCCAAATGCCTTAAAATATCATCTCAATGCAAAACAAATGGACAAAAATCAAATCCAATTAAAAGATCAAATAATCATGAAATCAAATAATTAAATTCAAGCCTAAAGGGATTAATCAAATTATGCAATTGATTTTTCAATTGTATAGTTCAAATCAAAATGATCAAATCCAACCCTTTCACCCTTCCATGGCTAAATTAATTAAATGACTGAGTTATTTAATTCCTAATATCTTTGAGACAACCAACCAACTTTCCCTCCATTTGAGAACACCTCAAAGCTTTTGACTTAACCAAACTTTGATCATGATCAACTCACTCTACCCCCTACCCTTGGGAAAATGCTATAAATACAAGCCATTTCCTTTGTGTTTAGGATCCAAGAATTTCAAGAGAAAAATCATCCTTATTATAGGCATATGGAGAGCATTTGAGATCATTTGAGAGCTTTTGAGAGTATTTCAACATTTGCATAACATTTAGTATATCATGTTTAGGAGCATTTGTTGTTTTCTAACCTATCTTGGAGAATTTTGACCATTTTAAGCATTCTAAGCTAGATTTGAGAATTTTTTTATCATTCATTTCTCATTCTGGGATTGTCCTTGAGAGAGATTAAACCTGAGAGCTCTCTTAACAAAGCTTGGATAGAGAATCATGAGATGATATAGATTTTTAGCTTCAATTCTTAGATTAATTTGTATTGTCTTTCCATAGAATTGTTGTTCTTAATCTTAATTTCATGAAGGTGTAATCTTACACACACAATGTTGATTATAGATAAAATTCAGCAGCAAAGAGCATGTATTTGTCAACAAAGACTTGACAATTGGGTGACCTAGGGATTACACCTAATTCAAAAATTAATTGCCCAACATTCCAAATTCTAAAAGACAATTAGTCTCGCCAATATTCAACATAACCCACAAGCGGCTTTTCCCTACCAAAATCACATCCTCTCTAAGGTTTTTCTTTAATTATCCAGTTATAGAAAAATACTCAGTTTAATATGAAAATTCATAGTCAAAGCAGTTTGAACTGGTTACAGAAGCATCAAATCATTGAAAAAGCTAACAAATAAGCTTACAGTCTGTTACATAAAATAACTCTTCCTAGCCTTGTATGAATTGTCATGCAGTCTAGGATTATTTGTGCCACTTCCTTTGGAATTGGTGGCCATTGTAGAAACTCTTATCGATCTTTATTTACTCTATACGCCAACCCAAAAAATAAATTTAAGAGAGTAAAAATTTAATACACAAAGAGCGTGTTTGTAAAAAATGAGATGTATGGATTTGGGTCAGAAGGGCAACATTGTAATATGACGTGGGTATGTGAGGAAAAAATGAATGTCCAAATGCAGCTGCTGGTATGTGAGACCTACATAATCTAAATGAGTATGAAGAGGACAAAACAAACATGGCCATTAAAACCTAAATGAACGTCTATGAAAAGGTAAATAAAACTAAGATTACCTACATTCTGTCGCATCTCTTGCACTTATTGTTGCTATATTTTGTTCCATGTAATATGTCTATAACATGTAGTTATTGATAATTTTGTTTATTTATGTAATCATATCTGGTTATTGTCTATAGATGATGTAGATAATTTTGATTCTATATGTAATCATAGTTGGTTATTGTCTATAGCTATTGAATTTGTTAGCCTGTAATTTGTCTATAACACTATCTTGATGTTGATGCATCTATTTGTATAATGACATTTATGATCGATGTACAGATACACACATCAACATAAATGAATGAGAGCAGTAACCTTTTTAATCTTCAAAAGCAATGACGTTTTCATTTGCATATTATTGTGACTCCCTCAATATTCAATACCTATAATGTTAAGTATTTCATTATAATTATATGCATATTATAAATTCTTGATCACTAAACATTTAGCAAAACCATTGACTTTAGGATGAAGTGTCATCGTCTGGAGAAAATATTGTAAATACACTTCCTCAAATAGAGGTAATTTCTCTCACAATAAAAATATAGTTTATTTTATTTTATTTTTCTTTCAATGCCCTTTACTTATTTTGATTTTTTTTTTAGGTTTTTGAAGAATACAGTTATGTTCGAGTTGAAATCGACATACGTGGATACTGTTTCCAAGTTGGAGAGTGCAAGAATGTGGGTCTTGATAGAGTCGGAAGGTCTCTTCAGTATTTTAAAAATATTAACAAGCACCGTAAAAATGTTCTTAATATGCCACCTATACATGGAAAGAGGAATGCTTCCAGTGGTGCTCCCAACCCAGACTATGAAAAAAGAAAAGCGAGAGGCTATAAAACTTATCAGAAGCATAAGCAACAAAACAAATGTATAAATATGAGGGTTCCTAAACAACACGGGAAGCAAAAAATTGAGGACTTCTCCCTCGATGTGCAAATGGAGGATCAGAGATAGTATGAAACCTACATAGAGAATGACAAAAAAAATGGTATGTAATACATAACCACTATAATGACACAATTTTAATTGTATGCTTTATTTTTTTTATTTTTTCAAATCGTGTTTCACTCTAACAATTGCTCTATTAAAAGGGCACTTTCGAAGGTCGTGACAATGGTGATGAGGAGGAGGATGAAAATGATGACGAGGAGGAGGATGAGGAAAAGGAGGTTCTTGAGCATCTCCAATTTTGATAATTTTCATGTCTTTTATTATATTTACACTTTCATGGTTAACCGAGTTGTGTTTGTGTAGATTGTATGTTAAATTTCTGTTATACTCCATGTTGTATTGTTTTAATTGTATGCTTTATGATTTTTATTTTTTTGAATCATGTTTAATTATAAAATTTCCTCTATTGATAGCCTAATCAGGGCAATACCCACACTTGCTGTTAACTAATTTCATTTTTTTTTTCCAACTTTTCAATAGCAAAAATTAAAAGAAAAATATGTCATGGAAAGTATGGTGAGCCTTTCATTGGATTGTCCACAAGAGGTATGACTTAATTATTCCTTTCTTTGTGTATAACTATTACCCACTTATTGAAGCTCATAGATATTATAAAGACTGTATTCTTATAATCTTTTATGTTTGTAACATGCTCCATGACCTCCTCCCAAGGACACCTAGGCTTGTGAACGAGAGGTATGACTTAATTGTGTCTTGCTTTATGTATCACTATTACCCACGTATTGCAGCTCATAGATATTATAAGGACTGTATTATTATAATATTTTATGTTTGTAATAGGCTCCGCCATCTCCTCCCAAGGACACTGAGGCTTCTAAATGAGAGGTGCGACTTAATTATGCCTTGCTTTGTGTATCACTATTACCCACGTATTGTAGCTCATAGATATTATAAGGACTGTATTCTTATAATATTTTTATGTTTGTAATAGGCTCCACTACCTCCTCCCAAGGATAGCTAGGCTTGTGAATGAGAGGTATGACTTAATTATGCCTTTCTTTGTGTATCACTATTACCCACATATTGCAGCTCATAGATATTAGAAGGATTGTATTTTTATAATCTTTTATGTTTGTAACAGGCTCCACTACCTCCTCCCAAAGATAACACTTAGGTTCCACTACCTCATCATAAGGACAAAACTCAGGTTCCACCACCTTCTCCCAAGGACAACACCTAGGCTCCACCACCTTCTCCCAAGGACACTCAGGCATGTGAACAAGAGGTACGGCTTAATTATGCCTTGCTTTGTGTATAACTGTTACCCACGTATTGCAACTCATAGATATTATATGGATTGTATTCTTATAATATTTCATGTTTGTAATAGGCTCCACCACCTTCTCCCAAGGACACTTAGGATCCACGACCTCCTCCCAAGGACACCCACGCTCACTGTTATAATTTAAGGACTAGGAAGAAGTCCTGATATTTATGAAACTTGTGAATTTTAAATCTTAATGCTTCTTGTTTGGATATATTTTATGAAACTTATGAAACTTTGTTGGATGATCTTACTACCAAAAATGTCCTACCAAGGCTATGTGTGTGAACAAAATGCATTGAATGGATTGGAAAATGGATTTTCTAGCTTCAAAATTACATGAACCTATTGCATGTTTTTGCATATCAGTTTACATTAGGTTTTTTAATGTAAAATATTAAGAGATTTGCAATGTCTGTCGCTTACCTCATATGTTTTTTGCAATAATTCTTTTAAAATCTCTAGGGTCCTCTTGTCATTTAACTTTCATATGTATGTGGACAGACCTATATAGAATGTGTTTCTTTTGTCAAGCCTCTTAACAATGTTTCTAAAAAGCAGAGCATGGGTATCATTCCTCTAGAGTTGTTCTTCAACTGCTATGTAGTGGTGAGCTAGGCTTGGATGGATTTCAAGCTGTAAAGAAAAAAGATAGTCATATTTGTTCCACTTATTGAAAAAATGTGCATGTGTGAGACTTATGGATCTTGATAAGCATATGAATAGATATTATTTATAGGGCCTTTTACCTGTTCTCTTATCTTCTTCAGTGTGGCCGTCCTTTATTTCAAGTGTGCTTACTAAGCCCATTTTTTTTCTCCAACCACCAACGCTCCTATTGTTCCGATAGGGAACTCATTTGTGTTATTGAGGAGTTTCTTTATTGTTGTACTAAGAATGAAATTGTATTCAGTGCATATTCGGGTGATAGTTTTGACTGTGCTTGTATCTTTGAGGATGAGAATACAGTCACAATCACCATGATCGTACTCAGTTTGGGGTGCAATGTCAAAATCTGTAATGGAAATCCCCATTCCTGAGAAAATTTTCTCTTCACGTTGTTGTAAGTGTTTTTTTGGATTCTTTTGTGGACCAAAATTAGTCCATTGTATTTTACGTTAGATGTTCTATTTTTTCTTGGTTAGTTTACAAGGTTAAGTTTTTTTCTATTGGAGGGGTTAAGGCCTTTTAAGGTCATATGGATTTTTCATGTCACATGTTTTCATGCTAAAACTTCAATGCAAAAATGGGGGAAATGGGCGTTTATTAGGGCAGACTGTTTCATTCTTGTGTGGGCTGAGAATTGACCCAGACTACCGAGTTTTTTAGTGAGTTTACTGTGCGGATATTTGACTTAAATTGGTGAGTTTTTGACTCTGAATTTTGAGTTATTGCTGAGTTTTTCTATGAGTTATTTGCAAGATTTTCTGTGAGTTACTTGTTGAGCCTAGTTGATCCACGAGTACTTGCAAGTTAGGAAAGTTTTTTGACTATGTATGACATCGCAACAAAAATCAACCTGTCAGGAAATAATAGTGACCTGTGACTACATTTGGAGGTTTAGGACATATCCGTGTGGATTAGAAATACTTTTTCAATCCATCGTTGGTAGATTTAGTAAAGATAATGTCTAACAAACCAAATTTGTAGAAAACTAGTACATTGCTAGGAGACAATTAATGACAATAACTGGCAAAGGGGTAGGGATAGAGACACTTCCAAGAGGACCTGTGATTTATCTATGGACAGTCACTGTCAGTTTCTTGTAGTTAAACATATAGAGTAAATCTCTATCGTACAATACTATGATGCTAGAAGAGGCATAAATATACTCACCTACCTTTGTGCTCCATGGAAATCAAATTTTCATCAAACATAGATCTATAGTTAGTCACTGTCAGTTGCTAGTAGTTTGACAGATGCAGTGAAGCTCTATTATACCATGGTATCTGAAGTGATAACATATCATGCTAGGGAGGGAGGTATAAATGTGCTTACCTTCTCTTGTCTCCCAAACAATAGACAAAAGGTGGCACTAACTATCAATTGCTAATAACTTGATATTTTCAGTGAGGCTTTACTGTACCATACTATATATGGTGATGCCATATTCTAATGGAAGCCTGAAACATGTAAAAATGATGCATGATGTCCCAAAGATTCTTAGAATATCCAAGGCTATTTGTGACATCCCTTGACCCCTTGGTGGACAGTGAGATTCCACCTTGGCTTCCACGTGCAAAAAAAAAAAAGAAAAATGTTCAAAAACATTTTTAAAAAACAAGATAAAAAGGTTTTCTATGTATAACTATCCTTCTAAAATATGAAATGCAGATTCCTCTCTTATCCACATTACATGCTTCCTTATCATGAATATTATCTTTCTTGGTTAGCACTTTGTTGATTGTGTAATGGTCTGCAACTTCCTACACTTGGCCTTCATCTTTGATATCTAATACTGCACTCCTTTGTCCTCCATATTGAAATCTGATTTTTTTTTAAACTTCATGAAATCAGTGCTTTGTGTCCATGGCTTTCATAGATATTTTTTAGGATCATTTATGGAAGCCAATGTTTCTCATGTAATACATTATGTGCATAGATAGATATTATTTGTGTAATGTATTAGAAGGTAGGAAAGAATCTCTCTAAGTAACATTGTTAAAATTGAAGCAGTGTAACACTAATGGTAGCATTTTTAAAATAGTATGGTGTCAACACTGTTAACACTAAAGAGTGTTAATACCTATGATGTTAACACTTAAAAAAGTTTTAACCCAAGTGTTAACCCTAAGTGGGGTGTTAACACTGATTATCAGTGAGCACTGAGGGTTAATAGTGTGTTTTAATATTGATTACATATTAACACTGGCAATCAATGTCAACGCTTAGGATGTTAACACTGCTTACATGTTAACACTACAAAGAATTCTCTCTATAGCCTTGGAATGTACTACCAAATGTTTAAATTAAAAAATTCACACTCAATATTAGTTGAATGACAAATAACATCAAATTAGAGTAGGTTTGAACACATTCTTAAGTTGTGGATACAAAGTGTCAGTGAACTGGCTACAAATCAACATCATTCATTAAGTGAAATTATCAATCATACTAGTCTTGGGGGAAGATAGAGAGTTCCATTGTCGTCTTACATCAACCAAAACCAAATTTGATGCTATGCTACTTTTTCTTTCTGTAAAAAGAGACAGAAAATGGGTGGGCAACATAGGCAATGCAATGTTTGAAAAACAATGTTGATGGATGGTAATATATCAACAAACGCCTCTGTATCCTACAAGCCTTGAGCCAGCTTTGCAACGTCCAATCTATTCAAAATTAAAGGTATACGAAAGGGTTCATGGATAGATGGATGGATAGAGAGAGGGAAATGTGTCTAGATGGAGTGATAATGTGTGTGTGTGTATGTGTGTTAGGGGGAGAGGTAGGGTATGTGTGTGTGTGAGGAGGGAGAGATAGTGGGGAGAGTGCGGATGGAGATTGAGAGGAAGAGGGACATGGAGAAGAGAGAGAGAGAGAGAGAGGGGGGAGAGTGCAGATGGAAGATGTAAATATTAAAAAAAAATTCTTGTATCTCTAGTTACCACCATTGAAAAATTCTAGCTCTTTGGAATTTGGGAGCCCTAGGAGTCTAGTTTAATATTCCTACACTAATTTTTCTGTAACTTATGTACAAATTGAGAAATTGGAATTTTGTTTACAAGTTACTCAGGAAATTGAAATTGAAATTGGAATTTTGTGAACACTGAGGTTAATACTCTGTTTTAATACTGATTACATATTAACACTGACAATCAATGTCAACACTTAGGATGTTAACACTCCTTATGTGTTAACACTACAAAGAATCCGCTCTATAGCCTTGGAATGTACTACCAAATGTTTAAATTAGAAAATCACACTCAATATTAGTTGAATGAAAGATAACATCAAATTAGAGTAGGTTTGAACCCATTCTTAATTTGTGGCTACAAAGTGTCAGAAAATTGGCTACAAAATGACGCCATTCATTAAGTGAAATCATCAATCATACTTGTCTTGGGGGAAGCTTGAGAGTTCCATTGTCATCTTACGTCAACCAAACCCAAATTTGATGCTATGCTTCTTTTTCTTTCTCAAAAAAGAGATGAAAAATGGGCAGACAATGTAGGCAATGCAATGTTTGAAAAACTATGTTGATGGATGGTAATATATCAATGAACACCTCCATAGCCTATAATCCTTGAGCCAGCTTTGCAACGTCCAATCTATGCAAACTTAAAGGTATAAGAAAGGGGTCATGGAGAGATGGATGGATAGAGAGATAGGGTGTGTGTGTGTGTGTGAGGAGGGAGAGATAGGGGGAGAGTGCAGATGGAGATTGAGAGGAAGAGGGACATGGAGAGGAGAGAGAGAGAGGGGGAGAGTGTAGATGGAAGATCTAAATATTAAAAAAAAATTCTTGTATCTCTAGTTTCCACTGTTGAAAAATTACAACTCTTTGGAATTTGGGAGCCCTAGGAGTCTAGTTTAATATTCCTACACTCATTTTTCTACAACTTATGTACAAATTGAGAAATTGGAATTTTGTGAACACTAAGGGTTAATACTGTGTTTTAATACTGATTACATATTAACACTAACAATCAATGTCAACACTTAGGATGTTAACACTACTTATGTGTTAACACTATAAAGAATCCGCTCTATAGCCTTGGAATGTACTACCAAATGTTTAAATTAGAAAATTCACACTCAATATTAGTTGAATGACAGATAACATCAAATTAGAGTAGGTTTTAACACATTCTTAAGTAGTGGCTACAAAGTGTCAGCAAATTGGCTACAAAGAGACACCATTCATTAAGTGAAATCATCAATCATACTTGTCTTGGAGTAAGCTTGAGAGTGCCATTGTCGTATTACATCAACCAAACCCAAATTTGATGCTATGTTGCTTTTCCTTTCTGAAAAAAGAGAGGGAAAATGGGCAGACAATGTAGGAAATGAAATATTTGACAAATGGTGTTGATGGCTGGTAATATATCAATGAACGCCTCCATAGCCTATAAACCTTGAGCCGGCTTTGCAACGTCCAATCTATGCAAACTTAAAGGTATAAAAAGGGGTCATGGAGAGATAGATGGATAGAGAGAGGGAAATGTGTCTTGATGGAGTGATAATGTGTGTGTGTATGTGTGTGAGGGGGAGAGATAGAGTGTGTGTGTGTGAGGAGGGAGAGATAGTGGGGGAGTGCAGATGGAGATTGAGAGGAAGAGGGACATGGAGAGGAGAGAGAGACAGAGGAGGGAGAGTGAAGATGGAAGATATAAATATTAAAAAAATTGCTTGTATCTCTAGTTTCCACCATTGAAAAATTCTGGCTCTTTGGAATTTGGGAGCCCTAGGAGTCTAGTTTAATATTCCTACACCCATTCTTCTGCAACTTATGTACAAATTGATAAATTGGAATTTTTTTTACAAGTTACCTGAGTAATGCTTATTACTATGCCAGAAGTTGTGTTGTTGGAAACATGGTATTTTCTGATTTTTAATCTACCACCGCTTGCACTAAACATCCTTCATATCTACCTCTTTAAATAAATGAGCCTACTACCCACTCTTAAAATCTGCCTGTAGTTTTATTTTGGACTCTTGTAGCATAACTTGATCTTATAATATGATCAGCATCATAACATCAATCTACTTCTTTCTTGCTTGCACTACTCTTAAAAGTTGTAAAGATCAAGAAGTAAATTCACAATAGAAAAATGAGTTTAAGAATCTTAATATCTAAATTATATTTGAGTCCACTAACTTAACTAACCAAGACCATGGAAGATATTGATTTCATTCATTACCTTCCTAACACTGAATCTAGAAGCGTATAGTGAGAATCCACAATCAATCTACTTCTGGCTTTCTCGCATGGTCTTAAAGCACTGATAGGGAAACAATGAACAAGAGACAACTCATAATTCTTAGAAAAATGATTATTTCTTTGTAAAATTATCAGTTACTAATGTGATATGAATAGTCTTTGATATATGTTGAACAATGAACCTATTGTCTTCTCTTTATCCATTTTTTTTGAGTTGCTCTTGAAGCTGTGAAAAGAATAATTTAATGAAATTAAGTGAATTTAGAAAATGTATTTGAAACCTTATTATGTCATGCATTCAAAATAAATGGATCAATGCAAGAAATACTTAGTGTTTAGAAAGGTAAAGATAAAATAATATTCATCTTTAGTTCAACATTCATGACGACAAAATCTTCAATGCAAAGTATGAACATGAGAAACTATGCTTCATAATATTGCCACAACTATGATCAGATAGTGCATTCTAGTAGCTAGATGTACCTGCAAAAGATATATGACAACTACAGATCACAAAAGAGGTCACTACACAAAAGTAGCTAGTGTGAGGGGGAGAGATAGGGTGTGTGTGTGTGTGTGTGAGGAGGGAGAGATAAGGGGAGTGTAGATGGAGATTGAGAGGAAGAGGGACATGGAGAGGAGAGAGAGAGAGGGGGGGCAGTGCAGATGGAAGAAGTAAATATTAAAAAAAAATGTGTGTATCTCTAGTTGCCACCATTGAAAAATTCTGGCTCTTTGGAATTCGAGAGCCCTAGGAGTCTAGTTCAATATTCCTACACTCATTTTTCTGCAACTTATGTACAAATTGAGAAATTGGAATTTTGTTTACAAGTTACCTGGGTAATACTTATTACTGTGCCAGACATTGTGTTGTTGGAAATACGGTATTTTATGATGTTTAATCTACCACCACTTGCACTGAACATCCTTCATATCTACTTCTTTAAATAAATGAGTCTGCTGCCCACTATTAAAATCTACCGGTAGTTTTATTTTGGATTCTTGTAGAATGATTTGATCTTATAATATGATCAACATCATAACATAAATCTACTTCTGGCATGCTCGCACTACTCTTAAAATTTGGAAAGATCAAGAAGTAAATTCACAACAGAAAAATGAAAATAAGAATCTAAATATCTAAATTATATTTGAGTCCACTAACTTAACTAACCAAGACCATGGAAGATATTGATTGCATCCATTACCTTCCTAACACTGAAGCTAGAATCGTATAGTGAGAATCCTCAATCAATCTACTTCTGGATTGCTTGCATGGTTTCAAAGCACTGATAGGGCAATAATGAACAAGAGACAACTCATAATTCTTAGAACAATGATTATTTTTTTGTAAAATTATCAGTTACTAATGTGATATGAATAGTCTTTGATATCTGTTGAACAGTGAACCTATTGTCTTCTCTTTATCCATTTTTTTAGATTTTCTCTTGAACATGTGAAAACAATAATTTAATGAAATTAAGTGAATTTATAAAAGTTATTTGAAACCTTATTATGTCATACATTAAAATTAAATGGATCAATGCAAGAAACACTTAGTGTGTAGAAAGATAAAGATAAAATAATATTCATCTCTAGTTCAACTTTCATGATGAAAAAATCTTCAATGCAAAGCATGGACATAAGAAACAATGCTTCATAATATTGCCACAACTATGATCACATAGTGCATTCAAGTAGCTAGATGTACTTGCAAAAGATATATGACAACTACAGATCACAAAAGAGTTCACTACACAAAAGAAGCTAGTGTTCTACCACCTCTTGCACTGAACATCCTTCATATGTACCTCTTTAAATAAATGAGCCTATTGCCTACTGTTAAAAATCTGCCTTTAGTTTTTTTTTGGATTCCTGTAGCATTATTTGATCTTATAATCTAATCAGCATCATAACATCAATCTACTCTTGGCTTGCTCGCACTGCTCTTAAAAGTTGCAAAGATCAAGAAGTAAATTCACAACAAAAAAATGAGTATAAGAATTGAAATATCTAAATTATATTTGAGTCCTCTATCTTAACTAACCAAGACCATGGAAGATGTTGATTGCACCAATTACCTTCCTAACACTAATCCTAGAAGCATATAGTGAGAATCCTCAATCAATCTACTTCTGGCTTGGTCGCATGGTCTCAGTGAGTTGTTTCATAAATGAAAGATGCCACCTCTCTCTCTCTCTCTCTCTCTCTCTCTCTCTCTCTCTCTCTCTCTCNCCCCCCCTCTCTCTCTCTCTCTCTCTCTCTCTCTCTCTCTCTCTCTCTCTCTCTCTCTCTCTCTCTCTCTCTCACACACACACACACACACACACACACATATTTCAACCAATTATTTTGCATACCAATTACAAAATTTTCTCTTCTGCAGGTTCACACTAGCCAAAAAAGAAGAGGAAGCAAAAAATATCTATATTTACAAATGCAACATTTTCTAATGTATTTCAATTCATTTCACTATTACATTTTTTTGAGAGGGCCTACAAAAAGTATAGTACAACAATATCGTAACTTTAATTCATCCAAAGTGGATGTTGTTATAAACATGACTTCTACAATGAAACATGTTTGTTGAAAGACAATTTTATACACTTCCTTTTATTATGTAAATTTTCAATTATGCTTCCACATTTAAGACCTATCAGCCTACCCCTTGCACCATCTTTTGGTGCAAGTGCTATTATATATAGTCCACACAATGACACCACGCCATCTCCTAAATAAAATATCAGCCATGTTTACACTGAGATTGAATTTAAGATATATTATGCAACTTCATGCATGTTCTAATGTTTCTCTCAAAACTGAGATTGAATATAAGATATATTTGTTTTGTACTCTTATCTTGACCATGAGAATGTATGTTGTGTTGAAAGGAAGTTGTAGTTTGTCTAGATGTATGTAAAGACAAACATATTTTCTATATTTTTGTCTGTCAAGTCAATGCATCCTTACTTGCACCACCCCCTCCCCCTCGAGTCTCAATTAGGGAGCTTGATTCATTGTCCTATTTGCATCCTTGAGAGAGTGTGTAGTGTCTTGGGAAAAGAAAGAGATTGGAGAAGGATTGAGTGAGCTTAAAGAATTGAATCAACCTCCTTCACCATGAAAGCTTGAGAAAGGTAGTATTCAAATCCCTTTTATGTATCTTTCATTTGAATGAAGGTATTTAAAATGATAATTTGTGTATGTTTATGTACTCTTGTGTGAGCCTTGGCGTTGTCTTGATCGATATGTTAAGAAGGAAGGTGTTTGATCTTGGACTTCCTCATTGGGAGACAAAAAATGTGTGGGGTAGAGAGGTAGGAGGAACCTCCAATGGAGAGGAACTTCATTCTTTGAGAAGGGAAGCATTTGGGTATAATTACCCATTGTTTATATGGAGTTATAATTGAGAAGGAGAAATTGAACTTGAAAGATGTGTATACAAATAAGCTGAGTACTATTGATTTATTCCCCCATTGTTGAGTGATGTCCACTCCTCTCCCCCTTAGAGATAATAATATTTTTTCATTAATATATTTATATTTTGTTAATAATATATTATTATCTATGATGTTAATTATCATGAATATTTTGAAATGGGGGAGCAAACAAAGAAATGAACTGACAAAAATTGTTGCGACTGAGATATTGGTGCCCAATGATAGTATATATCTAAGCCAATAGGCTTTCCCTATGAGGAAGATCACATACGGCTATCCCATATTTTTCTCACACTATCTTACACTTGAAAAAAATTTCTCGATCATTTTTAGTGAAATAAGAAGCTGATGGTTTCCGTATGTACTGTGGGGTTATAATTTTCCCTCTACCATTCCATCTTTGGTTTGTTTTCATTATTCTCCCATTGGAGTCTCCCATACATCTATTCATTTAATCATACCCATATCATGTTTAGATTGTAACTCTCAATCTAGTATACAGGAGGAGTTTGGATCCCCTTGGAGAATTCCCCTATTTGTGTCAAAAAAAAACTTGACGGCTGCCATTCACCAGTACTGAGATTCTGGGAGTATTTATACAAATGCCCGCCCATTTAAGCCATCCATCAAAAAAACCAAACTTTTTCAACACTCTCAGCAGAAAGCCTCTATGGACATTATCATAGGTTTTCCTAATATCCAATTTGATCATCAATTTCTCTGCCCTAGCCAATCTGGCCATATGAATTGCTCCATGAGCAACCACAACCCCTTCAAAAATAGACCTATTGGGCATGAAGCCACTCTATTAAGGAAAAATAACATAATAGAGAACCTTTTTTAGGTGATTAGCCATGACCTTGTAAATTACCTTATTAATGGTATTGCATAATGCTATCGGTCTGTATTCATCAAAGGAAACTCTCTCAGATTTTTTTGGGATCAAAGCAATAAACTTATTATTAAAGTCCTTCAGAATGAAGCCCTTGACCCATGATTCTTCAACTACTTCCCATATCTCTGATCTGACTATCTTCAAGGATTTTTGGAAGAATATGGTAGAGAAATCACCAGAACCCAGGGATTCATCCCCCTCCCCCCAAATTAAAGAGATAAACCTTTACCTCTATTTTTTATACTGGCTTAATCAGGGCTGAATACTGCATCTCAGAGATACAACCCAGAATCAAACCTAGGAGATTAGAATCTTCAAACAAAGAGAGAATAGGAGAAACAAATATATTCTGGAATAAATTTACTACCTCCCTATTAATTTATTTTTCCTCCTTAAGGATCATTCCATTACTATCTTGAATATAAAATATTTTAATGTATCCTTTTTCGGAGAGGGCATGTTGAGAAAGCTAATTCCTTTTTCAGCCTTTCACACTTTCCAACATGTCCAATAGGAGACACATGTCCAACATTTTAATGTATAAACCTATAGATTGGCTATAAAATGCAAATGATCTTTTAAGGAATATATCAGTACAAAATTGAATGAGCTAGTTAATGGAATAGAAATTCAAAAACATTACATAAATTCCAACAATCATACTCTCTCTAACATAGTACCAATCAGAATCATAGGGTGCAAGTTACTTAAACATGGTTGTATTTACAATATCCATCCTATTGTGGGTCCACAACACACACCCCATTTTTGGTCCTCTGACCCTGGGTACCCCCCCTTATTTTTTGAGTTTGGGTTTGTCTTTCTCCTGGGTTCCTTGAACCCTATCCAGAGAGGGCCTGTTAAGAAAGATAAGTCCTTTTTTGGCCATTGGGCATGTCCAACTGAGTTTATATTTAACACTCTACCAACACTTAGTAGCAAAGGGGCATTGCAATAAAATATGATCAACATCTTCTATGGCTGAGTTGCACAACACACATTTAGTAGGCCCATAGTAGCCAAATGTTTTTCTTCATTCTGCAGTCAAAATTCTACCTTGCACTACAATCCATGCAAAGGCTCTCACCTTTGAAAGGCAGTGTTTGTTCTAGCATAGCTTGGTTGGCCATCCCTAGTTTTCCTCTCCAAGTTCTAAGACTTGATAGCCCAACTTCACATAATAATATCCACTGGAAGGAGCACACCATATTTACTTGTCTATTGTCCCTGAGAGTCTCACATTTCTCAATTGGAAAATCCTCCCCATAAGTGCTTTGTTCTGATTTGATAAAATTGTTGGGGCTAAGATCTTCCATTCCCACTAAGTTCCTAAAGGGGTTTCACTTAACTCCATATAGTCTGAGACTTTTTCCCCTCATTGAGCCTTCAGAATTATACTAAGGGAGAAAGTCTGAAGAATTATTCGAAGTGCAAAAATCCAAATGTGGATGGAAGCGATCTTGTATTTGTCACTTCAACATTTCAGAGGCATAGGATGGTCTGAAACCATGAATGTTTGACAGTCCAATGTGGACACTTGGAAGAATTTCTAGTTTGGTGTTGGGTGATCTGATTTTCAACCTTTCAGAGGTTGAAAACCTATTTCTTTGATGCGACTCAAAAAACAAAAACCTAACCTAAAAAATAACAAAGGAAACCTGACCAAGGCCTCAAGGTAAGGAGACCCTAGGAGACCTATAAGGCGCAAGCCTAACAAAAAAACCCTAATTTAACAACAAAAAACAAAGGGGATGAAAACCCTAACCCAAAACAAGGAAGACGACGAAGAGGAAGCAGGAAAAATGGAGAGAATGGGAGTGCCTACCTACAACAAGGTGCAAGGGAGGAGGAAACAAAATAGGGTGCTGACGGTGAGGGGGAAATAGGAAAATACAGAAAAAGATGAGGAAGAATCAACATAGACATGAGAAGCTCGAGATGCAGAAGTACAAAAAGAAAAGTGATATAGCTTCTACTCTACAATCCTCTACCACAGTTGATATGATGATATTTAACTGATTGAATGTTTGATAATGTTAAGTTGAAGATAATGCAGGTCATTAAATCAGTTAATGGACTGTATTGTCATTGATGTCAACTTGATATCATCTGTACGGTCATGTATATAATGCCAAAGACTTCAGACAACTAAAGGAACCAAAGTTATTCTTTCAGCAATACATAAAAGTCAAGTATTCACTACGTGACAAAAAACACCGACGGAGTGCACACCGATGAAAAGAGAAAAGAAGAACAGTCACAGTGATGCCTGATGATAAGAAGCATAGTGTTTCCTGATGAAGAAAAACCACAGTGATGCCCGACGAGAAAAGTCAGAAGGTTGCCCAATGAGTAAAATTCCAATGATGCCCAATGGACGGAGATCACGAAGCTAACTAGAGTCTCACTAATGGATCAGTCAGTTGTCACCGACAACTAATTGCAGTGGTGACCGATAGAATAGAGAGTTCATAAAATGACAAAATAGCTAGCTGCTAGAGCTAAATATAGACTTAACTGGTTGTCTACTTTGTTTTATTTGACCAGAGATAAGTGATTGATTTAAAGATGATTTGTACAGTTGGAAATGAGATGTATACGAGACAAATCAAGAGTTATGCTTTAAATCTAATTGGCTGGATTGTTTATCACACCAAGAATCAAGAACCAAGAAATAATGAATATTATGTCTAAATAAGAGACAAGCTTAATTCATTTATGAATGGGATTAAGGGGAGTGAACAGAAAGAGGATGCTAAAGAATTAATGATGAAGAACAACTTCATGCAATTCTGATAAAACAAGATGAAGGAAGAGCTAAGGAATTCTGCAAACAACTGACAAATAGTGAGCACAACATCATAGAGAAGAAAGTGTAGAGGACAAGGATTGAATTGATACATTGGTTAGAGAGGTAATTTACATAAATAGATCTAAAAATCTACAATTCAAGTTGCATTATGAATAGGTCATAGTGTTTAAGTTTAATCATTGAAGCATCAAATCTCTTAATTGAACAGGACTTAATAGTCTTCTATATATTGAGGTACATCTCAAGGAGTGAAAAAAAGGTTTATTCATGAAAGTAGCATTGGACTTGACCGATACCTATTGACAGTCTAAGAAGGAGGCTGATTCAAGGATGGTAGCAATAGATGCCCGATACTAAGTGACAACCTCTATGTATAAAATCCTCTAATAAGGTCACACTTAACAGTGTGTTTGTAACCTTTAATAGGGTTGGTTCCTAATAGGGCTCACTTCAGAAGAGTGAAAATTTGTGGTACCAGTCCAGTGGTTTTTCCCTTAATAGGGTTTCCACGTTAAAATTCATGTTTTATGTGTGTATGATTCATTTCTTTACTATTTTGCATCTTACATAGCTAACTCTGGATTGATCGGTATACTCTGCTTATTTACTGAGTTTCAATAAATAGTTATACTACTTATCAGTAATCAAGAAAGAATAAGGACTAACAGAGAAAACCCTATAGATAGTTAATCATTATTAGTATTTCATGGCATGCATCTTGTAGGGACATAATAATCTGAGATTTATTGATTGGTGGTTAAGTTTGAAGGATAAATTTTTGAGGCCACTAATTCACCCCCCTCTCAGTTATTACTAACATGATATTGCTATGAATGAGTACAAAATTAATGCTTATAAAGGGATATTGAAATATGTCTATGCTTCTGCTGCAATGCATAAGATGTTAGTAATAACTGAGAGGGGGGGGGGTGAATCAGTGGCCTCAAAATTTTATCCTTCAAACATTAACCACCAATCAAATAAACCTCATATTATTATGTCCCTACAAGATGCATGCCATGAAATACTTATAATGACTAATTGTCTGTCATTTTTCTCTAGCTTTCCTTATTCTTTCTTGATTACTGATAAGTAGTATAACTATTTACCGAAACTTAGTAAATAAGCAAAGTATACTGATCAATCCAGTGCTAACTATGTCAGATGAAAAACAATAAAGAAATGAATCATACACACATAACACAAATTTTTAACGTGGAAACCCTGTTAAGGGAAAAATTGTTGGGACCGATACCCCAAATTTTCACTCTTCTGAAGTGAGCCTTTTTAGGAGCCAACCATGTTAAAGGTTACAGACACACTGTTAAGTGCAACCTTGTTAGAGGATTTTATACATAGAGGTTGTCACTTAGTATCAGGCATCTATTGCTACCATCCTTGAATCAGCCTCCTTATACTATCAATAGGTATCGGGAAAGTCCAATGCTACTTTCATGAATCAACCTTTTTGGCACTACTTGAGATGTACCTCAATATATAGAAGACTGTTAAGTCCTGCTCGGTTAAGAGACTTGATGCTTCAATGGTTAAAATGAAACACTATGACCTATTCATGATGCATCTTTGAATTGTAGATTTTCAGCTCTATTTAAGTACATTACCTCTTTGATCAATGTATCAATTCAATTCTTTGTCCTCCACACTTTATTCTTTGTGATGCTATGCTTCACTGTTCATTAGTGTCTACAAAATTCTTTAGCTCTCCTTTAGCTTGATTGATCAGGACTCTATGAAGATATTCTTGATTAGTTTCTCTTCAGCATCCTCTTTCTATTCACTCCCCTTAATCCCTTTTTATTGCATATGGAAATGAATTAAGCTTGTCTCTTATATAGACACGATATTCACTATTTCTTGATTCTTGGCATGAAAAACAATCCGCCAATTTGATTTAAAGCATAACTCCTAATTTATCTCATAGTTATCTTCTTGACAACTATACAAATCTTCTTTAAATCAATCACTTAAATCTGGTCAAAATAAACAAACAAAACAACCAGTTAAGTCTATCTTTAGCTCTTGCTAGCTAGATATTTTGTCATTTTCTAAACTCTTTATTCCATCGGTCAAATCTATAGTTAGTCATCAGTGACAACTGATAGTTCCATTGGTGTGACTCCAGTTAGCTTTGAGATCTTTGTCCATCGGGCATCATTAGATTTTTACTCGTCGGGAAACTCTATTTTCAGCTCGTCGGGCATCTTCTGGATTTGCTTTGTTAGGCAACATTGTCTTCTTCTCATTGGGTATCACTGTGGCTTTTCTTCTTTTCCTTTACTGATAGTGTGCACTCTATAGGTGTTGTCTGTCACTTAGTGAATACTTAAATTTTATGCATTGTTGAAAGCATAAACTTTGTTCCATTTATTCTCCGAAGTCTTTGGCATTATGTACATGTCCGTACAAATGATATCAAGTTGACATCAATGACAATACAAACCATTAACTGATTTAATGCCTTGCATTATCTTCAACTTAACATTATCAAATATTCAATCAGTTACATGTCATCAATCTCTCCCTTTGGCATTGATGGCAACATACTATATTATCACACTATACTATTTCTAATACAATATGAAATACAATAGTTGAGATTCATCACACTACCAATATTTTTGTTTGATAACCGATAAATGTCTAACCTCCAGTATGCTCTATTTTAGCTTAGATTTGATTCTTACAGCTTTTTGTCTTCTGATGTGTTGAGTCCTCTTCTTGTGTCAATTTCTCTCCTTTAACTATTCTCTCTTTTGTTATGTCTTTTTCTCTTGTCAGCAACTCTCCCTTTGTGTAATCTTTTATACAACTTCCCTCTCCCTTAAGATATAATCTCTCCCTGTTGGAGTAATGTGATAATGGATAACCTTTCTCTCTTTCTAGAAAGATGTGATAATAAGGATAATCTCTCTCCCTTTGACAACAATGCCAAACAAATATTTTACACATATTTGACATTCATGTCAAACAATCATTTTATTTCCATCCATAATATATTCCTTGAATTTCTCTTATCCATCAACAATACAACAATATTCTCTGGTGCTCAGTTCTGATATATACTTGTCTGTATATAGATGTATCTTTGAAGTTCATCTCTTTTCTTGCATCAACATGAATAATATTTTGATAATATGTAGGTTGATGCAGCCTTCAATCATTTTACTGACTGGTAGACAAGGGTTTGACCCCTAGTCTCTTTCTCAAGAACTCAAATGTATCCTTGGGCAGTGGCTTGGTGAAGATATCAGCTGATTGTTCTTTTGATTGCACATACTCAAGTATCACCTCTTTTTCTTGAACTTGTTCTCTCAAATAATGATACTTGATGGCAATGTGTTTAGTCTTTGCATGCATGACTAGATTCTTGGAAATTTTTATTGCACTGGTGTTATCACAATAGATAATTAATGGTTCTAAGATCTTCATATGCATACGTTCTAGCAACTGTTTGATCCATGCAATATTTGAAAAATTTGCAGCAGCAACAACATACTCTGCTTCTGCAGTAGATTGAGAGATGCATCCTTGCTTCTTGCTAATCCATGTGACAAGTTTGTCACCCATAAAGAATGCTCCTTCATTTGTGCTCTTCTGGTCATCAAGATTTCTAGCCCAATCAGCGTCGGTAAATACCTTAAGTTCAAAATTTCCTTCTCTTCTATACCATAAGCCAAATTCCTTAGTATTCTTCAGATATCTTAAAATTATTTTCACAATAGTCATATGTGATTCCCTAGGGTTTGCAAAAAATCTAGCAACAATTCCTACTACATGTGCAATATTTGGTCAAGTGTGTACAACATACATGAGCTTTCCAATCATTGATCTGTACAAACTCTGATTTACCTTTGTTTTTTTGTCCTCCTTTTTTAACTTACATCTAGTAGCCATCGATGTTCCAACTGGTTTGGAATCTTCCATCTTGAATATTTTCAGGACCTCTTTGATGTATTTGGACTGTGTAATGAAATAAATTCACTATGTTGAATGATCTGTAGACCAAGAAAGAACTTGATCTCTCCAAACATAGACATCTCAAACTCTTTTCTCATCTCATTAGAAAATAATTTGCATACCATATCATTGCCTCCAAATATGATGTCATCAATAAATATTTTAGAAATCAAAGTGTTAGCATCAGTATCTTTCTTCAAATAAAGATTACTGCTTTCACTAGTCCTTACAAATCCAATACTTATTAGATAGGAATGAAGTCATTCATACCAGGCTCTAGGATCTTGTTTCAATCCATACAAGGCTTTGTGAAGTCTACATACCATGTTTCTCTTGTCTAGATCGACAAACCCTTCTGGTTGCTCAATGTATACCTCTTCTTCAAGTATTTCATTTAGGAATGCTGACTTGATATCCATTTGATATAATTTGAATCCTTTGAATGCAACATAAGCAAGTATTATTCTTACTCCTTCTAGCCTAGCAATGGGTGCAAAGGTCTCTCCATAGTCTATACCTTCTTCTTGTGCATACCCCTTGCATACTAGTCTTGCTTTGTTTCTTGTGA
>MU225512.1:1679861-1694854 GCA_018584345.1 Thuja plicata | reverse complement strand
GAAAAAGGCAATAAATTAAATGAAAATTAAATAAAAATCCCTTTTTCTTCACATCCTCCTAAGTGGTGGGATTTTTGCCTCTTAATCATAGCCTTTGATTTTTGCCTCTTAATCTC
This sequence comes from Thuja plicata, assembly GCA_018584345.1. Classification (NCBI taxonomy): domain Eukaryota; kingdom Viridiplantae; phylum Streptophyta; class Pinopsida; order Cupressales; family Cupressaceae; genus Thuja; species Thuja plicata. Next base: position 1,694,738 of record MU225512.1, on the reverse strand, counting down.
AACCGTCCATTTCTCTTTAAAAGGAAATCTCTCCTCATTTTCATATTAGGTTTTTATAGTATTGTTATGCTACAGGTTTAGAGAGCAATTTTGGAGGAGGATTTGAGCACTTGAGCTTGGATATTGCAACTTCTCTCTTCTTGTCTTCTTCTTCTTGCATCCATGGCTACTCATGTAGATTAGATTCATGTTTATTCATAGATTAGATTTGCATATTTCCTTTCATAGATTAATCATGCATTGTTATCATTTAGATTAATTTATTTTCATGCATTACAATCATATAGAGTAGATCTCATTTTCATGCATTTGAATCTCTCATTTCATGGTGTACTTACATAGGCACTAACTAGGTCAATTTGAGGGCCTCCATTTCAAAGCTTTGTACTCCATGACTAGAGACCTATGGATCGATATTTGAGGCCTCATTCTTGAGCAACCTTGGATGGAATGATTCATAGAAGTGTGTCAATATTTTAGCACACAGTTCCTTCTTACATATCTTGCAAGTATAGGTACAACTCTTTTTGTATCAGCTTGATCATCATTCTTTTCTTCATCACCTTGCACATTTTTTTGATTATTATCCTCACCGTTGGTAATAATAGTCTAACCGTTGGTTGCAACATTCTGTTGTTCTAGATTTAAGCACTGTTGCTCGGACAGAGTGTTGAGTTCTTCACAGTATACAAACTTGTTGTAGTCCTCGAGTTCTTATGTTCTTTCCAACTCATTCTTTTCTGTAAATTCATCTATCTTTACATTTGCACTTTTAACAATTTTGTTAGAAGCCTTGATGAGACATTTATAAGCTTTTCTCTTGGTAGAATACCCCAAAAAAATACCTTCATCACTCTTGGCAACAATATTTCGATTTCTATCATCCTTTAAGACATAACATTGACTACCAAATATTTTGAAGTAACTTACATTGGGTGTTTTACCATACCATAGCTCATAAGGTGTCTTCTTTGTGTCCTTCTTCAATTGTACTTTGTTCAGTGTGTAGACAGCAGTACTAACAGCTTCCCTCTAGAAGATTTGGGTGATGCCTTTCTCTATCATCAGTGTTCTAGCACAATCAACTATTGATCTATTCCTTCTCTTAGCAATACCATTTTGCTGTGGTGTTCTTGGTGCAGAAATCTGTCTTTTTGTACCATGCTCATTACATAAAATAGTGAATTCATCTGATATAAATTCTCCTCCTCTATCTGATCTCAAACATTTTAGATCCTTACCATTTTGTTTCTCTACCATAGCTTTATACCATTTAAACATCTTGAATGCTTCATATTTATCTTATAGAAACACGACTTTCATCATTCTAGAGTAATCATCAACAAAGAGAATAAAATATCTATCTCCATAATAAATCTTTGTGCTCATTGGTCCACATATATCAGTATGGACTAATTCTAGAATATCATCAGATGTATGGGTTTTATTTTTGAAACTATACTTAGTCATTTTACCTTTTTGACAATTCTTGCACATGATTTTTTCTGGCTTTGTCATCGTCGGTAAGCCTCTTACATTTCTCCTTCTGCTTATTTTCATCATGTTGTCAAAATTCACATGACACAATATTTTGTGCCACAACCATATGTCTTTGTTTCTAATCATTAAGCAAGTGGTGTTAGTTTCATTCAGATAGAATAAGTTATCTTTAGTCTGTTCATCGGTACCAATTAGTTTTCCTGATTCATTGAAGATCTTTGCCTTCTTATTCTCAAATGCTACTCTATGACCTGAATTATTTAGCTGAGAAACACTCAACAGATTATAATTTAATCATTTTACCCAATAAGTATTTTCACATTTAATCAGGTTATTTAGCATTATAGTTCCTTTTACCTTCAACTAGACAAGGTGTATCATTACCCATTCTTACTGTACCACCATTATAATACTCAGAAGTGTTAAAATTTTCTTTATCACCAGTCATGTGGTGAGTGCAGCCACTATCTATAATCTAGATGTCATTCTTGCTAACCTTAGATATGAGTGCATTTTCTACATACCTTTCATCTTCATCTGAATCATCCTTCACAGCTACAAATACCATCTCGATGTCTTCATCAAGTTCGGTGTTAGTATCTTCATTTTTGCAAGAAGCTAGGTAGCTAGCCTTCTCAACTTTTTCCTTTTAGTCTTGGGTATCTTTTCTTTCTGATTGTCAGTAACCTCTGTAATCTTTGTTATCACCTCTGTCAGATTTCTTCTCAAAAGATCTATCATCTTTTCTTCTGTTAGGACATCTTGCAGTAAAGTGTCCAATCTCTTTACAATTAAATCATACAAGTGGTAAATTTCCTTTGTATTTACCTTTGTCTCTCTGCATTCTTCTAGCCATAAGTCCTTCTATTTCATCTAGATCTTCTCCTTCACTTTCACTTTCACTATCTCTTCTAGATGTGTGTCTATGACTTGATTTTCTTATTCTCATAGAAGACTTAAATGCAGACTCTAAGCTTGGTAAGACACTATTATCAAAGTTATTCATCTCAAATGAAATCAGTCTACCAATTAAACTATCAAGAGTAACTATATTGTTTGCTACTGCTCTCATTTCTTGAATGGCAAAAACTCTAATAGCATATACAGGCAGTAAGGTTTTTAAGATTTTACTTACCACTGTCTCCTCTTCATGTGTACTTCCATCTCCTCGTATAGCATTGACTACTTCTTTTATTCTTGTGTTGTACTGTGTGATGTTTTCTCCTTCTTTCATTCTAAGATCATCAAATTTTCCTCTAAGGCTTTGTGCCTTGGATCTCAGAATATTTTTATCACCTCCATGTACAAGCTTCAGTTTGTCCCACATTTTATTTTTAATTTTGCAATCCTTGACATCTTCAAATTTAGCATCAGAGAGTGAGGAAGAAAGCTCTATGACCATGCAGTTGTGTTCATGCTTCTCTCTTAATTGATCTACTGTTAATACTCCTATGGGCAACACATATTCAATATCTAGGAATTGAGTAACATCATTACCAATACCTGATAAGTGGAGTCTTATCCTGCTTTTCCATGAAGCAAAGTTATCTTTGTTCAACTTGGGCACATCTCATCTGCTAATCTTATGATCTTGACTTAGGTCTTTGAAACCTTTCTTTCTAAGCACACAAGATCTGATACCAATTGTTAGTAATAACTGAGAGGGGGGGTGAATCAGCAGCCTCAAAATTTTATCCTTCAAACATTAACCACCAATCAAATAAACCTTAGATTATTATGTCCCTACAAGATGCATGCCATGAAATACTTATAATGATTAACTGTCTGTTAGTTTTCTCTGTCTTTCCTTATTCTTTCTTGATTATCGATAAGCAGTATAACTATTTACCGAAACTTAGTAAATAAGAAGAGTATACGGATCAATCCACTGCTAATTATGTCAGATGCAAAACAATAAAGAAATGAATCATACACACATAACACATGAATTTTTAACATGGAAACCTTGTTAAGGGAAAAACCACTGGGATTGGTACCTCAAATTTTCAGTCTTCTGAAGTGAGCCCTGTTAGGAGCCAACCCTATTAAAGGTTATAAACACACTGTTAAGTGTGACCTTGTTAGAGGATTTTATACATAGAGGTTTTCACTTAGTATCAGACATCTATTGATACCATCCTCGAATCAGCCTCCTTCTTAGACTGTCAATAGGTATTGGGAAAGTCCAATGCTACTTTCATGAATCAACCTTTTTGGCACTCCTTGGGATGTACCTCAATATATAGAAGACTATTAAGTCTTGCTCAGTTAAGAGACTTGATGCTTCAATGGTTAAAATAAAACACTATGACCTGTTCATGATGCAACTTTGAATTTCATATTTTCAGATATATTTAAATACATTACCTCTTTGATCAATGTATCAATTCAATTCTTTGTGCTCCACACTTTCTACTTTCTAATGTTGTGCTTCACTGTTCGCCGGTGTCTACAAAATTCTTTAGCTCTCCTTCAACTTGATTGATCAGGACTGTATAAAGATATTCTTCATTAGTTTCTCTTCAGCATCCTCTTTCTATTCACTCCCCTTAATCCATTTTTTATTGCATACAGAAATGAATTAAGCTTGTCTCTTATATAGACATGATATTCACTGTTTCTTGATTCTTGATTCTTGATTCTTGGTTCTTGATTCTTGATTATTAGTGTGAAAAACAATCCAGCTAATTTGATCTAAAGCACAACTCCTAATTTATCTCATAGTTATATTCTTGCCAACTGTACAAATCTTCTTTAAATCAATCACTTAACTCTGGTCAAAATAAACAAAGAAAACAACCAATTAAGTCTATCTTTAGCTCTTGCCAGCTAGATATTTTGTTGTTTTCTGAACTCTCTATTTTTTTGGTCAACTCTATAGTTAGTCATCGATGACAATTGATAGTTCCATTGGTGTGACTCCAGTTAGCTTTGGGATCTCCGTCTGTCAGGCATCATTGAATTTTTACTCATTGGGCAACTCTGTTTTCAGCTCATCGGGCATCTTGTGGTTTTGCTTCGTCGGGAAACACTATCTTCTTCTTGGCAGGTATCACTGTGACTTTTATTCTTAGCCTTTACCGATGGTATGCACTCTATCGGTATTTTTTGTCACTTAGTGAATACTTGACTTTTATGCATTGCTGAAATCATAACCTTTGTTCCATTGATTCTCTGAAGTCTTTGGCATTATGTACATGACCATACAAATGATATCAAGTTGACATCAATGACAATACAACCCATTAACTATTTTAATGCCTTGCATTATCTTCAACTTAACATTATCAAACATTCAATTAGTTACATGTCATCATAAGATTACAGTTGAGTGCATGAGAAAGACTTTAGATGATTGTACAGAAAAATTGGAGAATTAGTTTGAAGATAATGGCTTTTAGGCCCTCATAAAAAGAAAAAGTGATGAAAATTTTATTTCCCTCACTAAATTTAAGAAAGTGGTAGATGTAGTTATGGCCAATTTTTATTCAAGGGTGAATAGTTCCAATCAAGGTAATCTACAAGTTTTAACTTTAATCATATTCACAACTAATCATGTGGAAAATACCATACTTCTTTGGGAGTCCATCAGAGAGATGATTCAACCATTGTTGAGGGAGTTGAATAAGAGAAAAGTGCGAGTTGATAGACGACTCATCCTTAATGTAAATCGAATCGAAGAGGAATATATTTTGTGGAAGGATATCATTTAAGAGAAGGTGCCACAAAAATTATGCGCTTTTCAATCTTTTTTGGTTAGTTTCTTGTTGTGGGTTTGAATGATTTTGCCTGATATAGCTGTTCTGTAATTTTTGTTGTGGGTTGGAATTATTGTTTGTGATAAAGCTATTAATCATTATGATTTTCAGTTATTTTCCAAACGCAATTCAAATCTCTAAGGATTATCTTTCATGTAAGGAGGTTGTTGAAGGGAAGGCACCACAAAACTGAAGAATGGAGATGCGCTCTTCAATCTTTTTTGGTTAGTTGCTTGTTTAAGGATCTATTAAGCATGACCAATTTTTTTTTGAATAAACAACTTAATGGATAAACAAAAAATTGGATAAATAGAAAATTGAATAAACAACATATTGAATAAACAACCAATTGGATAAACAACTGATTGAATAAACAACTAATTGGATAAACAACTAATTGGATAAACAACATATTGGATAGACAACAAATTGGATAAACAACGTATTTGATAAACAGTATTGGATAAATAGCTGATTGAAGAAACAAAAGATTTAATAATGGCCATCCCCAGTTTTCCTCTCCAAGTTCTAAGACTCGATAGCCCAACTTCACATAATAAGATCCGCTGGAAGTAGCACACCATATTAACTTGTTTGTTGTCCCTGAGAGTCTTACATTTCTCAATTGGAAAATCCTCTGCATAAGTGCTTTGTTCTGATCTAATAAACCAATTGGGGCTAAGCTCTTCCATGCCCACTAAGGTCCTAAAGGGGTTTCACTTAACTCCATATAGTCTGAGACATTTTCCCCTCATTGAGCCTTTAGAATTCTACTAAGGGAGAAAGTCCAAAGAATTATTTGAAGTGCCAAACTCCAAAAGTGGATGGAAGCAATCTTGTATTTGACACTTTGGCATTTCAAAGTTTTTGGCATTTTGGAGGCATAGGATGGTTTGAAACCCTGAATGTTTGATAGTTTGATCTGGACACTTGGTAGAATTTATAGTCTAGTGTTGGGTGATCTAGTTTTCATCCTTTTAGAGGCCAAAAACTTGCCGCTTTGACGGGACTCGAAATACAAAAACCCTAACCTAAAAACTAACAAAGGAGACCCTACCAACTTGACCTGACCAAGGCCTCAAGGGCATGAGACCCTAGGATACCTAGAAGACACGAGCCTGACAAAAAAACCCTAACCCAACAAAAAACAACAAAGGGGATGAAAACCCTAACCCCAAAAAAGGAAGACAATGAAGAGGAAGAAGGAAAATGGAGAGAACAGGAGTGCCTACCTGTAATAAGGTGCAAGGGAGGATGAAAAAAAATAGGGCACTAATAGCAAGGGGGAAACAGGAGAACACAATGAATAAAGAGGGAGAATCAACACAGACGTGCGAAGCTTGAGACACGGAAGCACAAAAAGAAAAGTGATATAGCTTCTACTCTACAATCCTCTGCCCCAGTTGATATTGCTATGAATGAGTACGAAGTTAATGCTTGTAAAGGGATATTGAAATATGTCTCTGCTTCTACCGCAATGCATAAGATTACATTTGAGCACATGAGAAATACTATAGATGATTGTACAGAAAAATTGGAGAACCATTTTGAAGATAATCGCTTTCAGGCCCTGTGTGAAGATGTACTAAAGGTTATGGTGAAAATTGAGTAGTTATTTAATAAAAAATATTGGTTGTATCTTTTGTTGATGTGTAAAATTTTAGGCACAATAGTCGTATTAAGTTTTTCCACCTTTTAAACCATTTTTCATATCTTTATCAATTCCAAATCTTGATGATTTAATCAAATCATGCTTTTCTATAGTTTTGCTTGCATGAAATCTAATGTTGGTTAAATTTAAATCTAGGTGAGTATAATAGCTTGTTGTTTTTTGGAAGGCCAAGCTTTCACTATTTTCTTTAATGTAGTGATACATTTTCAATTAAGAAAAGGGTAAAGAGAAGGCAGAGGAAGACACGATCCCTAAACCAGACCCTATGTTAGAAGATGAATTTTAATGGGTATCTGTCTTATATGAAATTTGTCTTAGAGGATGTATCGGCAGAAGGAAAAAAATGGGTTAAGGATGCTTAATATTCTTACATAGCTTCTCAACCAGCGGTCATAAAAAATCCTTCTAATTTATCTTAGTCCTCGACATCTTTAGATATTTTAATATTAACAAATGAATTTTCATTCCATAAGGTTAAACCTTCAAAGAAAACTCTGGCTAAATTTTTAATCCATTAGATTAAATCTTCAAGCCATTTGTATTTGAAAGAGTTAAAATCCAGATGCAACTATTGGAGGCTCTGATGATGAATTTGAGGAAATAAACCCAGAACACTATTTGCAAACATTTCCCAACCATGTCAAAATTCTGTGTTAGTTGATTTCACAATCTTATTATAAATGAGAGAAATTTGAAATGAAATGAAACCATAATGTGTTTGAAATCATATAAAGGTTGAAATGATATTGTATTAGAAACCATACATTATGGAAACCATAAAGAAATGAAAAACACAACACAATGGAAATCATAATTCATTGGCATTGTCAAGATTGATCCTAATGGGTGAGTGCTTTCATTTGTTTTTACTTTTGTGGGCTTATTTCTGCTTGTGCCTTGAATGTGATGTTCTGTATGGTTCCAAATTTTTTGACATGCAAAATTGTTTTTACTTTTCAGTGGAAGCCGTATCACTTCCAATGGCCAAAAGGATCTTGACCAAGTTGCTGGTCGGATTGCAGTTGCTACATCCTAAGCAATATGTGATTGAATAAGCTAAAATAAGTCACTGTAAAAAATTTTATTTTGTTTTTTGTTTTTTGCATAAATGTTTACAATTTTTTTAATATTTTTTTTATTATTAATATGGAATTTGCTTGTTTTGATAAAAATTAGTGCTTCAATTAGTTAGTTATTTGATAAAAAGTTATAAGAATATTTCATCTTGCAAAGTTGTATATACAATAGCTCATGTTTGTAGACATAAGAACAAAGACATGAAAGATCTAAAAGGTCAGTACTCTCCTAGGTGAAATGTGAACGTAATGGATTTTTCTTAAAACACCTTTACTATGGTTGTGTTGATAAATATGCAAAGGCTACCCAAATCTTACTATTATGAGGAAACCCTTGACTACCTATAATACTTTACACTTCCTTGACAAATAGGAGTACAAAGCATTGCTTTAAAATTATAACAATACACCTCACAAGATACTGGTGGTTTGCTAGACCTACCTATCACCAGGTCTGGAATCGACCTAATGTTGAAGAGTTGCTACTCAAATGACTATTGAACCAATCAAACTCCCATTGATGGAGGAAAAACACCTCTTACCATTATGGCCTTTCCATGCCAAACAATATCTTTGAAAATCATTTTCTTTCACCAGTCCCTATTGACCCCTCCATCTCTATCTCTACCAACTAGATTCTAGACCCTCCAAACTTCCTCATCTTAGCCTATTTCTTTCCCAATTCCCTCATCAAGCTAATGCCCATACTTCCCAATCAGAACCCAAAGCCCACGATGTCTACCCCTAAATTCACTAACTTTAATTGCATTTTATAATGAACATTTGGTTTTCATTGCCTCACCTTCTCCCTCTGTCGATGCTAACATATCTTCTCCTTATCATGTTGTTTTTTATAACCTCTCATTGCATTTCATTATCTTCCCAACCATTACCAAGATGGCTTGGTCTTGATGGTTTCTTCATCCATCTAAGCAATTTCTCTGCCTTCTCAAATTACTGATTTTTCATTTTTTTTCTCTTTTCCCCAAATTCTTTTTATCTCCCCTGAATTCCAATCGATAGCTATGTTTTAAGTCTACACACTTGTCATCTCTTGTGCAAGCCTATTGTGGCATTTCCTTCTCTCTTCCTTTTCTCCTTGTAGTGCATGTTCCTCTACCCGTGGTCTCTCTTATAGGCAAGGGTTGGGAATTTGGTGTTACACCTACCAATTTCGTGATAGTTTATTAAGTCTTTTCAACAAATCTACTTGTGCATATAGCACACTGAAAAAAAATCTAGTGCTCTATCCATGTGCCTACATTTTTCATACATGGATTACAAGAAAGGTTGTAGTTTTACACCTACTAATTTCATTTATACGAAGGTTTATTTAACAAATGCATTTTGTACATAGCCCAAAATCATGGTTTTAGTTGAGGTATTCTATCAAATAGTTCACCAACCCTATCTATACTTCCACATTTGTATAGATGTTACCTGTGGCAATTGTGGTCTCAATCTTTTATCATTGATGGATGTCCAAATCCCATTCCCAAGCCATGAGGATGCTGGCAAAGTTGTGGAATTTGGTTTGATACTTGTAAATTTCATTTACTTGTGAGTGTCTACAGTCTTCTTGACTTCTTTTGTAGCTGCCTCCTCTTGAATATGATGATCTTGTATTTCTCCAAAATTTAATGTTTCTGCATCACATCACTTATCACACATAGGTTTTTTATTTTTTTTGATAAAACTAACCTAGACACATAAGCCACTTGTGAAGCCTCAAAATATTTAACAAACCCATTTTGTACATAGCCCACAACCATGGTCTTTGTTGAGGCTTTCTATCAAACAATTCACCGACCTTATCTATACTTCCACCTTTATATACATGTTACCTATGGTAGTTGCAGTCTCAATATTTTATGATTTATAGATGTCCGCACCCTATTCCTAGGCCATGAGGACACTAAAAAAGTTGTGGAATTGGGTTTTATACTTGCCAATTTAATTTTCTTGCAAGTGTCTATAGTATTTGTAAAACATTTGTAAAAGGTCTACAAAACAAAAGAACATCCAGTCACATTTTTAATCATATCTCCAAAAATGAAAACTTGGTCAAGATAATTTTTTAATATGTTTGAGACAACCATGCGTGCACTCTAATTTTTTTTTTTTTAGAGAAACCCAGATCAAACATCAAAAGTTATGGTCCTCTGAATCTTGGAAAAAATAAACAATCAATAGTTCTTCTAGACTTTTATCCCACATGCAGCGGGTGACAGTTTTATTGCAAAGCATGTGCTATCACATTCTCCCTCCCTTTAATGTAATGCACATCAAAGTCATACTCACATAAGAACTCTAACGTTGTTGATGAGCATTAATATTTGGCTGTGTGAAGATGTACTGAAGGTTATGGTGAAAATTGAGTACTTATTTAAGAAAAAATGTTGGTTGTATCTTTTGTTGATGTGTAACATTTTAGGCACGACAGTCATATTAGGTTTTTCCACATTTTAAACCATTTTGCATATCTTTATCAATTCTAAATCTTGATGATTTAATCAAATCATGCTTTTCTATAATTTTTCTTGCATGAAATCCAATGTTGGTTAAATTTCAATCTAGGTGAGTTTAATAGCTTGTTGTTTGTTGGAAGGTTGAGCTTTCACTATTTTCTTTAATGTAGTGATACATCTGCAATTAAATGTTTTATTAATGTAGTGATACATACCAATATACATAATAATAATAACTTCAAACCATTGATGTGTGGTCATGTCCAAAGGTGAGCAACTGATCAGATTTACATATTTAATTTTTGTTAGAATTTGAACTTTTTTTGAATGTCTGCTAGTATATATATTCCTTCTCATCCTGTCCTTGGAAGGAGTACCCAATTCAAATATCTCTGATTCCTTCTATCAGAAATAAATAGTAAATTTCATGATCCTTTCAATCATCCAAAACCATTATATATTAATCCTTCCATCTTGAACAGACACCAGATCGCTTGAATCATTACAAATATTGTATAGTGCTATTTTTTATCACTTCATACTAATCTTTTGATTGCTGCTCCTCAGACTTGTTCATAGTAGATCATATATAATCTATTATATGGTTTGTGAACACATAAATATTTGAGTGAATAATAAATATCATTGCAGGGAGTCTATAGATGACTGTCCATCTTTGTGCTTTCTTCTTCCATACTTGAGAAGTCTATAAAAATACTAGTGTACTTTTGACCCTTCTAGAGACTTCAAAAATTGTAGTATATTGTATTATTATTTATTTATTTATTTATTTTTATAGTTTTATTATTATTATTATTTTCTATTTTAGAAAGGGGACATCACAGGTGTCGTCGTCTGACTCTCCAACATTTGGCATACAATGAGTGGTCTTGTGAGGTACAATAGGAGTTGTAGTCTTAGAGGGCCCTTGAGGGAAAGGTTGTAGGATACACCATGGATTCAGATGGATTATTCATCATAAAGGATGCATTTATGTACCTAAAATAGGAGATCTTCTACACAATAGTATTGTCAGAGGCACATAGAGCCCCATACGCAGCACACCTAGGGGTAAAGAAGATGCATACCAATCTTCAACAGTTGCACCATTGGGTTGGGATGAGATGAGATATTGTAGAGTTTGTGAATTGATGCCTTAAGTGGTAGAGAGTGAAGGTAGAGCATCAATATCCAGCTGAATACACCATGGATTCAGATGGATTATTTATCATAAAGGCTGCATTTATGTAACTAAAATAGGAGATCTTCAACACAATAGTATTGTCAGAGGCACATAGAGCCCAATACGCAGCACACCCAGGGGTAAAGAAGATGCATACAAATCTTCAACAATTGCACCATTGGGTAGGGATGAAATGAGATATTGTAGAGTTTGTGACTCAATGCCTTACATGGTAGAGAGTTAAGCTAGAGCATCAACATCCAGCTAAACTTCTTTACCCACATGAGATTCAAGAATGGAAATGGAACATTATTTCAATGGACTTTATAGTTGGTCTCCCTTTGTCATCTTGACACCATGATTCTATCATGGAGAGTATAGATAGTTTACAAGTTGACTAGGGTAGCTCATTTCTCATCAGTATGGACTACTTATACTGCTCCACCAGTGGTAAGGGTATTCTTAGATGAAATTGTTCGACTTCATGATATCCCTCGTAGGATCATCTCATATAGAGATTCACTCTTCACATATGCCTTTGGACTCCATTGCAACATGCATTGGGTACGCAACTCAATTTCAGTTTAGCATACCACCCTGAGACAGATGGTTAGACATAAAGGGTGAACTAGGTTCTAGAGGACATGCAACGTATGTACATAATGAACCACTATTCCAAGTGGGAGGATTATTTGTACCTTGTTGGGTTTGCCTAAAATAATGGGCATCACATTTCATTGGGTGTGGAACCATTTTAGGAATTCTACCATAGGCCTTAAAGATCTCCCTTGGGTTAGGATCACATTGAAGAAGAGTAGCTATAGGTCCAGAGATGGTTCTAGATATGGAACAATAGGTGGATTTGATTAGAAAAGGTTTGCATGAAGCACAAGACCATCAAAATAAATATACTGATGTTAAGAAAGAAAAAAAGATTTTTTCTATAGGAGATCAAGTGTTTTTGAGAGTGCAACTGCATAAGAGTCCAATCCATTATGGAAAAGGCTCTAAGCTTGCACTGTGGTTTTTAGGCCCTTTTTAGATCTTGGAACAAATAGGTCATATTGCTTATCATCTAGAATTTCCATCTAACCTACCATACATCCAAAATGTCTTTCATATATCAGGTTTGAAATGCAATGTGCACAACGATTCTCAAATTTTGGATTGGGTTTCTTAACAAGTGGATTCAGACAAACAGCTAGCACTAGAACCCATTTCCATTTTGGCTTGAAAAATGCTAGCCCTTCAAGGGTGAGAGATGAACTAGGTCAAAGTATATTGGGACCGATACGATGAGGTTACAACCAATTAGGAAGATGCCACATAGTTGAGGACACATTACCTCACCTCTTTGAGGATTTCCTAAAGGAAGGCCATTACTAGGGGGGATAATGTGAGGTAACGTCCTTACTTATCTAGACTATTGTAGTATTCTGGCTTATTATGGATAGATGTAGTCTCTTATGGACAATTTACATAGTTGCATGGGTACTCGTACCCATACCCTTGGGACGCATACCAAGTACTGCTACATGTACCCAAGTACTAGGTACTCAGTGGAGAGCATCATAACTAAGGACCTTGATTAAGATTTCTGGTTTTTGTTTCAGTGTTTTGTTTGTGTATCATTTCTATAATGCCTTATATGGAATATGGTTAGTTAATTTTTATGGATGGATATGATTAAAACAAATTGCTTTGATTGATGTAAATTTGAGGGTGAGATGTGTTATAAATAATATGCATAGACTTATTATGTGATTACAAGTATAAATATTGATCATAAAATAATTAAATATCTAATTATGTTTATGAGCATTATGTTGATTATGTCATGATGTTGTGATACTTTAATTGATCAAAAGATGAAATAGGTGTTAAAATGATTTGTGCATGCTACAATGAGAATGCAATTTAATTGATGTTTCTTTGGCTATATATATTTGGGTTAATAATGTGTGAATTGAGTTTGTAGGGTATCCATGACCAATGGATTTAGAGATCCACTAGTAACCCCTATAGTGTTAACTTGTGAAGCTGATATTAGTCTATACGGAAAGGCTAATATCTGTGTATGTTAAAATGTTGTAATGTGATGTTTAAGTGTATTTTTTTGAATCTCTAGAGTGTCCTGGGAGGTAAAAGGGTGATTTCTCATTGTAAGTAGTATTTTCGAAATTGGTCTTTCAAGATATTTAAAGGGGTCTTAAATGACTCTTTTTACCTTTTAACACATGTAAAAACCTTCCTAGGTCAAATCCATAGGGATTGGAGAGCATTTAAACATAAAATAATGAGTTTTCAACTTGTTTTCACCTCCATTAAAGTCCATAAATGAGAAGTGACGAATTTCTCTAACTTGCAATCTAAGAAAGAAATCTTGCCTAGTCCCAACTGCTTTCCAAGTCCTTCTTGAAGACTTTCTAATCCTCACATTTATGAGGAAGACCTCAAGAAGCCAAGAGATGGAGAGTTCATAAACACTTCTCTCTTACTCATGTAGGTATTATTAAATTTGTCAAAAATCCTTCAAAAAGATGCAAAAGAAGGGAATGTGATCCAAGTGTCATTATCTAATTGGGAGAGAAGTTATGACAATGCATCCTTACTTGCACCCCCCCCCCCTTGAGTCTCAATTAGGGGGCTTGATTCATTTTCCTATTTGCATCCTTGAGAGAGTGTTTAGTGTCTTGGGAAAAGAAAGATATTGGAAAAGGATTGAGAGAGATTCAATAATTGAATCAACCTCCTTCACCATGAAAGATTGAGAAAGGTAGTATTCAAATCCTTTTTATGTATCTTTCATTTGAATGAAGGTATTTAAAATGAAAATTTGTGTATGGTTATGTACTCTTGTGTGACCCTTGGTGTTGTCTTGATCGATATGTTAGGAAGGGAGGTGTTTGATCTTTGACTTCCTCATTGGGAGACAAACAATGTGTGGGGTAGAGAAGTAGGAGGAGCCTCTAATAGAGAGGAAATTCATCCTTTGACAAGGGAAGCATTTGGGTATAAGTACCCATTGTTTATATGGAGTTATAATTGAGAAGGAGAAATTGAACTTGGAAGATGCATGTATAAATAAGTTGGGTACTATTGATTTGTTCCCCCATTGTTGAGTGATGTCCACTCCTCTCCCCCTTAGAGATAATAATATGTTTTCATTAATATATTTATATATTGTTAATAATATATTATTATCTATGATGTTAATTAT
>MU225512.1:1638256-1678922 GCA_018584345.1 Thuja plicata | reverse complement strand
GGAACACAATTCTCAAACAACATAGATTGGCATTAAAAAGACTTAAGTTGTTTATTATAACCTAGTAACCTTTGCTAGTAATTTCAAAATGCAATACAAGGGTCCTTGGAGATGACTATTTTCAATCGATTAATAAAGCTTCAATTCTTATAGACACATAAAACCTTATTATTGTTTTTGTTTGTACCATTACCTCTTAATGGATTGATAATAAAAAAATATTTAAAAAATTGTAAACATTTATGCAAAAAACAAAAAACAAAATAAAAATTTTACAATGACTTATTTTAGCTCTTTACAGTTTTAATCAACCACATATCACTTGTTTAGAAACTGTACAACACAATAAAAATGATATATGTGAGAAGCCTCTATAAAAAAATTTCCATTTTTTTAAGGGACTTGCTTATAGGAAATGCATGGAGATGCAAAGATAGTGTACGCAAATGTTTTAGCATTCTGTAATACTTGTCCCATAGTTGGTGATCCAACTACTTGTTACCAATGTCAATCATTGGGGAAATCCACATGGGTGATGCCGGATCAACCCGGGTGATTCATCAATTTGTATCAACAAAAGAAATTAGTTTGTTTGTTTCAAATTTTTAATTTGTTTGAGTATTCGATCTTTGGAATTCAAGGAGAATGCAAGCTCTTGAAATATTTTGAGGTTTCACAAGTGGCTTATGTTCTTGGGTTAGTTTTATCGACAAAATAAAAAATCCAATGTGTGAGATTAGTGTTAAGATGTAGGAATACTAAAATTTGGAGAAATGCAATATCATTCTTGAGAGGAAGAAGCTATGAAAGAAGTCAAAAAGACTGTAGACACTCACAAGAAAATGAAATTGGCAAGTATAAAACCAAATTCCACAACCTTGTGAGTGTCCTCATGGCCTGAGAACAGGGTGTGAACATCTATAAATCATAAAAGATTGAGATTGCAACTACCACAAGTAACATGTATAATAAAGGTGGAAGTATAGATAGGATCGGTGAATTGTTTGATAGAAAGCCTCATAAAAAATCATGGTTGTGGGATATGTACAAAATGGATTTGTTAATTATTTTGAGGCTTCACAAGTGGCTTATGTGCTTGGGTTATTTTTATCGGTAAAATAAAAATCCTTTGTGTGATAAGTGATGTGATGCAGAAACATTAAATTTTGGAGAAATACAAGATCATCATATTCAAGAGGAGGCAACTACAAAAGAAGTCAAGAAGACTGTAGTCACTCACAAGTAAAAGAAATTCACAAGTATAAAACCCAATTCCACAACTTTTCCAGCATCCTCATGGCTTGGGAATGAGATTTAGACATCCATCAATGATAAAAGAATGAGATCACAATTGCCACAGGTAACATGTTTTTTTTCTATGAAGTATGATTCAGACGAAGAAGAAAGGTATGTTGAAACTGCACTCATATCTAAATTTAGAAAAAATGATGACTGGATTATTGATAGTGGTTGTACTCATCACGTGACTAAAGATAAATAAAAGTTTGAAACTTTTGAATATTATAATGGTGGATCAGTTAGGATGGGTAATGACTCACCTTGCCCAGTTGAAGGAAAAGGTACCATCATGTTGAATAAACTGATCACATGTGAAAATGCATATTGGGTGAAATGATTTAACTATAATCTATTGAGTGTTTCATAGCTGAACAACATAGAACACCGAGTTGCATTTGAGAAAAAAAGGCCATGATCTATAATGGAACAGGAAAGTTGATCGGTACTACTGAACAAACAAAAGGTAATATTTTCTATCTTGATAATATTGAGACCACGTGTTTATTAGATAGGAATGAAGATGTTTGGTTTTGGCATAAAAGGTTATGTCATGTGAATTTTGACAACATGGTTAAGATAAGTAAGAAAAGAAAAGTGAGGCTTACCGAGCATGTCAAAGCCCGACCATGTTATGTGCAAGAATTAGTCCATACTGACTTATGGGGACCAATGAGAAAAAAAAGATATTATGGTGATAGATACATCATAATTCCTAATTCTAATTTTCTAACTTGGTGGGAATTAATGAGTTTTTTAAAAATTCAAAAAACTTGTCCATTTCCCCCTAATTGTACTTCCATTCCCTAATTTCTAGCTTACTAATTGCTTACACTTTCTCTTCCCATTTTCCACTAATTTAGCCACCACATTTCCCTTCAACTTCTCCCCTAATTTATGCATTCTAATTTGTGCAATCAATTTGTCATAATTATGCCATTCTTCCATTTTGGACACCTTGTTGCCATTTTTGCAAATTGGTCATAATTATCAATAGTGCTTCTAGACTTTTATCCCACATGCAGCGGATGACAAATTTATTGCAAAGAATATTCTAACAAATTCTCCCTCCCTTTAATGTAATGCACATCAAATGCACATTCTCCCTCCCACCAAGCTTTCTTTTGAGGAAAGACAATGCGAGTGAAGTTCCAAACTATGGCAATGCAGGAAACACAAGCATTCCTATGCAAGTTTTTGGTAGGCTTTCTTGACAAGCCAAGCTTTGTTTTATTGTGAATTATATGTGAACTACCAAGCCCAAGAAGTATACAATATTTTGGAATTCTCAATAATTTTTTGTTGAAGAAAAGGATTTTGTAGTGTTATCTAAAACATTGATGTAAATTCACTCGAGTGTTTCCAAAGTAATTCTTTTTAATTTAAAACATTTTTATATTATGGGGTTTGATATATCATATTCTTTGGTTATGTTGCATAACTAAGTTTCTATGGTAATTATGGGTAGAACTGAGTTTGGTTGATTGTCATTTCACGTGATTATGCCAAATGATTCATGATCACAAAACATGTCTAAGACTATTATTGAACTATTGTTAATTGAAAATGGAAAGCTAATTAAAATATAGATGCACCTCACCCAACTCCTGTGCTACTGATTGATCCAAAGAAACACAGTGGAAATATATGGAAAGGGAGTCCCAATTGGGAATGCTCTATGGAGAATCCCCATAGCCTTATCAAATTTACATGTTGTATGCTGCCAGTGGTGATTATTTATGCACAAAATTTCTTTTCCACCTGCATAGAAGTCTCTAATCATTTAACTGCAATAGGCGCGTTATTTGGCAGAGTTCCTTTGAACATAGAGCCGAAAGCTCTGTTTCCTAGCTTATGATTAAAATTCCCTGTCGCAATTTCAACTCTTTTTAAGTGAACTTCTTAACGGACATTTGCACCTCCTCTTCAATGTTTTTCTTGAGCCTATTAAATAAATCTTTGGCGTGCATTCTCTGATTTTTCTATCGGCGCTCTATTCATGATCTAGGTTCCTCCCTCTTCATTTATGGAATGGATGATACTTGGAAGGCATGCAGCTCTACATGCCTAACAATTTAGCTACGTGGCAACATTAGCTGTAGAATCATAAAAAAATATGTGTATGCTATTTTTCATAAATTTATGTTGACTCGGCCACACATCAATTATTATTATTATTATTTTTAAAATTAATTTTACTTTTGAATTGTGATTTATATATTTTTTGTTTATTGTTCCTAAACAATAAGATTTTTGTTTTATTTATAAAACTTTAAAGTAAAATTTTTATTTTTCATTATATTTCAATATGTTAGATACTTTGCATTTAAATTAAAAAAAATTATTTAATTTTCATTTAAAATTACTTTTTTTTTTTAATTCATAAATCCATCTGGATTGTTTGTTTTCTTGGTAACTTCATAGTCGTGGCAAGATACAGATCACGTGACAAATTCATTGATATCATTATCATGTTGACCAATTCCCAATTAGTGATATCTCAGCTGTAGTTTGAGTGTTGTGCCTAAATAAAGATTATGAAATTCAATTTGGTTAAATAATTTTTTTTTAAATATTTGTGTGATGAAATACTTAGGCACCGTTGTTAGTTTTATTGTTATAAGATAAATTTTCATTTTCTGATTTTATTTTATATTAGCTCTTGATCAATAAGCTCATACTCCAAATCTTCAACTAGAAACATGTAATCGTCCCTTTCAATATCCTTGACAATATATACTCCTAGAAGGGAGATTTATTAATGTCTGATAATGTATATTCTTCAATGTCCAACTTAATTTAAATGTACACTTTAAATTAATATTTTCTTTTCATTTTTAACACCCTACTTCTTGTTAAGTATTTAATAGAAAATAAATTTGAGGATGAAAGTTACAACAAAAATTTAAACAATTATATTCCACTTCAAAAAAATTTCAATTGTATTCATTGAATTTAAATGGAATTCATTAACGATAAAAAAATAAAAAATAGAAATTCACAAACAAAAATACTGCGTACTGATTGCATAGTAAGGTGTGATTGCTAGTAATAGTATATAAGGGAAAGTTTATTCCCTCCTATAGTTTAGTGCATTTCATCTTTCTTCTATCTATAGCCCAGCACTATCCTTCTTGGAATCTAATAATGTAATATGTAAAATAACAAAACATGCAAAATTTAGCTATTTCAAACCAAGTACATTCAAGCAACTATGTTTTCTTTGTGGAAATTTCATGTTTATTTCCATCCATTTGAGTTAAGAAAACAACCTCAATTTCCAAATGTGTTTTTGATAAGAAGACAATCACTCGTGGATGAACACCCCTTAAGGCTAAGGAAACTCCAAAAGAATGGTAACTTGATTCTAATTTTGATGTTTAAGAAGGTGAATTTGATGTAGAGTTATTTCTTAACATTAGACTTGTTGATCTATCCAAAGAGAACAAATCAAGGCTGGAATTCAAGGTGCATCGAAAGGCTATGATGAGAGTGAGGATAGATGGGAACCCTTGTCAGGGTTGGGGGAATGCAAAGAATAAATCAAGGAGTTTTTGGTAAAAGGTCCAAAAGAAAAGTTTTTTCCTTTACCTGGTGATGTGGATGTTATCTATGGTGTCCCTCCTTTCCAAGACCTAGTGGATTAAATAGATTCAACAATGTTGAAGCTATTCCTAATAATCTGAAAAATCATCAAATAGTTGTGTACATGGACATTATAAACTTTACGAGGCCATGATATGTTCTCATGGAGAATGTTGTTGATATTCTTAAATTTTTTAATGGATATTAACTGTAGACATTGGGCCAAGTGATACAGTGTTAACACCCTAAGTTTAAATTGAATGTTAAATTTTTGTGTTAACTCTAAAAATTAGTAAAGTTAACTAGTAATATACTAGGTTTTTTAGTTAAAGTAAAATTGTATTTTTAAGAAATATTGTTTGATATTTACTTTCCGCATGATTATAAGAATACAATCCTTATAATATCTATGAGCTATAATACATGGGTAACAGTGATACAGTCACATCATTTTGTGTACTTTAAGATGCGCCAGGTCTTAAAGTAGGAGGTTGCAGTTTGGGGAAGTTATAATTAAAAACCTAGCCAGACATCTCAACGTGAGTGGCAGAGACATGTTATTAAAATACAATTTTAAAAAATACAATTGCGTTATCATCAACTTCACGAGGCTACAATATGTTTTGATGAAGAATTTTAAAAACTAAGTCTAACCATAATTGAAATAAGTGGACACCAAAAAGACATGTTTCCAACCAAATATCAAAAAAGAAAAAGTTATAAACTAAGTTTCCATCAACTTATCTCAAATGCATAAAATTCTATGCATGTTACCATTTTTTTGGCACACTTGGGCATCTGAAAGAGTACAATAAACTGTGAAAAGGTTCTTGAATAATGGAGTGATAGACCCAGCATATTAAAAAGCTCCAAATAAAGGACCAATATTTGAATAAATATAGTATACATTGTAACACAAAAATGCCATATATCTTGCGAAGAAGTCATTCCTTGAATTAGATACATGAACTACATCCAATGTTCCAAATAGCTTCATATCTTGCAAATAAGTCATTCGAACATGGTAAAGAAATCAATTTATGCCACCTTAGTGGTGCAATATGTTGGTACATTGCTATAAACTTTCAAAGCAGGACTTCTCCAACTGAACTTGGAGTTGCCACTCAAAGTTATATTTTCCACAAAAGTTGAAGATATCTTTTGCACAAAACAGATAGTGGAAGAATCGTCACCATAAGAAAATTATTGATTTAATGTAATAATTATTACATAGATTCATCAGACTAGTAGACATATTCAAAAAAGTTCAAATGCTAACAAAAATTAAATATCTAAATCTAACCAGTTTCTCACCTTTGCACATGACCACACATCAAGGGTTTGAAGTTGCTGACAAGATCATATAGCATTCTCTAATTCACATTCTTCTATCCCACATGCCTATGAGAACCAATAGTGTCATGATAAAAAATAAGTTATAACTAACATGATTTGTATAGGGAAATTAAAACCACTGATCTTTTAACTGGAATATAAATGAAAAAAGGGATTTTTATTACAGTAACAAACTTCAAGTATCAATCTTCTTAAATTAGGGCTTTCCAACTTAAGCTTCTCAAGAGAAAGACAATAGCTTAAGTAAAATTTCTCATCACAAAATAATCTTTAGCACAACATTGCTGCTGCAGGAGAATTGTTTCAAAACCAAAGTGACTTTGACAATAAGAAAAAAAATAAAACCCACCTTCAATCCAATGTTTTTAGGTTCTCACACACCAAACTTACATCCTGTAAGTTTACAGAATGGGACAAGTTCAAAATAGAAATATTTACACATTGAGTTTAATCAGGAATAAAAAAAAACTTCTTGATGTTTCTACTAGATGTTATCTGTGGTGTCCCTCCTTGCCAAGAGCTAGTGGATTCAATAGATTCAACTATGTTGAAGATCCTCCTAATAATCTAAAAGATCATCAAATGGTTATGTACATGGAAATTGTAAAATTCACAAGGCCATGATATGTTCTAATGGAAAATGTTGTTAATATTCTTAAATTATCTAATGGATATTAACTGCAGACACTGGGCCAAGTGATACAGTGTTAACACCCTATGTTTAAATTAAAGTTATCTTTTCCACAAAAGTTGAAGATAACTTTTGCACAAAATAGATAGTGGAAGAATCATCACCATAAGAAAATTGTTGATTTAATGCAATGCTTATTACATAGATTCATCAGACTAGCAGACATATTTGAAAAAAGTTCAAATGCTAATAAAAATTAAATATCTAAATATGATCAGTTTCTCACCTTTGGACATGACCACACATCAAGGGTTTGAAGTTTCTGACAAGAGAATATAGCATGCTCTAATTCACATTCTTCTATCCCACATGCATGTAAGAACCAATAATGACATGATAAAAAATAAGTTATAACTAACATGATTTGTATAGGGAAATTAAAACCACTGATGTTTTAACTAGAATATAAATGAAAAAAATGGATTGTTAGTGCAGTAACAAACATCAAGTATCAATATTCTTAAATTAGGGCTTTCCATCTTAAGCTTCTCAAGAGAAATACAATGGCTGAAGTTAAATCGTACATCACAAATAATCATTTAGAACAACATTGCTGCTGTAGGAGAAATGTTTCAAAACCAAAGTCACTTTGACAATAAGAAAAAAAATGAAACCTACCTTCAATCCAATGTTTTCAGGTTCTCACACACCAAAATTACATCCTGTAAGTTTATAGAACAGGACAAGTTCAAAATAGAAATATTTACACATCGAGCTGAATTAGGAATAACAAAGTTCTTGATGTTAAAATAACAAATGCAACTAAGTCCCGCACTACTTTTAAGTGTTATTTATATTTTTTTCCTCAAATCAAACAAACATAATCCTCAAATAATTTAATCAAGTAATGGAGAAAAGCCCCAATTAAAAATGGTATCCATTCGTTAATATGGATGGTGGTGTGCGAGGATGTAATGGATACCATGTTAATAACACAGGGAAAGTCAATAGAACCTATAATTTATTTCAAAACTATATCATTACCAAAAAAATCAAGCATGTCAACAAGCATTCAACCAATTGCTTCATTTATATCATTGTTCCCAAGCTTAATGATGATTTGTTTCTCCTCAATCCAAATCCACTTCTGCTATGTTATATCATCACTAATCAATGCCAAATGCCATATATGATAGATTAATATATAAATGCCAAATGATAGACTGTACCTAGCACAGTTAAATCTTCTGCGAGAGGGTTTTGAAGGTAATGATAATCATGATACCATGTTTTTGAATCTCTAAATTAAACATTTATATTATTGAGAATATCCATTGATGACCTGAAATATGCACGACAAAAAATATCTAAGATACTAGCCATAGGCAACAAGAGTTGAAGAGAACAAAAGAAATGTGGCAACATGATTTTGTTCCATGTAATATGTCTATAACATGTAGTTATTGATGATTTTGTTTCTATATGTAATCATAGCTGGTTATTGTCTATAGCTGATGTAGATAATTTTTTTCTATATGTAATCATAGCTGGTTATTGTCTATAACTGTTGTATTTGTTAGCATGGAATTTGTCTATAGCACTATCTTGATGTTGATGCATCTATCTGCATAATGACATTTATGATTGATGTACATATACATGCATCAGCATAAATGAATGAGAGTAGTGACCTTTTTAATCTTCAAAAGCAGTGATGTTTTCATTATCATATTATTGTGACTCCCTCAACATTCAATACCAATAATGTTAAGTATTTCATTGTAATTATCTGCATATTATAAATTCTTGATCACTAAACATTTAGAAAAAAACATTGACTTTAGGATGAAGAGCCATCGTCTGGAGACCATATTGTAAATACACTTTCTCAAATTGAGGTAATTTCTCTCGCAATTAAAATATAGTTTATTTTATTTTATTTTTCTTTTAATGGCCTTTACTTATTTTGATTTGTTTGTTTAGTTATTCGAAGAATACAGTTAGGTTTGAGGATAAATCGACAGACGTAGATATTGTTGCCAAGTTAGAGAATGCAAGAATGTGGGGCTTGACAGAGTCAAAAGATCTTTGCAGCATTTGAAAAGGCTTAACAATCACCATACAAATATTCATACACTATCACATATATAGGGAAAGAGGGGTGCTTCCAGTGGTGCTTCCAACTCAAACTATGGAAAAAGAGTAGCGAGAGGCTATAAAACTTCTCAGAAGAATAGGCAACAAAAAAAATGTATAAGTAGGAGGGTTTCTAACCAACACGGGAAGAAAAAGATCGAGGACTGCAAATGTTATGTAATGCTTAACCACTGTAATGACACAGTTTTAATTGTATGCTTTATGTTTTTTTATTTTTTCAAATCGTGTTTCATTCTAACAATTTCTCTATTGAAAGGGCACTTCTGAAGGTGGTGCCAATGAGGATAAAAAGGAGGGAAAAAATGGTGACAAGGAGGAGGAGGAGGAGGATTACGATGAGGAGGTTCTTGAGCATCTCCAATTTTGATAAGTTTCATGTATTTTATTATATTTACACTTTCATGGTTAACCGAGTTGTGTTTGTGTAGATTGTATGTTAAATTTTTGTTATACTCCACGTTGTGTTATTTTAATTGTATGCTTTATGATTTTTATTTTTTCAAATCATGTTTCATTCTAACAATTTCTATATTTATAGCCTAACCAGGGAAATACCCAAACTTGATGT
This sequence comes from Thuja plicata, assembly GCA_018584345.1. NCBI lineage: Eukaryota > Viridiplantae > Streptophyta > Pinopsida > Cupressales > Cupressaceae > Thuja > Thuja plicata. Next base: position 1,669,329 of record MU225512.1, on the reverse strand, counting down.
TAACTAATTTAGTTTTTGTTTTCCAACTTTTCAATAGAAAAAATCAAAAGAAAAATGTGTCATGGAAAGTATGGTGAACCTCACATTGGCTTGTGCATGAGAGGTATGACTTAATTACTCCTTGCTTTGTGTATCACTATTACCCACATATTGAAGCTCATAGATATTATAAATACTTTATTCTTATAATCTTTTATGTTTGTAACAGGCTCCACAACCTCCTCCCAAGGACACCCAGGCTTGTGAATCAGAGGTACGACTTAATTATGTCTTGCTTTGTGTATCACTTTTACCCATCTATTGAAGCTCATAGATATTATAAGGATTGTATTCTTAAATTTTTTTATGTTTGTAACAGGCTCCACCATCTCCTTCCAAGGACACCCAGGCTTGTGAACAAGAGGTATGACTTAATTATGTCTTGCTTTGTGTATCACTACTACCCACATATTGTAGCTCATAGATATTATAAGGGCTTTATTATTATAATATTTTATGTTTGTAGCAGGATCCACTACCTCCTCCCAAGAACACCTAGGCTCCACCACCTTCTCCCAAGGACACTTAGGCATGTGAAAAAGAGATATGACTTAATTATGCTTTGATTTGTGTATCACTGTTACCCACGTATTGTAGCTCATAGATATTATAAGGACTGTATTCTTATAATATTTTATGTATTTAATAGGCTCCACTACCTCCTCCCAAGGACACCCAGGCTCCACCACCTTCTCCGAAGGACATTCAGGAATGTGAACGAGAGATATGACTTAATTATGTCTTGCTTTCTATATCATTGTTACCAACATATTATAGCTCATAGATATTATAAGGGTTGTATTCTTATAATCTTTTATTTTTGTAATAGGCTCTACTACCTCCTCCCAAGGACACCCAAGCTCCACCATCTTATCCCAAGGACACTCAGGCATGTTAACAAGAGGTAAAACTTAATTATGCCTTGCTTTATGTATCATTGTTACCCACATCTTGTAGCTCACAGATATTATAAGGATTGTATTCTTATAATATTTCATATTTGTAACAGGGTCCGCAACCTCCTCCCAAGGACACACATGCTCAATGTTATAATTTAAGGACTAGGAAGAAGTCCTGATATATTCTATGAAACTTTGTGTTATTGTTCCTACAAAAACTATAGCCGATGTTGCTTTCAGACATGTTAGGCCTGGAAAGAAGGCAAATATTGAATTTTTAATTTTTCTTCATTGGGTTTGAAATTATTTACATGAATGGATGTTTTCGATTGAGGTTAAAACAATTTTTGAAAGGAACAGTAACCCTATACAAAAGAAGCTAAAGATAGGCAGATTATAGCACTACAAAAAGTGAGACATATAGAAAAAAGCAACAGCTGGGGGTATAAGATAGAAACAATAAGAACCCTCCAGCATTACCACCAGCTAAAAGACGAAACCCAAACAAAAAGAAAATGAGCCACAAAACATAGTTAATTATGTTTTTCCACCATCTCAACTGAGTCAGCCATCACATTCTAATACTTTTTGATGGCCTCTCTGAGATCTTTAATTTCCTTTGAGCCACCTTATTTCACCTTTTTGGCACTCGCCCTAGTATGAGTTCATGGGCCAGCAACACTTGCGTCAATAGAAGTATCATCATCCACTATAATGGGATTAGTGTTTCCATCCAACACTGAGAGAAGTGCCCTTAAGTTGCTATCAGTCACCTTCATGCCTTCATATTTGTTCTTCATCATATGGGTGATAGTATTTTCAATACTCTAAATGTGAATTTATGTCATACGCTGGCAAAAATTAACCACTTCATTAATTCTAAGTTCTAGCTTCTCCAATAGTCTTTTGTCCATTTCTTCTTCTTGAGTTTTGTTGTTCTTAGTAGCCTTATTCATTGGTTCAGCCAGCAGGATAGAAATCTTATTAACTCTTTCCTAGAGATCATCATACCTAATATTGATGTCTCTAATTTCATCCAAAAGCCAAGAGTTCAGCTGAAAGTCCATCTCAACCTGCTCTTTGACTACCTGCATAAACCTAGTAGGTTCTTGGCTTTTTTCTATCTTATTTTCATTCCTTCCACTAGCTTTCTCATTATCTTTCTTGTTATTCCCTTCCACTTTATTTCCCCCTACTTTTTCTGAAGTCTCCCTAGAATTCTTTCCCTCATTAGACTCAAACTCAGCATAATTCACCAGAATGGGAGTGGTGATAGGTTTGACCTTCTCTATATTTTTCAAACTTGACTTGCTATTCTTCTTCTCAGGGGATTTAGTTCTCACCTTAGCTTCCTTTGGCGTTATGTTTCCTTCCTGACCTTTTGTATCCTTGTCTTTAGAGATACCTTTGCTCTCTCTTTCCATTTCCTCAGAGGAGCCAGTAATATCTTTCTCAAGAGATTCAGTATCCTCCCCTATTTCCATACCAGTTTTCTCTGAGATGAACTTGGCTGCCTCACCCTTAGCACCTCTATCTCCCTTCCCCTTATCCTTGGATTCATTGTCTATGTTCATTCCTTCCTCCTCCATGAGGATCTTAGCAGGGTCATCCCCTACATTACTTGTTTTCCCCTTTCTCTTTTTGCCTGGCATGTTGATGTCACTCACCATAGGTATTTTGCCTTTCTTTCCCCTGTTTGAGCCTTTGGCCTAGGAGTTACCCTACAAATTATACTTTGCATATTTGTATATCAACAGAATAAGACCATCATGGAGAATAGGATTTTTGACATTCTTTCTGTGTTCCATAATACTATTACCCAAAGATTTGAGGAGAAAATAGGGAAAATAAATTTTCCTATTGTATCTAAAATGATTTACCAGCATGAAATGGAAATTATAAACCCTAGTGTACTGACCCTCTAGGGTAAAATACCGCATTAAAGATTTAACCATTTTAGCCCAAAAAATCTTTATATGGCACCGCAAAACATAATCACCCTTCTGTTTAATAAGTAAATATCTTTCCTCCTGGGTCTTAGGGTATATTCTGGTAGCACTTTGGCCATAACCCCACTTCTATAATATTTTAGACCAGACATTTTCAGACCCATAATTTTAGAAATGATTTTATCAGAGATGAAGAAAGTCTTACCACAGATAGTTACCTTGCCATTGTCCCAACTTTCTGCAAACTCCTTTGAGATATCCTTATCATAACCATGGAGTTTCTCCATATAGTCCATGACCCTGCCTTCCTTGAGTCTCTTCTAGACCTCGACCTCTTTTCTCCATTTGCAGACAGAGGGTTCTTCCTATTTCAACTTTCCACCCATTTTCGCAGTTACCCAGAAAATGAAAAATCTCAAAGAAAGAGTGTGCTGAAAGCTATACAAGTGAATAATGGGGAAATGCCACCTTTTTAAAGAAATGATAACATCTATCTCATAAATGTTATAATTAATGCACTTGCTATCATGTGTGTGAGGCTTGATACTGAGGCAACTCTAATTACTATATTTACTTGTCATCATCAAAAGTAATATTTTTGGGTTTGTGGTGGATTTGATCATACCTTAGAAGATTTAGGATATCATTTTTTAATCCTTGGTTTCCTTTCCAGTCTCTGACATCAGCACTTAAAACACCCTCATTCACCAAGTTGTTAGCCACATGGTTTGACTCTCTGTATGTGTGGCTGGCATGAGTGATCTCAAACCTTGCTAACAGATTTTTTATCTGATCAATGATATGACCAGTATTTCAAGAGGGAGGATGAATTCCATTGATGCAATTAATTATGTTCATTGAGTCCCCTTCCAACCATAGTTTTGAATAATTCTAACTTTTAGCTAATTTACAAGCATAGAGGGCCGCCATAGCTTCTAGCATATGACTAGTTCGAACACCAATAGGGATTGCAGAGGCAACAATACATCTACCTTCAACATTTCTAACAATACACCCACATCAGCAATACCAAGATTTCCTTTATCCACTCCGTCAAAATTCACCTTATTCCATCCAAGTGGAAGGGAGCTCTAGACTACAAGCTCGCGAGAGGAAGGAGAGGGCTTTATCTTAGAATCAAAGTTCCATTTCTCAATAATATCCTTATTAGGGTTCCCTTCCATTAATTTCTATTTTAGATCACAAGCAATTTTAGTATTTTCAATAATGCTGCTAATAATTTTGGATCCGACCAAGAAGGGAGTGGAGATGTTTTTTTTTAATATCCTGTCATTTTTTTCTTTCCATATCCTCCATATGACATTAGGGGTAGTAAAGTTCCACACAAGTTTTCCCAATTGGTGAGGGGTGGGAGATCTCCATTGATTTAGAAATTCTTTAATAGTATTAGGGAACACCTAGCTTACTTTCCAGTGCTGCAAAAAGACCCTCCAGACATCCCTAGAGAACTAACAATGAAGCAGGAGGTGAGAAGATGACTCAACATATTTCATACAAAGGTAACATCTGTTGGGTATCATCCAACCCCTTTTTTTCAGGTTCTCAGTAGTAAGGATTTTGTCCTGAATAAAAAGCCAGAAAAAGAAGTTAATTTTGGGAATCAGGGAAGGGTACCAAACCTTAGCCTAGTTGGGCTCCTCACCAAGGGGGAGATCATTGAATAAGCTGAAGCCACTAAGAATTTACCATTTGAGTTAGGGGCCCAAACAAGTTCATCTTCATAGTTATTTCTAATAACCCAAGGGGCAAGATCTAGGTTAATAAGATTCAAAAGGGGGTCTATGATACTTAGGTTGATCCATTTGTTTTCTTTCGAGTAATCCACAACTTTACACCCTACTCTAAGGGTGCAGATCTCTACAAACTAGGCCATTCCTGGGTACTGGATGAGAGGTTTTTCCTTAAACCAAGGATCCTCCCAGAAATTGATTTTCTACCCATTTCCCACTTTCCACCTAGCTCCTTTAGCTGCAAGATGTCTAGCTTTCAAGATGTTGTTCCAAATCATTGATCCCTGAACAGAGTTAGAAGAGGATAAAAAGGATTCAATAGTGGGAGTGGCAAAAAGATATTTTGACTTAAGCATTTTATTCCCACCTTTTTCTTCTCCAAATGTTCTCCAACACTGCTTAGCTAGGAGAGAAATATTAATGTCCTTAATTTTTTTATTACTAAGGCCCCCATGTTTAATAGGATGACACACTTTCTCCCAAGCCACTAGGTGGATTCTTTTTTTCTCTTCTGTTCCAGACCACAAGAATCTTTTCTGAATCTTCTCAATAATATCTGCAAATTTGGATGGGATTTTGAAGAGGCTCAACACATAAACAGGGAGATTTTGGAGGGAACTCTTGAGTAGCAGAACTTTCCCAGCATTGCTGAGGAGGGTACCTTTACATCCAGAAAGTTTATTTTTGAACTTATCCACAATAGCATTCTAGAAAGAATAGAGGTTTTTGACCCATCAGGAGGCCCAAATAGCTGGAGGGGAAGTTAGCAATGGAACATCAAAGGATAGCCACCATCCTTTGCTGATGCTCAAGGGGAGTGTGAACAAAGAAGAGGGAACTTTTTTCCCAATTTATAAGCTGACCAGTAGCCAATGAATAAGTATCAAGAGCCTTCTTGATAGCTTTAGCTTCTTTAATAAAGGAGGATCCCATAAGCACAGTATTGTCCACAAACTTCTCATGGGAGCTAGGAGGACAATAGGATGAAGGGAGAAGCCCATAAATCAAACCATCCAGGACCCCTTTAGAAAATGTTTTCTCTAGGATTTCAACCATGATAGAAAAGAGGATGGGGAAAATAGGATCCCCTTGGTGGAGTCCTATGGAGGGAAAAAATAGATTAGAAGTTGAACCATTCACCAGCACCAAAATAGAAGAAGTAATGATTTGCTGAATAAGGCCCACCACTTTCAAAGAGAAGCCAAAGGAAAAAAGGAATTTGCAAAGGAATTTCCAATCAACTATATCATAGTCCTTAGAGAGGTCAACCTTCACTAGGAAGCCATCCTTTTTTGAGACCTCAACAGAGTGAATGTTCTCATGAATAGAAATGATAGAGTCCAGAATTTGACGGCCTGAGACAAAACCATTTTGCTAGGGGGAGATAATATCTGGAAGGATCTTCAGAATACAAGTCATGAGGACCTTGGAGATGATCTTATAGAATGTATTACACAAGCTTATGGGTCTAAATCTATCAGCATTATCTGCCCCTAGTCTCTTAGGGATAAGGAAAAAAAAATTAGAGTTCACTTCCCTCAAAAGGGATCCAGAACCAAAGAATTCTTTCACAACGTCTGAAATGTCTTTCTCCACAATGTCCTAGAAAGACTGGAAGAAGAAAGGAGGGAACCCATCCAGACCAGGAGGTTTTTCTCCTTCAAAGGAGAACACCGCATCCTTGATTTCTTTAGTCGATGGAATTTTACTCATCATTATATTATATTCTCTTGACATGATACTTGGAATTGATTCTAGGAGCAGTTGTTGATTATCCTGGGATAGGTTAGGGTCTTCTTTAAGAAGAGAATCAAAATAACTAGATGATTCTTTTTTGATTTCCTCCTCCTTGCTCAGCCTACCATGAGGCCCATTTATATGCTCAATCCTTTTGGCAGCCTTATGTTTTTGGGCAGTCATATGGAAGAACTAGGTGTTCTTATCCCCCACTTGGAGCTAAAGAGCTCTGTAATGTTGTCTCAAAAACACCTCCTCCTTAGAAATAATGTTATGTTAATCAGCTTGGATTTTTCTTTCCTTAATTTTGTTCTCCACAGTCAAACCCTCTAGATCAATAGTTTTTTGGATCTATTGGAGGTCAGCTTGTATCAAGCTTTTAATTTTAAAATATCCCCAAACTCTTCTTTGTTCTAGACCTTAACTTTTTTCTTAATTCTTTTGAGTTTTTGAACAACTCTATACATAGTTGTACCTTCTACTTGGACTTTCCACTAGTCAGAAATATTTTTAGCTATGTTTGGGTGATGCATCCACATTTTCTCAAATCTGAAGGGATAATTTCTCTTACCAGAAATAGGATTTTCTTGGATGGAGATAGGTGAGTGGTCTAAACCTACCCAGGGGAGAGAAGACAGAGAGAAATCATAGTGAAGAATCCAATCCATAGAAAGTAGGGTCCTATCCAGACAAACTTGGATCAAGTTATCTCCAGTTCATCTATTAGACCTGGTAAAGTTATTTCCTCTAAGTTCAAGATCCAAGAGAGCTTGATTGTTTATAAAATCCATCAGAGCCACCCCACTATCAATCTAAGAGATAATACCTCTAGATTTTTTAGAATCGGAAAGAGGGGTATTAAAATCTCCAACCACCATCCAGTAATCATTCTTAAAGTTGCTTCTCTCTGATTCTAGTCTATGCCAAAATCTATCCCTGCCCATTTTAGAGTTGGGCGCATAAATATTTGATAGAACCCAAGTGAAACCATCCCTGATATGATTGAATTGAATGGAAGATATGTTACCTTCTGATTTTATAATTTCCCCTAAAATAGTATTAAGGTTCCAAAAGGAGGCAGTACCTCCAGAGGCCCCCACTAAACTACAACTAGCAACACCACAATTTTTAAACATTTTTAACTTTTCCACTTTGTCTCTAGTCATTTTAGTTTCCTCAATAAGGATGATGTCTGGCTTCTAATCCCTAACTATATTTCTCAAAAAATCCTGTTTGTGAGGGCTATTCAATCCCATGATGTTCCATGAGATAACTTTCATTTATAACTTTTGGGAGCAATCCTAGATGGTTCTCTGTCTCCCATATGCTATACTTTGTCTACTTTCCTATTCTCAAGTGATTCTATTTTTAGGTCTTCCCCTAGGAGGTTTAGGGGTGCCCACATCCACTCTCATAGCTCTAGTAACAACACCTCCTAGGGGCATCCCAATATTTTGGCTATTATGTGACCTAGACTCCTTTGAGGAAGGAGAAATAGAAGGTGACCAAGCTGATGACCTAATAGGTATGGAATCTCTTGGTATTGAGAAATATTCTTCTCCTTGTGGTGTTATCATTGATATAGGTTTTAAATCTAATGATAGAATCTTTAGCCCCCAAACACCATGGTCTAATAATAGCTGGACAGAATCTCTTCAAGAATCTAACCCTTTTTTAGCCTGCCAAGAGGATCTATGGACTGAGGTATCTCATAGTAAAAAGATACATGAATGGATGTTGATTATAGGTCTAATAGTGTTTTTTTGTGTTATGTATTTTGATGTGTCTCATTAGTTACTTCTTGGAAATTAAAATATGTTATTTTCTATGTAAATGCTAGTTATTAATATTGGATCATGCACAAATATGAATATTGTTTTTGATAAAACTCAAGTTATTGGTATGTGTATGGAGATTCAAGCAAGTGGATGTAGATTTTACTTTTTTCTTGGGTATGTCTTATGCATTGTTGGTAATTATATAACCATATCATAAATCTCAGTTTGGGAACCATATCATAACTCTTGAATCTACTTGTGAAAAACTTGTAAAATATTAATTTACTTCTATAATGACAATGTACTTTATTGGTTTAGTGATCTCAACTTGAAAAATAATTCCTTTAAGGGCAAGAGAAATCTCTCATTTTTATTTTCAAACCCAAACCATGTAATTGAAATGTTGTGTTTGTTTGTTCATTTTAAGTTTGTACGAGTTAGGGTTCATTTTCTATGTTTCCTTTAAAAATAGAAGAATGTACCTCTTTTAATTGACTGATTTGGCCTCTATGAAAAATATCTTGGCTTTATTCATTTGGACACATATTTAACCCTTATGTTGTAAGTTATTTTGAACAACAGATTTTGTGTTGTGTTTTATTGTGTAATGCATTATCATTGATTGAGAAGTTATTCCTTGATAACATATATGGGCCTATCATGTATTATATATAATTATGGTTTTTCATATAATCTTTATTAGAAGTAGAAATGCATGGCACATTCCTTCAAGGTCATACATAGCCTTTAGATACAATTGAAGAATCGATGGAATATTAGAAAAAACTTTAAAATATAATTGTATTGAGTGGAATTCTTTACTAAGTGGCTTAGCTTAAGGAATAGCCAAGAGAGAAACAATTTAAGGATAGCCAATCAAACAAGTATTTCTGATCTCTCTATGTTTTTGCATGATTTTTTATCACTCAAGCATGGACTAGGGGTCCATTGCCTTTTATATTTAAAAATTGAAAGAAGAAGAAGAAGTGAATATATAGTTTGTTTCCACCCTTCAATAGGGGAGCTTTAGAAGAAAAATTGGATTTCATAAAAATACCAAATTGTAAGTGGTTATTGTTGAATTCAATAAAAAATATCTCTCATTTTTCTATGATTACTTTACAATGTGTAACAGTCAACTAATACTCATCTATATAGATTGGTGTGGGCCTAAGATGTATTTGGCATGATAGAACTTGGAATGCTTTAATCTAAATGTGGTTAAAGAGGTTCTGTCATGATCCAGGGTAAGAGGTTAATTCAATTCTTTGAAATTTTTTGATAAACCCTCAATTCCAAGGGTTTGAAACAAAATGGGTTAGTTGTCCCATGATCCACCATTGGAAATTCTTAAAATTTGGATTTAGTAGTAATTTGAAGTCTTTTTCAAATGCCTTTGGTTCTAGATTAAAAGGTTATGACTATAAGTAATATGGTGAAGATAATGAAGAGTAGTAGTTGATGCTTTGTGTTTCATTTTGAAAGTTTCATACAATGGTTGTAAAAAACATATACAATTCATTGAGATAATCCATATTTGATGTGCATCCCATTCAATAGGATGGACTATATAAAAACCACATTCTAGTTATATATTCTTCTACTTGTTTATATCATTTGCAAGTTAGTTCAAGCATTCTTTCAGATTCCGTTTGAGTTTACACTAGTATGTAATGGTTGTAGCATGCGAGCAGATGCAGATTTTTGCAAGGTTATTAGTATTCTTTCCATTAACTGGATTAAGAATATTCCATCCATTGTACTAGTATTTGTTGAACCATTGGGATAAGTTGATTCTAAGGAAACTCCAAAATAATGGTAACTTGATTCTATTAGCTGTCTAAAGATGCCTAAAAAATTGATTGCCCTTGTAAAGATATACTTGTGTGTCTCATGATTTGTTACTCAGTTTATGATATATAGTTTTGTTATGTCTATGTTTAAATATTGTTATTTTTGTGGGTAACAAAGCATGAAAAATTGTGGTAGAAAATAACAACATATATTTCAACCATAGGACTATACCTCCATATGAGACACACGTAAACAGTGTGTTGTTATAAAAGCCTAAAATTAGGCACAAAAGTTGATTTGGAGAAACTCACTCATTTTCACTTAGAAGATGAATCTAGAATGTTTGAGGTGTGTCATTTCAACCTTTTTCTGATTTCAGGAAGGTTATGGTTTCACTTCATTTCAAATTTCTATCATATATAATAAGACTGTGTGATCAACTAACACAGAATCTCAGTAGCCTCCTCCAAATTTAAGGTCTCAAGGGTATCCTTCACCCAAGGACTGCTACATTCCCACTTTAAATGAGTCAAAGTCACATGTATTTCTCATTGCAAGGTCTCTCAAGGACACCTACAATTGGGCTCCCATAATAAAGATTTTTTCATTTAGTTTTTTGTCATAATATTTGGCATCATTGAATTATTTGTGTTATTGATAGAATTAGAAAACCAAATTTTTGACATAACTTGTGGTATTTGTTTAGTTTTATTTTCCCTTTTCACTATTGTTTCTAGAAGAAGATAAACCTTATGATTTGCAAGCCTTGGGAAAGTTACTTCAAATTTGTGAGGAGGGTCCATACCTATGTTTTGAAGTAATTCACCAAACATTGACAATTATAAGAAAATTTGTTCTAATGTTGAATATGGCTAATGATTTTGATATTATGTGGGAAGAGTCGAGATGTCAAACTTTTTTACACAATTCAAATGGTGAACTTAGTATTTGTTTGGATTTGCTTTGAGTTATACTAAAAAATCCTTCTACTTTATCTCAGTCCTCGACATATTCAGATATTTTAATATTAACTGATGGATTTTCATTCCATAAGGCTAAACCTTCATATCTATACTCTTCCCACACAACATCAAAATCATCAGCCATAGTCTACATTAGAACCAATTTCGGTAGAATTGCCAATCTTTGGTGAATTATTTCAAAATATGGTTATTGACCCTCCTCACAAATTTGAAGTAACTTTACCAATGCTCGCGACTCATAAAGTTTATCTTCTTTTGGAATTAGTAGTGAACAGTGATCTTTGATGTTTGTCACTCAAGCTTCATTATATGCAGTTTTCTAAAAGATTTTAAGATGTAACTTTCTTTAGAAAATGAAGACTTATTTATATTCTCCTAAACAAGTGATTGGGTGTTGATAGGTTCTTGAATTATGTCCCTAGTTATTATATTGACAAAAGTATCTTTTGTGTAAAAACTACATGTGCCAATATAAAAACTTAGAACAATGTATCGACATCAATAAAAGCAAAACTAAAGAATTTTTGTCAGATAATTCAATATCAGGGATTTATAGATAAAACAATAATATTAAATATACTTTACAAGACATTCTTATTTTTTGTATCCTCTCCAAGTCACCTGACTAGGAAAATCAAGTTGCCAAAATGACTTAAGGTCTAGCACTGTTACATCCTCCCCATTACACTGACCTTCATTTATGTTGAACATTCCCTCATCAAAATAACCTACTCTGATGACAAAAATGAAATCCTTATCATAATCAATAATGAGAAGGATATGCTTAGAAGGTCAACTTCCTTACAATCTGGATGCACACCTAAAAATATTGTTGTTTGAGAAAAGGAAAAAGGATATGCTGAAAGGGAAATGCATGAAAAGTAAAGAGGTGATGCACCTATTGAAAATATTTATCCCTGCTTACAACTGTTGGAAATAAAATATGGGAAAGAAAGATACTGAGAGGGGGGTGAATCAGATCTTAAAAATTTTATCCTTTAAAACCAAAACTGATCCACAACCATGCATAAATGAAATTGATCTATCAACTAGCAGCATCCATGACAGTAAATAAATAAATCAAGACACAAAATTTTGGTAACCCAGAAACTAAATAAGGTAAAACTGGGGTGGGGATGACAGCCACAAAAAACTTCACTAATGCAGCAATAAAGTGTGCCTGTTAGGGCTACAAAGTTTGATCACAATATGTAATATACTTGGTTAAAGGTCTACCCGGTTAAGAGCTACAGATCATTACAATCTACCTTGTAAAAGGATTTAAACTTACAACAAAGTAAGCACTCAGTTAAGAGATTTAGAAAGGTCTGTTAGAACCACTCTATTAAGATATTTCACTTGATACACTGGTTAGAATGTCTCAAGAACTGATCCTTTGTTATACGCTTTGATGCTGATAACAGGTCTCCTCTTTCCAATACCTTCTTTGATCTAATAATCTGATATGTCTTTACTCTGTTGTTCATTTCTCTTTTACTCTACTAGATCTATGCTTCTTCTTTCAAAATAACCTTTTGTACATATCTCATGTACACATACACTTCTCCTATCTTGCACACCTTCTCCACTTGTATTTTAGGGTTTAAAGAAGCAATCTTATATACTTTACAAATCTGGCATCTAGATCTAGATCAACGATCAGAATCAAATGCTTATGCCGTTTGGGAATTCCAATTTTCTGATTAGCTCCATGCCACACATTGGGATCAAATAATTAATGCATAATTAACTCTGTTGAAATCATTAAATGCATGAACAAGTTGGCCCAAAATGGTCTACCTTCAAGTTTGTGCCATTTCAAACATATATGTCAAAATTGGCTTGCTCAACACATTGAGGCTCAGGCGCTCGTCATGAACATAATACTCTTTTTCTTGATTTCTGAGTCACTCGACAACCATTAATCTTCTCAGAAACAACTATGCCAAATAGCTCAGCCTATACTAGATAGCTCGACCACAGTGATGACCGACTAAACTTCTTAGATAAATGACTAAGTGTGGGACACTACCGATCAACAAAACTTAGAGATAAACAATCTCCCCCTTTGATATTAGTGGCAAAAACACACTTATCATTTCTTTATGTCCACAAAATTTTGCCTAAGTACACAACGTACTCCCCCTAATATTATACTTCATAATTACATAATATATATGCCTTACAAAATATTATGCCTGATTCTGTACATCTTTATCCATTTCCTTATCTGATTCCCCATTGTTTTTTCACTGATAGTTGAAGGGGTTAAGTCATACTTACCCAAAAATGACTTATGAACCTTCAATGTTAGTGCAAATGATGTATCCCAACTATCCTTTACAAACTTCCTGACTTATAACTTAATTGCTAGCTCGGAAGCTAGACTTACCAAACTATCTATTGTAGAGAGATGAGAATCCCTCTTGACTAATTTGTTTGCAGCTTTAAGTTCCTTCTATATAAACTCCAAATGAGGTATTAAGGCATTCTGAATAGTTATTAACTTTTCTCTTATTCTACCATATTCAGCCATAAGCTCGGCTAATCTCCTATGTGTATGAGTCAACTTGTCAAAATGTAAGGACCTAGAACTAGCATCTAGACTCAATGTTCTCCCTGTTGAATTCAAGGCTAGTTGCAAATTCTCAATAAGTTGTTGGTTATCCTTGGTAAATAATTATACATCACATAAATTTTTATGCAAGGAATAGACATTATTTGCAACTTCTTCAAGAATACTAATAAGAGAAGAAAGTTCAACATGTTTGATAGCAATCTCTGTTGATATCTCCTCCAAAACTTTGTTCTCAAATTTTCTCTCAGACCATTGTAGCAACTTTCCATTTGCCTCAATATTTTCATCATTTACTTTCTGCACAATATGGACTAATTGTTCCAAGATTGATGTTTGTTCATTAATATCTATTATATCAAAAGAATTAACAAAAATATCTTTCATTTCATGTAACACTTTCTTTTGTTGGTGTTCCCTCTTCAGTTCCTCTTGTTTCTTCTTCCTCTTCAAAAGGTCTTGCAGAGTCTGAATCTTCTCATATCTTAATTTATATGTATCCCATTTAGGAATCACAATCACTTCATCCAAAGTGACACTTGGACTTGGTGACTTCCTCTTATGTGACTTCTTCCTTTTGAGTTCTGAAGAATTGATACTCAGCTCAGGTACTATGATATCTTTACCTTTGTCAGTATTAATTTCACTTTCTGCATTCATCTGAGCCAAGATTACCTGCTGATCAGGTACACTTCCTATTTTAGGTGCAGTGAGAGTGGGTGATACAGAGTGTGGTATATCCACCAACACTTATATAGCCTCCTATTCTATAGTCTTATTTACAATCACTTCCATCTTATCATAACTCTCTAAAACTATTTGTACAACCTCTAAAATAGGTGGATTTGTATTGATTACCTCCCTTTCTCCTTCTTTCTCTGACTTGACCTCAGTTTTCCGAATAGGCAATTGAATACTTGTGTCTGCCAGCTCATTCTGATCTTTAGCAGCCACATTGTTGTTTTCTCCAAGTGTAGTGTCAATGGGACTGTCCATTGTCAAATCTATAATTTTTTCATCACATGTTTCCTTTTGGGGTTATGTTTTAGTTTCTTATTTCTCAGTAGCAGTTTCTTTCTCCATTTCCTTCGGCTCTGAGTTGTCTTCATCTTTCTCATCACTCTTCTTAGTAATTAACCCAAAGATTTCCTTCCATATTCTGGTGTTCTATTGTACTACACCTTCAAAATCATTCCTTAGAATTGCATAAGCTCTTTGTTTAGTAATAAACTTCCTTTGATATTATTCAATGAATTTTTCTATCTGTTTCTTCGTTAAGTTAGGAATAACTTTAGCTAATATTCCTTTGCTTATCCGTCTTTTAGTCATTAAAGCATATTGCCATTTCTGAGAAAAAATGTCATATAGTTCTATAGGGACACGGTCTCCTATCTCTATAGGTGTCATTTTGAATTTTCTCATCATATATATTAATGCCTCCTGAATCTTATGCTTGTTTACTATACTCTATTTTTCATACTTGATAAATTTGAATCCTGCTAACCCAATTGAACCTCTGATGTTCTTACATACCTCATCAATATCAATTATTTTTTTATGTGATTCTATGTGTATGCTTCTCAATACATCTGTATCTGTCTCCTCATCATCTTCAGACTCCAAGTATAGCTTCCTCCTTGGTCTTTTCTTAGCAGGTTGGCTCTGCACAACCTTGGTTTCAACTTGTTTTCTCTTCCCTGAGCTGCTCTCCCCAGCATTATTATTTGTATATAATTTTGTTTTCTAGGCAAGAGATGATGCCCTGGTCCTTGGCCGGTTAGCAACAGGAGGGGTATTCTTAGGTTTAAATTTTCTTTGCTTAGTTGCCTTGGCAACCACTCGTTGCTTCCCTTTACCTTTCACTATGACCTCCTCTTCAGGTTCACTTTCCTCTTCTTCTTCATTAGACATATCTTCTCCATGTCCTATTGAAAAGCCCAAAGGTGCATCCTCTACTTCTTCATCACTCTGAATTCCAACCATCTTCTTCAAAATTTTGATAGTTTTCTTCCTTTTCCTCTCCGTAGTGCTAGCCTTTAAATCCATAGTGATTCTGGACTTAGCTTCTTCATAGTTTCCAAAATGTTTCACTGTACTATCAATTTCTTCTACCAATAGAGCTATTATTTATGTAGATGTCTCATCAATGTTTACTTCATAAGGTAATGGCCTCAACCATGATACCCCCAGCACTACTGCCTACACATAGGTGTAATATGTGTCTACTAGGAAACATACATCTTCATAATGTTTTTCAACTAGTGAACTAGGAATTCTACTCCTTAATCTCATATTTTTCTTGAATTCCACAAAATATGTTCCCATAACATTGTCAAAATAATCACCTAACTACTGAATAAATGCATTGATTTTCTAAGTGATAGGCCTATCTGTTTTCCACACTATGTTTCCAAAAGTAGGAAATGTATTCTATATGTAGAAAAATATGCAAACGAGCAGAGATCCAAACTTACATATTGAGTTCTTTTCCTTCCTGATTGAAGAAAGGTTCTCAGCTAGTTGCATTAATTGAATCTTGGCAAGGTCATAGGTATGATCCTTCTTCACAATTTTCCAAGCCTGGTCGACTGTAATGTAGGGGACACTGTCCAGTCAGCTTGACTGATAAAACTTATGAGCTATAACCCTCACTGCAAAATCAAGCTCCAAATATATAATTGTGGATATCGTCATCCCTCTTTTGTTCCAAATAGCTCCAGTGAGTCCTTCAATGTTTTCTTTACTCTGACATTTCATAGTTTTCTTCCCATTTAGAATTGGATAACCTATTACTCGAGGAATGATCTCTCTTGTTATATCGACTGGTCCATTTTCTAGCCATATGTTCATGTCATGTACACGACTCAGAACAATATTGATCCATTCCATTCTAAACTCTCTCGAAAAGTCTAGGGCACAAGTTAACATTCTCTCAGCTAAGTGTTTGTGTTCATCTTTTAGGGCTCTATCTGTGCACAATTTGTTGTAAGATGCTCTAAGTTCATGATCTCCAACTTCACTTCTCTTACACATATAACATGACCTGATATCATGGATCATAAGTACCTTTGGTGGAATTGATGATAGGGCTCCAGTCAGATCACCCTTGATGGCTCTCTCAGGAACTGCTCAGAAATTAGGAGGCGCACATGTGTCACTCCTTACCAATTGAAATTTTAGCAACTCCTTCTCCATTCTCTTAGCTAGTGCAGAATAACTTGCGGCTATTTTCTCCAAAAAATAGGGTTTCAAGGATCACAAACAGAGTACCTCGGCAAGTGACAAAATCTTCACTTTCCACTGAAGAGGTTGCTGACGGCACGCTGTAGAAATCTTTGAAAATATTTGCTGAATTCAAGTTCACAAATGCAAAATCGCTCTTATGAAATTATTAATTGCATGGTGAGAAGAAATGAAATATCTCTTTCCTTTATATAGACTCCAACGGTTGAAATTGAGGTCAGCATTAAATGTTCTTTTCGTTGAGTGAGTGCCAAACAGTTGTCCTCAGCCAACTCACAAAATTCACTTGCCACTCAGTCGTCAAACAAAAATTACTTGGCATACATTAGAAATATATTGTTGCTTGACACCTATAGTGCATTTTGACTTTGCTCGCTACATCACTCAAAAAGTGTCATGATGCATCTTATTATATGAAAATATGGACTATTGCACTTTTATATGTTAGGAACTAATAAAAGATATGAGATATAAACATAGTTCCTTACATATCTTTCTTTGCTTAATTAGTGATGGTGGGATCACCTGATCCATTGGATTGGGTGACCTCAACTTTAGTAGCTTCACTGATGTAAGGTTCTTCTTTCCTTATCCATGTCTAGTTCATCTGTGCTCCAATCTGCTCAACAGTGGGAGCAGGTACCCTTGTTTTGCAATCTTTCCTAGTATGAACAATTTTCAAACAATTATAGCAAACTAGGCTTCCATTCATCCAACTCTTAGATTTTCCTCTGAAATGTGTCTTTATGTAGTTTTTTGGAACATGTCCATACTCACCATAGTAATGATAGCTATGCCATGTGTTATAATCCCAATTGTAAGTGTTACCCTTCCTTGGTGCTTTTGCCATTGTCTTTGATGTCCATTATTGTTTAGCATTAGATCTTCAATCTTGTGCTCTATGTCCAAGTTTTTGATAGTTTTAACAATACCCATTGAATCTAGGTGTGGGAGGTGCATTATTTTCCTTTGCCCAACATTCATGTGCTTGATGTCCAAACTTCTTATAGTTAAAGCAATAACCATTGAACTTAGGTATAGGATTGGACTTACCATTCTTACTTCAGGAGATGTTTGTTGTGTGTCCTAATTTTCCACAGTGATGACATAAAGGCTTGTTGTTCTTTGACTTTGCATTCCTCTTTTCACCAATCTTGGATGATTCTCCTTTCTCAGTAGATGTCTGATGTTTGATGTCACCTAATCTAGAAGAATCTTTAGATCTCCTTGATGCTTCCATCAAGTTTTCAAAATGAGTCAAAGCTTCATTGGGTCTATTCAATATTTCATCCAATTCTTTCTCAGATCTCAATTCATTTTTTGATTGACTATTCTTAGATCTTAGATTCACAATTTCCATGTATTTCCTACTGATCTCCTGATTTGCAAGTAGTAGTTGATTCACCATGTCAACCTGATTGTTTGTCATCATTTGTACTTCATGTGTCATTTCATCAAGTCTAGTAGACATCATTCTTTTGTCTTCTTCAGCCATAGCTTTGTCATCTTCAGCTTTCTTCTTTTGTTCCACTACTTCACATAGTCTTACTGTTTGCATTTCTTGTTCTCTTTTCAAGTTTTTGACTTCTTCACACAATGTATTGTTCCTCTATAGTAGATCTACAATTGTTGCATCGCTCTCAGTAGATTTTCCATTCTAAAATAGATTTGCAGTGTCTTCTTCCTGATAATGAGCATCATTCATTTGTTAGGCCAAATCTTTCCTTGCTTGCAGGGACTTCTTCAGTTCCTATCTTGCAGTTTCAAGATGATGTAATGCTGGCTAAATTTCAATCTTTTGATTCTCAATGACTTTACCCAATTTGTAAATCTCCATCTCAAGATCTGTATTCTCAAGCCGATTAAAACCTTTTGTAAGAGAACTGAGCTCTGATACCAATTTTTGGAAATACAATATGGGAAAGAAAGATACTGAGAGGGGGGGTGAATTAGATCTTAAAAATTTTATCCTTTAAAACAAAATTGATCCACAACCATGCATAAATGAAATTGGTCTATCAACTAGTAGCATCCATGACAGTAAATCAATAACTCAAGACACAGAATTTTGGTAACCCAAAAACCCAATAAGGTTAAACTGGGGTGGGGATGACACCCACAATAATCTTCACTACTACAACAATAAAGTGTGCCTGTTAGGGCTACAAATTTTGATCACAATATGTAATCTACCTGGTTAAAGGTCTTCCCAGTTAAGAGCTACATATCATTACAATCTACCTTGTAAAAGGATTTAAACTTACAAAAAAGTAAGCACTAGGCTAAGAGATTTAGAAAGGTCTGTTAGAACCACTCTGTTAAGATATTTCACCTGATACACTGGTTAGAATGTCTCAAGAACTGATCCTTTGTTATGCACTTTGATGTTGATAACAGCTCTCCTCTTTCCAATACCTTCTCTGATCTAATAATTTGATATGTCTTTACTCTATTGTTCACTACTCTTTTACTCTGCTAGATCTATGCTTCTTCTTTCAAAATAACCCCATGTACATCTCTCATGTGCGCATACACTTCTCCTATCTTACACACCTTCTCCACTTGTATTTTAGGGTTTAAAGAAGCAATCTTATATACTTTACAAATCTGGCATCTAGATCTAGATCAACGATCAGGATCAAATGCTTATGTCGCTTGGGCATTCCAATTTTTTGATTGGCTCCATGCCACACATTGGGATCAAATAATTAATGCATAATAAACTCCATTGAAATCATTAAATGTATGAACAAGTTGGCCCAAAATGTCCTACCTTCAAGTTTGTGTCATTCCAAACATATATGTCAAAACTATCTTGCTCGGCACATTGAGGCTCTGGCACTCGGCATGAACATAATCAACTTTTTCTTGATTGTGAGTCACTTAGAAACCATTAATCTGCTTGGCAATGACTATGCCGGATAGCTCGACCTATACTAGATAGCTCGGCCATAGTGATGACCGGATAAACTACCTAGATAAATGACTAAGAGTGGGACACTAATGATCAACAAAACTTAGAGATCAACAACAACTGCACATAATATCAAAATATTGATCACTGTAAAAATAGAATTAATGCCATACACTTCGAGTGGAAAAAAAAGAAAAGAAATGAAGACCAAGAGAACAAAATGATCATTTCATGATCAAATATGGGACACTCTAGAAACAACTGGAACTTCATCGTGAATGATAAAAAATATCGCAACTATAACTCTCTAAGTCTATCAAGTCTTCATTCAAGGTTAACTGCGTCTAGAACCCCTAGTCGATCAACA
Source organism: Thuja plicata (assembly GCA_018584345.1). Classification (NCBI taxonomy): domain Eukaryota; kingdom Viridiplantae; phylum Streptophyta; class Pinopsida; order Cupressales; family Cupressaceae; genus Thuja; species Thuja plicata. Next base: position 1,649,300 of record MU225512.1, on the reverse strand, counting down.
TAACATATATCAATCCAACGGACATTGATATCACATTTTCTCACTTGTCCTCTTGCCCTATGGCTCCATCGGGAGAACCATTTTCGATACATCAACCATTGGCATAGAAAAAATCAAGGTTTGATTGCCTGATTGGGATGACACATAGAAATCATCGACCATTGAGAAAAAATTTCATTGGGTTCTAATATGTTGATCGATTTGTATCAGAATAACCTATTCTGATCATTGACCATCGGTATAACCGATTACAATATTGCCCACTTATCGATACATCAGGGTGACATACTCCGATCGGTGTGACAATTATTCTTATCATCGTGACATTTTTTGACAAAACCGACCTCCATTTGTGTTGAACATTCTCTCATCAAAACTATTAGAATAGCTGAGAGGGGTTAATCAGTGGCCTCAAAAATATTCCAATAAATCAACCCAAAAAATTAGTACCACAATATTAAGCCTCTAGTTATCTTCAGTCCTACAAGATGAATGCCTTCAAACAATCTTAACAAATAAATACTTCTTGGAGTTCACTGTTAAACCTTATTCTTATTGTTTACCAATTACTAGTCTTTCATTTACCAAAAAGATAGTAAATTGCTTAGTGTATACCGATCAATCTATAATTAGTTATGTGTAATCCAAAACACTAAATTAATGACTCATAAACACATTGACACATGGATTTTTAATGTAGAAACCCTGTTAAGGGAAAAACCACTTAGGACCGGTAACCCAAAATTTTCACTCTTCTAAAGTGAGCTCGGTGAAGAGCCAACCCTATTAAAGGTTACAAACACACTATTAGGTGTGACCTTGTTAGAGGATTTAAATAGAATATTTTGTCACTTGATATCGGGCATCTCTATGCTACCTTCTATGACCAAACCCAGTGTAGTTTATCAAATGGCATCTGGCATCTCATGTTATCTTCATGATCAAACTTTTTGAAAATCCTTGGGATGTATCTCAATATAGAAAGGATTGTTAAGTTCTTCTTGGTTAAGAGACTTTTTGAATCAATGGTTAGACTGAAACAATAAATGATTTGTTCACACATACAACTTAGACTTGCAGATTTTTAGATCTATTGTAAGCTCATTATACCTTTTTGATCAATTTATCTTTTTAATACCTTTTCTCCACTTTAATCTGCTCGGTGATTTTGTGCTTCTCTGTTGCACGATGTCTGCGGAAATATTTATCCCTTTCCTCAGCTTGATTGATCAAGATTGTATGAATTTTTTCTTCATTAGTTTCTCTTCAGCATCCTCTTTTTCTATTCAATCCCCTAATTCATAATTAATTATATTGTCTCTTTATAGAGATGATATCACCATTTCTCTCTTCTTAGTTTTGTTGTTCTTGGTGTGATCCACAATCTTAGCCAATCTTGCTTTAAAGCTATACTTAAGTTTTATCCCATAGATTTCTCCTTGACAACTAGATAAAACAACTTAAAATATTTTACTTATATCTGGTTTTAACTTGTTGATGAAAACAATGTTAACAACCAATTAAGTCTATCTTTATCTCTTGTCAGCTAAGCATTTTTTTTTGTTTCTGAACTTAAGTTCTTTTTGGTTTTTTAACTCTTTGATAGCTTTGATCAATGCTTCAGTTCTCCTCAGGCATCTTCGTCGATGTTGTCCATCCGTCGGGGTTGTCTGTCCATTGGGCATCACTATGAAGTTCTTCTCATTGATTATGCTTGTGATTCTGCTTGTCTGTAATGCTTGTCAGTTTTCTTGCTCGGGCATCACTATGACTTTGATCTCGGGTTTCTCTGTCCGTTGGGTTCCACTAACCGTCAGTTTTTGTGGTCACTTAGTGAATGCTGGTCTTTTATGCATTACTAGAAGCATAATCTTTATCTCTCTGATTCTCTGAACTATTTGACACTTTGTATATAACCAATCATATTATATCAAGTTGACATCAATGACAATACAATCCATTAACTGATTTAATGTCTTGCATTATCTTTCTGCATTTCAGTGATCAACTTAACATCTTCAAACATTCAATCAGTTATATGTCATCACAGAACAACCTACTTTGATGACAAAAATGAAATCCTTATCTACTCCAAACTCTTAAAATAATATCCTAAGATCATCGGGGATCCTCGATGAGTTTGTCACTATTGAGTCCAGAAGAAGATAAACCTTATTATTTGCAAGCCTTGGGAAAGTTACTTCAAATTTGTGAGGAGGGTTCATACCTATGCTTTGAAGTAATTCACCAAAGATTGGAAATTATAAGAAAATTGGTTCTAATGCAGAATATGGCTAACGATTTTGATGTTGTGTGGGAAGAGTCGAGATGAAAAACTTTTTTAAACAATTCAAATGGTGAACTTAGTATTTGTTTGGATTTTCTTTCAGTTATACTAAAAAAATCCTTCTACTTTATCTCAGTCCTCGACATCTTCAAATATTTTAATATTAACAGATGGATTTTCATTCCATAAGGATAAACCTTCAAAGCAATGTCTAGCTAAATTTTCAATCCATAAGATTAAATCTTCAAGCCCTTTGTATTTGAAATAGTTAAAATCAAGATGCAACTATTGGAGGCCCTAATGATGAAGTTGAGGAAATAAACCCAAACTTTCTCCTAACCTAACCCCAATATTTTATTCCAGAATAATATTTTCAAACATTTCCCAACCATGTCAAAATTTCAAAGTATCTATCCCAAACAACAATTGAAAATTCATTTGTAGACAAACTATTTATAATATGTTTTGGAGATAGAACAAAAAATTGTTTTAGTTTTAACTTTTTGTCTCTTACAAAAATCTATCAAAGCTCTTAATTCTATTATAAAAATTACATCAATATAAATTTGATTACTATATTCATACATTCCCTCCACAATACTCAATTGCCTATTTTTCAACTACGTCAAATCCATCCAAGTGGTTAGAAATGATAACCTACAACTGGAGATAGGAGTATGGGGAAAAATGCAATCTTTGCATTCCCATGCGACTTTCTAACACAACATGCATACATACATACATACATACATACATAAATTTAGGGTTAAGGATTTTCAATTTCAATTCTAATTTTGGGGACAAAATGTTTGTTATTTAGTTGTTTGAAAAAAGTATAGCTATATGGCCATCAAATTTAATCCCCTACAAATAGGTATCCTTGAGATACCTTGTGAGGAGAACTATTTGTGACTTTAACCCATTTGAAACCGGGAACATAGGCAGTCCTTGGGTGAAGAATACCCTTGTGACTCAAGTTCATAGGATACTAAACAATCCTTCTACTTTATGAGTCCTTGACATCTTCAGATAGTTTAACATTAACAGGTAGATTTTCATTCCATAAGGCTAAATCTTCAAAACAACCTCTAGCTAAATTTTTTAATCCATAAGATTAAATTTTCAAGCCATATGTATTTGAAAGAATTAAAATCAAGATGTAACTTTTGGAGGCCTTGATGATGAAGTTGAGAAAATAAACCTAAAATTTATCCTAACCTATCCCAAAATGTATCTCAAAACACTATTTGCAAACATTTCCTAGCCACGTTGAAATTCTAAATTATCCATCTCAAACGATAATTGGAATTTTACAACTTCATAAACTTAGTTCAAATAGAACTACATATCATTAGAGAGTGTGAGTTAAAAGGGCCTTGATCTCATGGGTACGATTATGTAGGAAGCCTAGAAGGTGTAGGATACCTCCAGTGCACAGGTTCCTTGGACATAGATTATGTGGTAGTTTAATTATTATCATATCATAAATTCTAAAATTAACATAACTTGTAAAATTACCTTATAATGTCCTATCATGAAATGCCTTTTCTATGCTTCCACACTTTTCATACATGTCTACCAAGGAACTTGTAACTAAAACATCTAACAAAATTCATCTATCCATTATTCTTTGAATGATGTACATGGTTTCATGCACATAGAACATAAGAAAAGCTTAAAATATTAGGATATGTTTGAGATTTTGCAGAGATTTACAAGGTATGTATGGAACATAGAAATCATTTCCATGGTGATTTTTCTGATTATACTATGTAAAATGACTTATTGTTTAAGGGTAGTCAGTTGTGTGTCCCTAGGGGATCAATGAGCTACATCGCTTGTATGTATTGTGTATTTATAAGATATCAAGAACTGTTATGGAAATTTAAGCTATAATCAAGCACCAAAAAGCTAAGGCAGTGATTATACCACAACCTTAGGGTGTTAACCTAGATATATAACCCTGATGTGTCTAGAAGAACATGTATATATATACACTTCCATTACATTTTCCTATACCAAAAGATCTTATTGGTAAGAGGATTAAAGCATACACATATGTGGTTTACTCATACATACAATTGGAGATCACAACCCCTAGCATCTTTCATTTATGAAACAACTCACTGTGACCATACAAACTCACCTCAACCAAACTAAACATTGAACTCAGTACATCACCTTTACATCCTGTTACAGGTTTCTACAATAGAAATATGTTACTTCTAAAGACATTCAATGGATAATTCATCACCTTTACATCCCATTGGAGGTTTCTACAGACGAAATAAGTTACTTATAAAGACATTCAATGAATCTTCCCTATGACTAGCATACCAAAAAAAAACCTATTCCCAATCATAGCTTAAACACCAGAGCATTTTTTAAAGTTGAATGAAATATAACATGCAAGTTGATATTGTTGGGGGCATATCCATTTTCTTGATTTTCCAAATAACTCTTCAACATATGTGAGACCAGACTTCAGTTACATTTTCTTAACATGCAACATTAAGTAACAACTAGGCCACAATATTGTTTGCGAAAAATAACAGTAGAAAATAGCTACAAGCTTGGGCTTTCTTTAGAAAATAGTAACTGTTGGAAACAAGTTGTGGATGAAAAGGACAAATAAAAAATTGGTGGATCTATGATCTCTATTGGATATCATATTTAAATCCTTCATGTTTAAATGAAACTAAATTAATTGTGGAGGTCCCACATTGGAAATGATGATTAAATATTTGAAATTAGTAATATTGAATAAAATTTAGTATTGACAGGACCACATAAATATCTAAATGTCTCAAAGAATGCCAAGCAACTCCAAAATTTAAAAAATGGCATTAAATAGCATTGTTAAGGTGATAATTGATAAATGAAATGAAAAAACACCTCTTCATGCAGATTAAATATAATATTATCTAGAGCATTCATGAACCCATGTCTAACTACTACAAAACATTCTTAAGTAACTAAAATGCAACCCAATTTTCTCAAGCCATTTCTTCATGAAGAATTTCCACAATATATAATATAGGCATAAAAAAGAACAGTTTTCCAATCACATATTGATCAGGATGCAACAACTGTAATCCGACCAACAAGTTGGTCAAGATCCCTTTGGCCATTGGAAGTGATGCATCTTCCACTGAAAAGCAAAAAAAAATTTGCATGTCAAAACATTTGGAACCGTACAAAACATCACATTCAAGGCACAAGCAGAAATAAGCCCACAAAAGTTAAAAAAAATGAAAGCACTCACCCATTAGGATCAATCTTGAAAATGCCAATTTTTTCCAGTTGTTGGAGTATACGTTGAGCAATAGACCCACTGCTTTTACAAAAATGTGGTGGAGCAACACCATTCCTTCTACGGCCCCCATATATCTTTCAAAAAGTCCCAACTCCAATTCCCTGGTTTAAATAGATTTTCCATTCCATTGATGCTGATATTAATATGCTTAATTAGTGATTCTCAATTGAACCGTGAAACAAATTTAACAAAAACCAAGTCAAAAGAAGCACAATGACATAAAATACTAGAGATTAGGTCCCTCAAAAAGCTAAGTCTAGTGCACTTTTTAAAATGCAGTATGATAAATTGTGGAAATCAATTTTAAATGACCAGTGACTGAACTAAGCTTTAGAGCAGGAAACAAACATCCAATATTTTAATGTACAAACATGTATATTACAAGAATATATCATGAAAAAATTGAATAAGCTAGTTAATGCAATAGAAATTCAAGAACTTTTTAAAAATTCAATAATGGAACATAACACTATAGGAATAACATGTATATCTTTCTAGGCAAGCCACACCCCAACTGGTGTACTTGTACAATACTACTTGTAACCATGACCCCACAATGTTAGGGCTCACGATTTGTTTAGCTAATTTAATTTTTTTTGATTTCAATGTAATGATGAGTTACCATTAAGAAACACCTTTCCCTAATAGAATAATGTGTTGTATTTAAACATCAAATTTTGAATACCATCCTGTGTTCTATTCATCCATCAAAATTTGAATACTAAATTAGTTTGTACCTTTTAATTCTATAAGACCCAAGGAAAAAAAACACTAATAAAACATTTAATTGCAGATGTATCACTACATTAAAGAAAATAATGAAAGCTCGACCTTCCAGCAAACAACAATCTATTAAACTCACCTAGATTAAAATTTAACCAAAATTGGATTTCATGCAAGAAAAATTATAGAAAATTATGTATTTATGTATGTATGTAATAAAAATAGAAGATTATAAAAATACAGTCCTTCTAATATCTATGAGCTGCAATACATGGGTAACAGTGATACACAAAGCAAGGCATAATTAATTCATACCTCTCATTCACAAGCCTAGGTATCCTTGGGAGGAGGTGGTGGAGTCTGTTACAAACATAGATGATTATAATAATACAATCCTTATAATATATATGAGTTGCAATATGTGGGTAACAGTGATACACAAAGTAAGGCATAATTAAGTTGTACCTCATGTTCACAAGCCTGGGTGTCCTTGGGAGGAGGTGGTGGAGCCTGTTACAAACATAAAAGATTATAACAATACAGTCCTTTATAATATCTATGAGCTGCAATATGTGGGTAACAGTGATACACAAAACAAGACATAATTAAGTTGTACCTCTTGTTCACAAGCCTGGGTGTCCTTGGGAGGAGGTGGTGGAGCCTGTTACAAACATAAAATATTATAAGAATACAATCCTTATAATATCCTAAAAATAGAAGACATTGTCTCTTAATTTAAAATAGTGAGGTACAACTCCATGGGCAAGGATGAATAATCACAGGTTCAAGAGAAACTCTAAAAAAATGGATAAAGAGAAGAAAATAGGTTCACTGTTCAATAAATATCAAATACTATTAATATCACATTAGTAACTGATAATTTTACAGAAAAAAATAATCATTTTTCTAAGAATTATGAGCTGTCTCTTGTTCATTGCTGCCCTATCAGTGCTTTGAGACCATGCGAGTAAGCCATAAGTAGGTTGATTGAGGATTCTCACTATATGATTCTAGGATCAGTGTTAGGAAGGTAATGGATGAAATCAATATCTTCCATTGTCTTGGTTAGTTAAGTTAGTGGACTCAAATACAATTTAGATATTTATATTCTTATACTCATTTTTTTGTTATGAATTTACTTCTTGATCTTTGCAAATTTTAAGAGCAGTGTGAGAAAGCCAGAAGTAGATCGATGTTATGATGTTGATAAGATTATAAGATCAAATCATGCTACATGAATCCAAAATAAAACTACATGCAAATTTTAACAGTGGGCAGTAGGCTCATTTATTTGAAGAGGTAGATATGAAGGATGTTCAGTGCAAGCGGTGGTAGATTAAACATCAGAAAATACCATGTTTCCAACAACACAACGTCTGGCACAATAATAAGCATTACCAACAAAAAAAATGGAGATACATAACTTAAATAAAGAATAGAGAAGATCGTGGTTTTCATTTTATCAAGGGCATGTCTCAAATGTGCAAAGGAAATGGGGTCATCGACGTAGATAAATGAACTACAACAGTGATTTTGTTTAATAAAAGGTACAAAGATACAACTAGTAATTATAAGTGTTAACAACGTGTTAACACTGTTAAAATATAAAATATTATAAGAATACAATCCTTATAATATCTATAATTTTACAAAAAAATAATCATTGTTCTAATAATTATGAGTTGTCTCTTGTTCATTGTTGCCCTATCAATGCTTTGAGACCATGTGAGCAAGCCAGAAGTAGATTGATTGAGGATTCTCACTATACACTTCTAGGATCAATGTTAGGAAGGTAATGGATGCAATCAATATCTTCCATGGTCTTGGTTAGTTAAGTGGACTCAAATACAATTTAGATATTTATATTCTAGTGGACTCAAATACAATTTAGATATTTAGATTCTTATACTCATTTTTCTGTTGTGAATTTACTTCTTGATCTTTGCAACTTTTAAGAACAGTGCGAGCAAGCCAGAAGTAGATTGATGTTATGATGGTGATCAAATTATAAGATTAAATTGTGCTATAAGAATCCAAAATGAAACTACAGACATATTTTAACAGTGGGAAATAGGCTCCTTTATTTAAAGAGGTAGATATGAAGTATGTTCAGTGCAGGTTTTTGATTGCATCCAACATGTATACTATATATGAGGTCTTATAAAGAAGTCTATTTTTGCATTGTTTTACCAATTTTTTATAGTAGTCTTGTTGAGTCTTTAATGTCTTCTATTCTTAGAGTTTCTTTGTTTCTTTACTATAGCTACTATTGTGTTTTGTATTATTTCAATTAGAAAAAGAAAAGAGTGCATGAAGTAGGAATATAGAATTGGCACTAGAATATAGTACCATTGGAGAATCAACTTACCCGTGGACAACTCTTAGAGTTGTCGATAAAAATTTGCTTCAAATCTGGAAACTTGTGTAAGAAGCTCACATGACCCTTGTGCATCCCACTTAAAAATGTCATTTTGGTGAGTGATTTCAAACTTGCAAATGGGTCAAGTTGTGAAACTGATGTCGACAAATGCAAACACGCTGGCAATTCAAATTTCATCTTTTCCACATGATGTGAGACTTTCATCGCAAGGCTCATCATATGACAATAGTGGAGTATGAGCACATGGACTACGTACACGTGACTATAGAAACAAAATTATCTACATTAGCCATAGACAATAACCAGCTATGATTACATATAGAAAAAAATTTATCAATAACTACATGTTATAGACATATTACAAGGAAAAAAATCATGTTGCTGCATTTATTTCGTTCTCTTCAACTCTTGTTGCCTATGGCTAGTATCTTAAATCTTTTCTGTCGTGCATATTTCAGGTCATTGATGGATATTCTCAACAATATAAATGTTCAATTCAGAGATTCAAAAACATGGTATCATGATTAGAAATACCTTCAAAACCCTCTCACAAAAGATTTAACTGTGCTAGGTATAGTCTATCATTTTGCATTTATATATCAATCTATCATATATTGCATTTGGCATTAATTAGTGATGAAATAACACGGCAGAAGTGGATTTGGATTGAGGAGCAAAAAATCATCATTAAGCTTGTGAATGATGATATAAATTAGGCAATTGGTTGAATGCTTGTTGAAATGCTTGATTTTTTTGGTAATGATATAGTTTTGAAATAAATTAGAGGTTCTATTCACTTTCCCCATGTTATTAACATGGTATCCCTTACATTCTCAAACACCGCCATCCATATCAACTAATGGATACCATTTTACTTGGGGCTTTGCTCCATTACTTGATTAAATTATTTGAGGATTATGTTTGTTTGATTTGAGGAAAAAAAATATAAATAAAACTTAAAAGTAGTGCTAAAAATTTTCTTTATATATATTAGCATCCTACAATGACATTTATGATCAATGTACAGATTCATGCATCAACATAAATGAATGAGAGCAGTGACCTTTTTAATCTTGAACTATATAATTTATATAGTTTTAGCACAATCCAAAACATGTAGTGTGTACACAGTACATCCTTTCCAAGAAATATTTATATAAAGAAATATATACTTTTTATTTTTTAAGAAATATATACTATTATGGTTAAAATAAAAAAGATAAAAATTTAAATTTAGACTAAAAATTAATATAAATAAATTTTAATTTATCGATTGAAAAAATATATAAATAAATTTAACTTTTAATTTCTATAAATCTTATTTATATATTATTAATATCAAATTTTAGAAATATAACATCTTCGAAGGTTTTGGAAATAACAAGTGCAGGAGATGAGACAGATTGCAGGTAATCTTAGTTTTCCTTACCTTTTCATAGAAGTTCATTTAGGTTTTAATGGCCATGTATGTTTTGTCCTCTTCATACTCATTTAGGTTATGTAGGTCTCACATACCAACTACTGCATTTGGACATTCATTTTTTCCTCGCATACCCACATCATATTACAATGTTACCCTTCTGACCCAAATCCATACATCTCATTTTTTACAAACATGTTCTTTTTGTATTAAAGTTTTGCTCTTGTTCCTTCTGCTCTCTTAAATTTCTTTTTTGGGTTGGCATACAGAGTAAATAAATATCAATAAGAGTTTCTGCAATGGCCACCAATTCAAAAGAAAGTGTCACAAATAATCCTGGACTACATGACAAACCATACAAGGCAAGGAAGAGTTATTTTATGTAATAGACTGTAAGCTTATTTGTTAGCTTTTTCAATGATTTGTTATTTGATGTTTCTGTAACTTGTTTATACTGCTTTGACTATGAATTTTTATATTAAACTAAGTATTTTTCTATAATTGGCTAAGCAAATTTGAATATGGTGTGTTAACACTACTTCAGTGTTAACCCTAAGTGAACATTGATTAAAAATGTTAACACTCATGGTGTTAACACTGATAATTGTGTGCTAAAAAGTAGTCACACTTCTATGAGTCATTATATTCAAGATTTCTCAAGAATAAGGTCTCGAATGGCAACTCATATCTCTCTATTCATGGAGTGCAAGGGTTTGTAATGGAGGCCCTCAGATTGACCTAGTTTGTGCCCCTGCAAGTACACCATAAAATGAGAGATTCAAAGAGGAAAATAAGAATGCTAGTCTCCATGATCATCAAGTATGCATGCAAATGAAAGCTATTCTATATGATAACAATGCAAGAAAGGAAATTAATCTATATGATAACAATGCATGATTATTCTATGAAAGGAAATAC
>MU225512.1:1612817-1638206 GCA_018584345.1 Thuja plicata | reverse complement strand
ATATGATAACAATGCAAGAAAGGAAATTAATCTATATGATAACAATGCATGATTATTCTATGAAAGGAAATACAAATGCAAGATTAATCTGTGAAAGGAAACATGAATCTAATCTAATATGCAAGTGAAAAATTAATCTAAATGGATTGGAATGGGGCATGAAAGAAGAAGACAAGAAGAGAGAAGCTGCAATATCCAAGATCAAGTGCTCAAATTCTCCTCCAAAATTGTTCTCCAAACCTGTAGCATAACAATAACATAAAAATTCTATATCTCTGATTTGATCCTTAAAATGAGAAGGAGAGGGCTCCTTATAAAGGGAAGTGTGGAGAGGAATACATCCTCAAGAGCAATGTGGGATAAATCCCTAAAAAGGCAAGTAAGAGGAAAAAAACCCACAACTTAGGAATATGTGTGGAGAAAAATGAGTTTTATTTATTTTTTATTTGATTTATTTCCTTTTTCATCAAAAAGAGAGCTTTAAGTGGGGATTTTATTTATTTAATTAAAGAAGGATTTTCTTTCAATTAAATAAGATTATTTTATTTAATTAAAATAGAGATTTTAATTAAAAAAGATAATATTATTTAATTAAAAGAGAGATTTTAATTAAATAAGATAAGATCATTTAATTAAAAGATTTTTTTTAAGTAAAGAAGATTATTTCATTTAATTAAAAGGGGTGTTTTCTTTTAATTAAATAAGATTATTGATGAAATGATCAAACCTTAGGAAATATTGAAATAATTAAATTAATTAGAATTTGATCAAGGAAATTGATTTGAATTGAAAATATTGCAAAGCATTGATTCATGAATTTGATAAATTGATTCCATCATTTGATAAATTGAAGAATGGGGGCGCATAGTCTAGGCGACCATTTTAGGGTGCATACATTTTCCCCTCTTTGACTAATGTGTGATCTTTATGGGAACACATGTAGTCAAATAATGCATTTGAAGTATGAGATTGATTTGGGATCACAAAACAACCCAGACATGCGATCTAATTTATGGGAACACATCAAGACAAAGATAAGAAGATTGAAAAAGACAAGGTAAACACCCCTGTAAATAGGTAATTGACATGTCCAAGATAAGAATCTCAAGCAAGGTTGCCCCAAGTGGAGAAAATCATAGGATTGATAAAGCTGAATCAAGGATTGAAGTTTGATAGGCACTGCCCCCTCATGATCAAAATTGAAAAGAGATAGAGGAGAAACAACAAATTGATAAATTTGATCAAATCAAACTAAAGATAAGGTTCTTGATGTAATATGAAAGATATAAGGATCACAGAACCAAGGTAGATCATTAAGCATGAAATATTATGCACCAAGGTTGAATTAGAAGAAAAGAAGTAGGGTGAAAGTGAATGGAAGATAGAATTTTGGAAGAGATGAAAAGAAATGGAGAGAAGAAAGAGAATTTGCCTGAAGATAGAGAATGCCCCAAAATCAATCAACTATTTAAGATAAAAAAAAATTTGATTGAGATCATGAAAGAAGATAAGGAAATGAAGATGAGAATGTGATCACAGTTGATTAAAAGTACACAAGAAAGATGAAGGAAAAACCCCCTCAAACTCATAATGCAGCCTAAAAATGCAAACTAACATGAGGTCTAACAATGCAAGCTACATAAAAATGCAAAGGTGTACATGCAATAGAGAAACTATAACATAGGACTTTGTGTTCATCATTCATGAGTGAATGTTAAGGAACTTATTTTCATCATTGGGCCATTATTAACGGACATCGAAAAATCACACAATCATCACTAGTCACAAGCACAACTATGAAGATATGAATGCGATTTGTATCAGATTGAAATGTGGAAAGATTATAACATAAGATTCAAAGAAAGAAAGGTCAAGATGATTTCATTGTTAACTTACCCAATTTAATGTAGCAAAACCATGCTCACATCAAGGCATAGAGGCCAGGATAACCAGAAGAACGGTTGTGCAAAAACAATCAAGGATGAAGCCTCAAATTTCCTAAGTGTGTCAAGAGAAAAAAAAGAGACACTCAAGAGTTTCAAGACCACACCCACAAGCAGAAAGAAAATAAAAACATTCCCCTTGCCCTAAGTCCTCTAGCTATGAATCACAAAGAGACTTATTAGAAAAGGACACTCAACGAAAACCAATAACAGTCAGAACACAAAGAAAATATCATGACATAGCTCAAGCATTAAGTGTTGTGTTTAAAAATTTAAGTGTGTTAACTAATACTAAGTTCCGAGGATAAGGATCGAATGCTTGCAAGCAGGAAAGACCACATGAAAAAACTCGGTAAGACCAAACTAATAAGTGTTGAAAAATACTCAATGTCAGGGGTTGTATTAAAAAATACAGTTGGGGTGGTATTGAAAAACACTATTTGTGGGATGTCCTAAAGATTAACGCATCCAAGAGACCAAAGCTAACATAGTTATGCCCCCTAGACAAAGACAAAGACCAATTCCAAACCAAGGCGACAAGGACAAGGTGGGATGGAGAAAGGCATAAGTGTCAAGGACATGTGCTAAGAAATAGGGATGTAAAGGCCTCAAGTACCGCTTGTTTCTAGGTTTTCACCACTTGGATTGTATTACAATTTTTTCATTTTTTTCTTTTTTTTTCAGGACTTTTTATAATTTTTTTGAATTTTTGCTACCAAGGTGCCTGTTTCCAGGTTTTCACCAAGGCACTTTTTCTATTTTTTTTTAATTTTTTTAATTTTTTATTTTTTTGTATTTTTGGAATATATAATTTTTTTTGGAGATACATAAAAGCGCCTATTGCTAGGTTTTCACTAAGATGATCATTTTTTTAGGACATTTTCTTATTTTTAGAATTTTTGACAATATATCATTTTTGGGGATTTTTTTAGGATCAATAATTATGTACAAAGGATGCCCCTAGACAGAATGGGAATCATGGATAGAACTTCTTTAGGTGCAAGACATTGATAGTTTTAGGGAGCTACTCTCCCTCTATTGTAGACAATAAATAAGAACATGTCCCAAAAACTACTATAATGATGTAAGGTCCAAGCCATTTAGGTTCAAATTTTCCCTTTGATCTCTATGTTGTTGATTCTTGGGATTTTCACGTAGGACAAGCTCTCCTACTTGGAATTCTCTAGGGAAAACCTTTTTGTTGAAGGCTTTGGACATGCAATTTTTATAAACCCTCATATGGTCAAATTATGCTTGACATTTTTCATCTGGAAGTTCTAACTCTTGAAGTCTCATGGAGTGGTAGTCTTCATCTGTAACTAGACCTTGGAGGGAAACTCGAAGTGAAGGAATCTTAACCTCCAAAGGTAACACTGCTTCAACACCATATGCAAGGGAAAAAGGAGTAGCCCCGGTAGGAGTATGAATACTCGCTCTATAGGCCCACAAAGATAGATTTATCTGTAAATGCCAATCTCTACCATTCTTATAGATTGTTCTATGGAATATTTTAAGAATGGTTTTGTTTGATGCCTATGCTTGACCATTTCCTTGCAGCAAGTAAATGGAGGACCAATGTTGTTTAATCTTGAATTTCTTGCAGAGTTTTTTAAGGTCCTTATTTTTAAACTGGCCTCCATTGTCAGTAATAATCTTGGAAGGCACTCCATATCGACAGATGATATGGTTCAGAATGAATAGAGACACTGTCTTGCCCAAGGCAAAAGAAAGTGGGATAGCTTCTACCCATTTAGTGAAGTAATCAGTACTAGTGATAATAAACTTGTGTCCACCTGATGAGTTGGGATGAATCTGCCCAACAAGATTAAAGGCCCAATGCTAAAATGGCCAATGAGATATAGAAAAAATGAGCTCTCTATCTGGAGCATGTATCAGGTTACCATGTTTTTGACACTTTTCACATGACTTTGCAAAAGCTACTACATCAATCTGCATCATAGGCCAATAGTACCCTACCCTAAGCAACCTTCAGGCCATGAAAATACCATTGGAAAGTCCCCCACAGATGCCCTCGTGGATGTCAACTAACACTTGGTCAAATTATTCCTTTTCTAAGAATCTAAGAAGTGTTCCATCTAGACCCCTCCTATATAAATCACCAGGGATAAGGGAATGGCAAGAGGTGTTTTAGGTAAGATTTTTGCGTTTAGATTTGTTAAAGGTTTTAGGTATAATGCCATCACAAAGGTATGAGTAAATGGCACCATAGAGGGATGAATCATGACCAACAAGGGTACAAATGACATGGATTTCTTGGGAGTCATAGATAGGGTGATGTAGCTCTTACACCAGGAATCCAAATCTGGATTCATGTTGCTCTAATTGAAGGAGTGAAGCAAGTTTAACCATAGCGTCAACTACTTTGTTTTCTGCTCTAGGGATTTGTTGAAATGTGACAAATGTGAAGTAGTGTTTCAAGGAATCAACCATTTTCTTGTAAGATACCATTTTCTCATGTTTTGTTTGATATTCATTATTAACTTGGTTGATAATTAGCTGTGAATCCCCATAGATGTGTAACTTTGTGATTCTCCATTCTATGGCCATCTTAAGTCCATTTGTTAAAGCATCATACTCAGTAATGTTGTTTGTACATGGGAACAATAATTTATAATACTCAAGGATCGTGTACCCATGAGGAGAAAAAAAAAAACACCAGCTCCTGAACCATTTTGCATAACAGATCCATCAAAGAACATCTTCCATGTTCTTTTAGTCATATACATGAGGCATTCATCTGGGAAGTCAACTTGAATAGGTGCATTATCTTGCTATGGGAAATTAACCAATTGATCTGCAATGGCCCGTCCTTTGATTTCTTTATGCTCAATTTACTCAATGTCGAACTCTGCTAGGATCATCATCCATTTAGCAAGTCTACCTGTGAGGGCGGCCTTACCTAGGAAATATTTGAGTGGATCTATTTTTTCTATGAGGTGTATAGTGTGCGCAAGCATGTAATGTCACAACTTTTGGGAAGCAAACACAACTGCAAGGAAAGCTTTCTCAATGCTGGTGTATTTAACCTCATATGAAACACGAGTGCGACTAATATAGTACATTGCTCTTTCTTTCCCATTTTCATAAATTTGAGCTAGTAATGCCCCCAAGGAAGATTATGTCACTAAAATGTATAGAATAAGTGGTTTCCCTAGGATAGGAGGAATTAAAATAGGAGGATTTGCCAAGTATTTCTTGATTTGATCTATGATCTTTTGAAAATCCTCATTCCAAACACATTTGACTCCCTTGTGTAAGTTCTTGCTAAAGGGTTGAGCTCTATCCGCCAATTGTGAAATAAATCTCCTTATAGATTGAAGATGTCCTTGAAGACTCCTCATTTGACTAATGTTTCTAGGAGGTGGCATATCTATGATTTCTTGGAATTTTTTAGGGTCCACCTCTATTCCTTTTGCTGAAATGATGAATCCGAGTAGTTTTCCAGAGGTGATTCCAAATGCACACTTTTTAGCATTTAACCTTAGTTGAAATTAATCCATGCGATCTAGAATGACTTCTAAATCATTTAAGTGTGTGTCTCTTTTCTTAGATTTGGCCAAGGTGTCTATTATGCCCTTCATACCCATCCCTACATTTTGTAGGAAAAATGTTGGGTTCCCCTTTTCGCTTTGGCTCTTTCCTTTGGTTTCTTGTTTTTATTTGTTTTCCCTCTGGGCTTTGCTTCTGCGAGGGTTATCTTTCTCTTTTATTTTGCCTTCTTGTGTCTCTGGGACCTGGTCCCAGAGTTTTTTTGTTCTTTTGAGTCAGCTGCATTCTAGACTCTGGGATTCTCTACCATCACTTCTTCTTTCACAAGAAGGTGTGGCTACACGAAATCCCTGGGCTTAGAGTCTGGAGGTTTGCCTGTCCCAGAGTTTGCGGAAAGAATGCAACCAATTTTTACCCTAAGGGTATAAATGGAAGTTACTTTTCATTTTCACATTTACCATGATCAAATACTTAGAGCACTCAGAGCGATTTCAAAGGTGATTAAAACAACAAATTACTCCATGTGGTTAGTGGTTAATTGAACAGTGATTTTCAATGCTTGCTCATGGTGGTTTGAAGGTTAATTTTTTGTAGAGCGCCTCCTATGCTTGTATTTCCCACATCCTCTGTGTTTCCAGGTAGGCCTTCGGCTCTCTCTGGTTTCTGGTTTTCTTGTTTTCCTGGTCATTTTTTCTTCATTTCCTTTATTTTGTTTCCTCTTTTCATTTCTAGTTTTGCTTTTTGTCACCTCCCGTTAGTGGGTTGGCTCTACCAGGGGGTTGTCTGCCCTCTGTGTAGTTGTAATTTAGGTGTAGATACCTTGTGCATTTTGGTAGGTTTCTATGTGAATACCTCTGTGAGTTTTTGTATATATTGTACATTGTGTAAATGTCTGTTTGTGTCTGTATATATGTCTATTTTTTTCCAAGTTTGCGAGTCATGATTCGGCCCTCACCTACGCTTCAGCTATGTACATTTCTTATATATTCTATACTCTGCCTAGTGGCAAGCTCGTCACACTCCAAGCATTGAGAATCCCAAATGTGGAGCTCATTTGAGAAAGCTCGCTACCTGGTTTGAACTTGGCACCTCACTAGTTTGGCCATGGAAGTTGTCTCTCTCCTTCGTCAAGTCAGTCTTAATGATGGGTTAAGTCTCCCACACATGCATTCAAGTCTGGCCCAAGTGGCCTTCTTTTCCTCATGTGTTCGCATAGTTTTTAGCATAAATTTCATAACTCACATTACTGTATGACCACATGACACCCCCACGTCAGCCTAATATGACTCATTTCTGGTCCTATCAGTAACGGTTAGTTTTTTGGACTCTGGGTCCCGGGTCTTCATTTGGTCCTTTTTTTCTTTTCATCACATGTGTTGGAGTTCCTAGAGGTCTAGGAAGAGCTCAAATTCCTAAGTCACTCTTATTATGTATGTATCTTTTTAGAATTTGACATGAGCTAACAATTCTTTCAGGCATAGGTGTGATGTGATGGTAAGATCTCTAGAATTCAAAATAATGCTTTGTTTTATATGAATACTGATGGTCGTCTTACCTTGCAAGTTGCCAAAATACCACTCATCAATCATGTTAGAAGCTTATGCATCATCTCCACCCGGGAGTCCAGATCTCCCCATCACTTCTACCACCCAGGAAGCTATCAGAATAAAGGTCAAGAAGGCCCTAGAAAAACTCCCATTGACAATGAAGTATCTGAAGGGAGACACCATTGCAGGATCAAAGATTGATTCCAAAATATAGTTGATCACCAACACCAGTGTTAGAATGTGGGCCAAAAAGTAGGCCCTGGTTAAAATATTGTTTATTCAATGAGTGTCCGGAGATCCATTGGTCATCAATGTGGGTAATTCTGGGATCCTCAAAGCTGCTTGCTTCCCCTACTCCATGCAAGCCCTAGAGCTCATTCTCACTCTGGCAGGACACTACAGTACTGACATCCAGGCCGTCATGCTTTCCACCCTAGTCCCAACCAGATATCCAATGCCTATGGTATCTCTGGATGCCACAACCTTTTAGGAAGGACTAGGAATTCCCCAATTTGATGATGCAACCATCGTCACCCAGGCGCTAGCCCTGGAAGAATTTTAGAAGTTAGAACACATGGCCTGGCAGTACCTCAACAACAAATGGCTTAAGCTTACAAGGAAAGACTTCAGAAAGTTGAAGCTTGAAATCCCCCAGACCAAATTCATAGAAAGCATATAGATGGGGATTGTTGCACTATGTAGGGTCTTCAGAAAACCCCATGCCCAGGAAATCTCAGCATATATGGTTCAGAATGAATAGAGACACTGTCTTTCCTGAGGCAACAGAAAGTGGGACAACTTCTACCCATTTAGTGAAGTAATTTTTACTAGTGATAATAAACTTGTGTCCACTTGATGAGTTGGGATGAATCTACCCAACAAGATTAAAGGCCCAGTGCTGATATGGCCAATGAGATATAGAATGAATGAGCTCCCTATCTAGAGCATGTATCAGGTTACCATGTTTTTGACACTTTTCACATGACTTTGCAAAAGCTACTGCATCAATCTGCATCATAAGCCAATAGAACCCAACCCTAAGCAACCTTCAGGCCATGGAAATACCATTGGAATGTCCCCCACAGATGCCCTCATGGATGTCAACTAACACTTGGTCAGATTCTTCCTTTTCTAAGAATCTAAGAAGTGTTCCATCTAAACCCCTCCTATATAAATCACCAGGGATAAGGGAATGGCGAGAGGCATTTCAGGTAATATTTTTGCATTCAGATTGGTTAAAGGTTTCAGGTATAATGCCATCACAAAGGTATGAGTAAATGGCACCATAGAGGGATGACTCATGACCAACAAGGGTACAAATGACATGGCTTTCTTGGGAGTCATAGATAGGGTGATGTAGCTCTTACACCAGGAATTCAAATTTGGATTCATGTTTCTCTAATTGAAGGAGTGAAGCAAGTGTAGCCATAGCGTTAGCTACTTTGTTTTCTGCTCTAGGGATTTGCTAAAATGTGACAAATGTGAAGTAGTGTTTCAAGGAATCAACCATTTTCTTGTAAGATACCATTTTCTCATGTTTTGTTTGATATTCATTATTAACTTGGTTGATTATTAGCTGTGAATCCCCATAGATGTGTAACTTTGTGATTCTCCATTCTATGGCCATCTTAAGTCCATTTGTTAAAGCTTCATACTCAGCAATGTTGTTTGTACATGGGAACAATAATTTATAAGACTTAGGGATCGTGTACCCATGAGGAGAAACAAAAAAACACCATCTCCTGAACCATTTTGCATAAAAGATCCATCAAATAACATCTTCCATGTTCTTTTAGTCATATACATGAGGCGTTCATCTGGGAAGTCAACTTGAATAGGTGCATTATCTTGCTGTGGGAAATCAGCCAATTGATCTGCAATGGCCTATCCTTTGATTGCTGTATGCTCAATGTACTCAATGTCAAACTCTGTAAGGATCGTCATCCATTTAGAAAGTCTACCTGTGAGGGTGGCCTTACCTAGGAAATATTTGAGTGGATCTATTTTTTCTATGAGGTGTATAGTGTGCGCAAGCATGTAATGTCACAACTTTTGGGAAGCAAACACAACTGCAAGGCAAGCTTTCTCAATGTTGGTGTAGTTAACCTCATATGAAACATGAGTGTGACTAATATAATACATTTCTCTTCCTTTCCCATTTTCATCAATTTGAGCTAGTAATGCCCCCAAGGAAGATTATGTCACTGAAATGTATAGAATGAGTGGTTTCCCTAGGATAGGAGGATTTTCCAAGTATTTCTTGATTTAATCTATGCTCTTTTGACAATCCTCATTCCAAACACATTTGACTCCCTTGTGTAAGTTCTTGCTAAAGGGTTGAGCTCTATCTGCCAATAGTGAAATAAATGTCCTTGTAGATTGAAGACGTCCTTGAAGACTCCTCATTTGACTAATTTTTCTAGGAGGTGGTATATCTATGATTGCTTGGACTTTTTCAGGGTCCACCTCTATTCCTTTTGCTGAAATGATGAATCCAAGTAGTTTTCTAGAGGTGACTCCAAATGCACACTTTTTAGCATTTAACCTTAGTTGAAATTAATCCATGTGATCTAGAATGACTTCTAAATCATTTAAGTGTCTTTCTCTTTGCTTAGATTTGGCCAAGGTTTTTGTTATGCCCTTCATACCTGTCCCTACATTTTGTAGGCAAAATGTTGGGTCCCCCTTTTCACTTTGGCTCTTTCCTTTGGTTTCTTGTTTTTATTTGTTTTCCCTCTAGGCTTTGCTTCCGCGAGGGTATTCTTTGTCTTTTATTTTTCCTTCTTGTGTCTCTGGGACCCGGTTCCAGAGTTTTTTTGTTCTTTTGAGTCAGCCACATTCTAGACTCAGGGATTCTCTACCATCACTTCTTCTTTCACGAGAAGGTGTGGCTGTACGGGATCCCCAGGCTTGGAGTCCAGAGGTTTGCTTATCCTAGAGTTTGCAGAAAGAATGCAACCAATTTTTACCCTAAGGGTATAAATGGAAGTTACCTGTCATTTTCACATTTACCATGATCAAATACTTAGAGCACTCAGAGCAATTTCAAAGGCGATTAAAACAACAAATTACTCCATGTGCTTAGTGGTTAATTGAACAGTGATTTATAATGCTTTCTCATGGTGGTTTGAAGGTTAATTTGTTGCAGAGTGCCTCCTATGCTCGTCTTTCCTGCATCCTCTATGTTTCTAGGTAGCCCTTTGGCTGTCTCTAGTTTCTAGTTTTCTTGTTTTCCTGGTCATTTTTGCTTTGTTTCCTTTGTTTTGTTTCCTCTTTTCATTTCTGGTTTTGATTTCTATCACCTCTAGTGGTGGGTTGGCTCTACCAGGGGGTTGTTCACCCTTTGTGTAGTTTTAATTTAGGTGTAGATGCCTTGTGCATTTTGGTAGGTTTCTGTGTGAATACCTCTATGAGTTTCTATATATATTGTACATTGTGTAAATGTCTGTTTGCATCTGTATATATGTCTATTTTTTGCCAAGTCTACGAGTTGTGATTCGGCCCTCACCTAAACTTTGGCTATGTACATTTCTTATATATTTTGTACTCTGCCTAGTGGCAAGCTTGTCGCACTCCATGCGTTGAGAATCCCAAATGTGGAGCTCGTTTGAGAAAGCTGGCTACGTGGTTCAAACTTGACACCTTGTTGGTTTGGCCATGGCGGTTGTCTCTCTCCTTCATCAAGTCAGTCTTAATGATGGGTTAAGTCTCCCATGCATGCATTCAAGTTTTGCCCAAGTGGCATTCTTTTCCTCGTGTGTTCACATAGTTGTTGGCATAAATTTCATAAATCACATTACTGCATGACCACGTGACACCCCCACGTCAGCCTAATATGACTCATTTTTGATCCTGTCAGTAACAGTTAGTTTTTTGGACTCTGAGTCCTGGGTATTCATTTGGTCCTTTATTTCTTTTCATCACATGTGTTGGAGTTCCTTGAGGTCCGGGAAGAGGTCAAATTCCTAAGTCACTTTTATTACGTATTTATCTTTTTGGGGTTTGACATGAGCTAACAATTCTTTCAGGCATAGGTGCAATGCGATGGTAAGATCTCCATAATTTGAAATAATGCTTTTTTTTATATGAATAGTGATGGTCATCTTGCCTTGCAAGTTTCTGAAATACCACTCATTAATCATGTCAGAAGCTTCTGCATCATCTCCACCCAGGAGTCTACATCTCCCCATCATTGCTACCACCTAGGTAGCTGTTAGAACAAAGGCCGAGAAGGTCCTAGGAAAACCCCCATTGACAATGAAGTATCTGAAGGGAGACACCATTGTGGGATCAAAGATTGATTCCAAAATATAGTTGATCACCGACACCTGTGTCAGAATGTGGGCCAAAAAGTAGGCCCTGGTTAAAATGTTGTTTATTCAATGAGCATCCGAAGATCCATTGGTCATCAATGTGGGTAATTCTAGGATCCTCAAAGATTCTTACTTCCCCTGCTCCATGCAACCCCCAGAGCTCATTCTCACTCTGGCAGGACACTACAATACTGCCGTCCGGGCCGTCGTACTTTCTGCCCTAGTCCCAACTAGATATCCAATGCCTATGGTGTTTCTGGATGCCACAACCTTTTAGGCAGGACTGGGAATTCCCCAATTTGATGATGCAACATCCTCACCCAGGTGCTAGCCCTAGAAGAATTTTAGAAGTTAGAACACATGGCCTGACAGTACCTCAACAACAAATGGCTTAAGGTTCCAAGGAAAGACTTCAGAATGTTGAAGCTTGAAATCCCCCAAACCGAATTCATAGAAAGCATATAGATGGGGATTATCGCACTATATAGGGTCTTTGGAAAACCCCATGCCTCGGAATTCCCAGTATGGATGTACTATTTCCTATTGTGCATCTCCTCTGGTGAGAATAAATTCGATTGGGCCACCATTATTGCAAACCACGTGGACTCCCAATTTCTCCAGGTCACCAAATCCTCACAATTTTACATGAAATCTTATGTTCTTTGGGCTTTGGCACAAAAAATCCCAATCACAAATGGCTTACTTACATCGGGTGTACTCGGGATTGGTCTGGGCCAGAATACTCCCTGGGATTATTTCCTACAAATCTAATGGGAGGCTAGTTTCCTCAGCTTCTACCGGGTGAACGATGCCTTTATCTACTACAACCTCCTCACACCTACTCAGGATGCTGGATATTGGCTCTCTAAGGAGGCAATGGACTTGGTCAAAACTTATGGCCATTATTATATTCAATTTCAATAGCATACCTACATTTGGGTGACCAGCTTCTCTAGGAAACCCTATTTATTGCCCAAGCATTGTGGGGATAAAATAATCCTTTTAGAATATTGTAGGTAGATCCTGGACCTGCACACCCTCTTCACAGTGAAGAAGGTGACAAATGTCTCATTCCCAATCACTTGTGGAAATTACTCTTATAGTCTGGCCACGGCAAAAGAGGCAGACAATGAGCTCAAAAGTCTAGGACTATCAGAGTTTTATTTGGAGCTGAAGAATTTTGATCCGCTAGGAAAAATAGCAACGACACTTCCCCGGGCATCAGAGCCCCACAAATATCACATGGAGGACTTTTGGGAAGACTACCAGGATGATTTTGATGTCTAGAATTGGCATTTTGTCTGGATAACAATGGGAATGATGAAGAGGCTCAATCTTTGGAAGTTCCTAGATGAATTTTCTAATATTGGGTCCATAGTGGACCCATAATACAAAGAAAAAGGAGTAGATAAGATGGCCCTCCCTTTGGTATATTGGGATGCACAGGAGGAACCAACAATAAAAGACCTCACCCACAACATGATTGAGCGCAGTCACACTTATTTCAAGAAGGCATGCCCAAGGAGTACACATAAAGCTGGCATGTTTATGCGGGGTTTAACTTTCGGGGCCAGAACCTCCTCGCAGGGCAAGGATAGAGGAAAGAGGAAGGTAGGGGCCCTGTCTCAAGTCTTGGCATCTGCTCCCATAGTGGAAAAAATGCAAAAAACACTCACGGCCTCTCAGCAAATGAAAGAAAAGTTAATCACTCGGTTAGCCACTTCGGCCATTATGACCGAACCTTTCTACCCTTCCACTTCCCCTTCACTTGTAGCATTGATGGTCTGAGCAATAGGGACCAAGGTAGAGGAAGAGAAGGAAACCATGTTGGGTGCAGGGCCCCCATTGGTAACAAGAAGGAAAAAGAAGAAGAAAACTAATCCTCAGCCAAAGGTGGAGCCAGAGCTAAGGATTCCTAGCATCCCTAAAATACAAATTTTCTCCTCAGACTCTCTGGAGCCAGACAATCGACCCAAAGATCCCCTGGAGACATCCCCTCCGCATGATTATTTTGATGACATATTTGGGACGGATGAACTGGTGAACTTACAAGGGGATATTGGGAAGCTAGTACAAGAAATTATTTCCCAAGAGGAAGTGGTGATCCCACTTGAGAAGAAAACCCCTAAGAAAGAAGCTACCCAAGAGCAGGAAGTCTGGGTAGAACCGGGAAAGGATCCTAAATAGATGAACATCTCTGACATCTTGGAGATACAGGTTGCAAGAACCACAAAGGATAGGAAAATACAAGATGAGCAACCGACATTGGCTGAGGGAACCAAACCTATGAGAACAACCGTAACCTCAGCTTCCATGCTCAAGATGCCGCCTCTGAAGAAGGTGACATTTGGTGAGGTAGTTTCAGTGGCCGCATTATTGAACTTTGGCCAGATACCTCACCCACCTCCAGAAGATATTCTGACAGAAGGGAACATCCTGACAGATAAGGCAAGGGAACAACAACAGCAACAATAGAAAGATGAGGGGAAGAACTTGGGGATACAAATGTAGGCTTAGATGCTGCTAAGTATGTGGACACCAAAGTAGATAATACTAATTCCACTAAGGTGAACAATGTTGGTGGTCCCTAAGATATAGGAAAAGAGTTCAGAAAGACTTTAAATACTAGGGATGCACCACAGAACCAAGGAGGGGATTCACAGGATCAAACTTTGGTAGCAAGGCCACCCCTACCACCATAGTGGTTGGTGGAATCAAGAAAATGGAAGGCCCCAGCACTGGCCAAGGCCCATCTCTCTTTGGCAGAGATGATGGTGCAAGAACAAAATACCCCCAAGGTGAAGAAAGCCTGGATAGTCCATACCCTCCAGACTGGGCCGAGCAGAGATATAGTTGCAGTAGTCGCAACACCTTCCCTAGATGCAAACGAGGCAATGAAAAAGGCCAAGGATTATGCAATCACAGAGATATCTCTGGGGAAGAGGGGGAAGCAAGGTGAGTTAGACCTACTGAAAGAAGTGGCCAAGGTAGTAGAAGCTCGCTATGAAAAGGAGGCCCAGAAGTTTAGGGTAGAAAAGGAGAAGAATGAAAATCTTGTCGGACTTCTAATAGAGCTTGCCCAACCCATCAATGCCATTCCTCTGGAAGCTTCCTCATCCAGAGCACTGCTCCCACAGGGTGATACTGACATGCTTAGAAGTATGAAAAAGAAAGCATAGATGGTTGATGATTGGGTAGTTGAACAGGTAGGAAACGTCCGATCTTTCCTAGTGATGACTCTCCCAGACCTATATGCAGCCAGCAATATTATACACCAGGCTAAAACTAACATTACCATCTGGGAGGGAGAGGTCAAGAAGTACGAGGCTTGGATAGGTGAGTTAGGAGAACTCATGAGCATCAGGGAGGAAATTGTCTGCCAAGCTATAATTTTGGGAGAGGAGTCCTTTGATTTTGTCTAGACCCAGCACTCCAGACTTGACCTCACATTGGAGGTAACCAAGAAACTGGTAGGGGCCCTACAGGACAAGGTGCTAGAGATTTATTATTCTTTGAATTTATACAAGGCATTCATTACAAGGATTTCAAGAGTTGATCCCTTTATTACTTAGATGTGTACTCTAGAGGAGTATGTCGTAGGTAAATTTTATTAGCTAATGGAAGCTCGATACGAGTCCCTGGAAGGAATTGACGAAGCGACAATGTCCCGTATATCTCATATGGTGCTTAGAGGCCACGACGCCATGAAGATGGCCACTAAATTCAAGGAAAAAACTTTGGATCTAGGTGAATAGGTGGAGGCAGCTAGATACCGTCACGCAAACCTCAAAGACATCGATGAAGATGGAATCACCCATCTCCTTGAAACATTCAATAATACTAAGGAGAAATAAGGTCCTCCAAGATCTGGAGATTCTCACAAACAACACATTTTTGTATTCATTATGTTTGGAGCATAAGCTCCCAGATCTTGGAGTTTCAGATCTAAAATTTTGCATTCTTTTGATGGCCTGTGTCTAGGTTCCCCGGAGCTTACCGATCGTTGTCAAGCAGTTAATAAGAGTGTCAGAAAGTGGGTGAACCCAACTAGGCATGTCAGTTTAAGGAAGGAGGTCTTCCCAAGGTGCTGCTCCAGCATAACACCTGGCACATCGGAGATAGTGAGCCACTTTTCCATTAATGAGGCATGTAGCCTCGATCCCCAGGGGATCAGATTTCTTATATTCTCCCTCTAGCTCTCTTCTTGAGGCTGATTCTTCCATACCTCTTTTCTTGTCTAATTCTTCTGACATGTCAGACCTCTGTTCTTCTCAAGGTTTTTGTACCATGGTGCAGGTAGTACCGGGCACCAAAAATTATATTTTATTGATTGAGTGTAAAGATGAGTTAGGTTAATTTTAGGGAAAATCTGTGTTTAAGTAGTAAGTCTAACCTCATTCTAGGGGTCAACAAAATTGAGGATTTTGTAGTCCATAGCTATAGCATCTCAGTTTCATTCCTATTAGTTGCAGAGCTCAATGCTTCTTAGTTTTTAGAAGTTCTCAGTAGATAGATGCTCCCTTGGAGCCATTATTGTATACACCAGTGCTCGTTGGAAAACCTGTTAATGAAGAAAGAGGAGTTTTGGCAATGATGTCGTTGGCATTCTGATCTTTGGATTAACATTATTTTATGCTGTATGTTTTTGATGTCCCTTTCTTTGATATTTTAAATTAGATTAACGACCTTCTTTTCCCCTCGTTATTGAATGTATACGAACTGATGGTTCTGTGCGCATTCAGTATTTTAGTGTAATATGTTAGAGCATGGTTGATATTTTGAATGCATTTGCATGAATATAGGTAGATGGAATACTTATAACCCTAGCCTATCTTTTAAAGTTTATTTGGTTAACTAACACATTCTTGCAGGAAATCCCCACTTACCTAAATCCCTAGAGAAGATGAGCCAAGAAAACCAGCTATCCCCCGAACAAAAAATAGTCACACCCCCAAATGAGCTCCCAGACTATCAAGAACCAACTCTCACATGCTTGAAGGCCTAGAGAATTTATTCCCTGGACAACCTTTATAGGCAAATTTGGCTGGTACCCTAGCACCCGGTGACAACTTACATCTATTGGCGGACCCGATCACAAAGTCCTGTCAACAGAAACTAGCACTAGAAGGAGGGCATGAGCTCCTCCCCTTTTGAGGATTTAGATTTTACACCACCTGAGGGTTCCCTAAGCCATAGTTTTAGGAAGTAGACCTTTAATAGGATCGGATAATTTTCACCCGCCCGATTCAAAAGAATCCTTAGATCGGCCCCCAATCAAAGGTTTGTTGAACTCAAGCCTCCTGGTAAAAAAAAATAGACCCCAAAAGCCAAGCCAGCCAACATTGTCTAGGGATCTACTACATCTCAGAATACCCGAGTCTCCCAGACAACCCCAGGGATTAACATGCAGTGTAGCCAAAATCCAACACCCCTGATGGCTGCATACTTCGCTAACACCAGATCCCTGATGGGGTAGTTTCTGGGTGCAACCAATGATCTTCCTGCACACCCATAAAAGATCTGCCCCCAATATGAGCACTTAGGCTCATGAACCATAGAAGAGAATCTATAGGCATACAAATATGCCATGAACCAACACTAGATCCAACATCAAGACATTGTGACCCAGATGTTCCCTCTGTCTTTGGGATAGAATGAGCTACACTAGTACCTTAACCTACCTGCCAACTCCATCAACAGTTGGCAGGATATGGAGGATGCCTTTCTGGCATCCTTTCATGTACACATGGACCCAACATGGTCCTACAACCTATTCATCTCCATCAAGAAGGAACCAAATGAACCCCTTGTAGCATTCAACCATCGGTTCCAAGGCGCCTTGAAGTAGTGCACAGGTCCTTTCATCCCATCCCCGGAAGTGACCATCTAGACATACCTAAATGCAATAGACCCTTTCATCACCACTCTCCTATGGATAACTACCACCCCCACTGACTAGGATACTCTGGCAAAGGTTTACAACCTAGCCTTGGAGTTGTCCCATGGCCTGAACAAATCTCCTTGCGGGATTGGGCAGAGCATGCCTTTCAATATGATACCCAACAAAACTTCTTATGTTAGGGGATACAACCCCAATCAAGCAATGGGTGCCCCTATAATGGCCATGAATCCCCCACCACCACTGATAGACCAATAGGATTGGTATGTATACCCATCATAAGCCTAGACAATATCAAGTATGGAATTCATTCCCTGGAACCAGCCACAACAAACGTAACCATAGACAGAACCTTCCGAAGTGCATTTCTTCCAGTCATCCATGGCTAGAGGATTTCCTCCCTCGACTCTGGTAGCTACTGCTACCTTCCCCGGGAACCAACAATAATAACCACCACATTGTGACATGAACACCTAGTTGTCCGTCAAGGTTGAATCCCTCCAACAACTATTATCCTTGCTGACTATGGACATGGGGCAGCTGAAGGAGGGCTCTCTTGCACCCCACAATGTGAATTCCTAGAGAGGGAATGTCTTCTCCAGCCAACAAAATACCAATGCTAGAGGAATAAATTACAACAATAGACCCCAGCTCAAACAACAGCAATGGAATAATAATGCTAACACCGGAGGTCCTCCTCCAAACCAAAACACCAATCAGGGTGGTCCTGGACCTTCTCATTTCATGCCAGTCATAGAAATCTATCCCTTGACTAAGTGGTGTAGATTGCACGACACGGGATCTTATTCTAAGGTGAACTATGCCACGCCAGAGAAGGTCATCATGATCTCCCAGCTGGATAGACAACAAACTACTGATCCTACTCCCCCAGAACCCCCCATACAAGAGCCCACTCATAGTGACTTCCCCTGTGAGACTATCTTCTTTGGAGTAGACAAGGAAGATGATGAAGAACCTGAATTGCAAGGGTTATTTGATGAATCTATTCCAACCTTTGAGGCCAATGCCTTCACCAACCCACAGACTCCCTACAAAACTCAAAGCCAGGTTGGAAAAGGAGTAGTTTACATGTCTACACCTCCCAAAGACACCCCTCCCTAGGAAAAGACAACCGATCACTCCTTCTCACTGAAAGGGTCTATCTCTAATCAATCTAAGGACCTGGCCGAGGGAAGCCAAAAATTCCACAAGGGGACATTTGATATCACAAAGGTGTTAGAAAGAACTACCACCTCCATGACCTTGATGGAGGTTTTTCTCAACTATCCTGAGCATAGGAAGTCTTTTGTGAAGCTCTTGGGAAACCTGGAAGCTATCAGTCACCCACCCAAGACTGTCACTTTTGACGATGCCAGTGCGGCTATCTTCTAAGGAAACACTGATGATCCTCCCTTCTTACTAGGCTTAAACATACAAGGGAAGAACCTACATAATTGCTTGGTATATTATGATACTTCGGGCAACGTCATGCCCTTATCAATATGCCAGAAGCTCAAACTACATCCCACTCCACCAAAAGGTGCAGTAGTCCAGCTGGATAAAACTGCTGTGAAAACGGTAGGTGACCTGAAGAACGTCCGGATTTAGCTCATCCAAGACCACTGGATAGAAAGCATAATTGACATCCAAGTGGTGGACATCCCAGAGAATTATGAGATGTTATTGAGTCAGAATTGGTTTAAGTCCCTTAATGGATACTTCTCCATTGGCTTTGCCCACTTGTGGCTCCCCTGGGAGGGAGAATCTAACTAGATCTAGGTAGAAAGCAAGCCCAGGATGAAACAGGTCCTCACCAAAGTTGGGAGGGTAAATGAAGTCCTCTTCTCTAAGACTTCCCCTTGGGTGTACCGATCCCTAGAAATCTTGACCTTTGATTTCACCCTCAGGGATGACCCCATAGCTTCTTAGAGGACATAGGACCTGGATGAAATACTAAGGGGTGAAGTTAACTCATAAGGTATCGCAGTGACCCCTACTACACTCTTGTCTAACACTTGGTGCCTGGTGCATTATTAGAAACATTCAAAACTAGAGTGTGATCATTGTAGTGCCACTGCTACCCATCACATCAATTCCCTCTAGGAGAAGAAATACGAAGCAGATTTGCCTAGAACCAACAATCATTCTGGCGGTATCCCCATGGTGCCACTAGTTCAGGAATCCCAGCCAAAGGCTTCTTCAGAGGAAAACCTCACCAACATACCATCAGCACTGGAGGAAACTCCTCCCAACATTCCCAGAAATAATCCAAAGGCCACTTTGCCTTCCCATCCCCAGACAACAGACAGTGACTTGTGGACCCTTATGTTTGATGGGTCCTAGTCTAAACAAGGCTATGGGGCTGAAGTGGAATTGATCAACCCATGGGGAAAATCTTTCTTTTCATCTTACAGGTTGCAGTTCAACTACATGAACAACATCATGGAGTATGAGGCCTTGGTCCTTGGACTCCTATTTGAACTAAGAAAGAGAGTCACTCACCTCTGGATGTTGGGTGATTCAGAGTTGATCATAAAGTAGGTCTGGAGCTAATACACTTGTCACGATAAAAGGCTAGCCACATACCACAATTAGGCATGGAGCTTCATCAAATATTTTGATGCCTTTGGTATTGAACTCATTCCTCGAAAAAGAAACTACATTCTGGATTCCCTTGCTATATCTGCCAGCACTCTTGAGCCAATGGCTGGCTCCCAGCTCTGAAAATTCTCCATTGAGATGGTCCCCACCGCATCCATTCAAGACAATGTCACCCACTTTCAGGTCTTTGAGGATGATCAACATATCTTTGCCTTCATGGCCAATGTTGGTGTTTTTGAGGACCAGATAGTGGAGGAAAGAGATCATGAAGATACTTGGCAGGGTGAAGAAGATGATGGGATCATAGACTTTCCAACCAACATGATCCCTAAGGGGATGGTAGCACTAGAATGAATCTTTGGCTCAGACCCTCAGGGCCAGGAAAAGGTATCATCCTCCTCTGAGGGGGGAAAATTTGAGAAAGTTAACATCGGCTAGGCTGGTGAAGAAAAGGTGGTACACATTGGCACCTCCTACTCCCCTGAGGAGAAGGAGAAGATTCACATAGTTCTCCAAGAAGACATTGATGTAATTGTGTGGGGGTATGAGGATTTGAAGACCTATAATACATCCATCATGACCCACACCATCCTACTAAAACCTGATGCTAAGCCCTTTTGGAAAAAGTAAATACTGGTAAACCCACTGATAGAGCCTCTAATCCATTAGGAGGTTTAGAAACTAATGTCATCCTAGATTATCTTCCCAATCTGGCACACCACTTGTGTTGCCAACCTCATCCCTATGAGGAAGAAAAGCAGCAAGATCTACCTTTGTGTGGATTTCCAAAATTTGAACAAGGCATCTAAGAAAGATAATCACCCTCTCCCCTTGTTGGATGAGGTATTGCAAGTCATGAATGGATCACAAATGATGTCCTTCTTGGATGAGTATTCTGGGTATAACTAAGTCATGGTTAAGTATGAAGATAGAGACAAAATGGCATTCACCACCAAGTGGGGAACATTTGCATACTAGAGGATGCCCTTTGGCCTATTCAACGTAGGGGCCACATTTCAAAAGGCTATAGAAATTGTGTTCAAAGGCCTAGTAAACCAATGCATAATAATCTACATGGATGATTTGATCATCTTTTCCTAGGATAGGCGTGATCACTCCACCCACCTCGCCCAAATTTGTGAGAGATGTCGCTGTTACAAAATATCTTTCAACCCTAAGAAATGTATATTCGGTGTCACTAAAGGGAAGCTTCTCAGGCATATTATCTTTGATAAGGGTATATCCATCAACCTTGAGAGAGTTGAAGCACTTCTAAATCTACAGATGCCCGACAACAAGAAGAAAATGAGGTCTTTCTTTGGGAATATCAATTTTGTCTGGTGATTGATTACTGGATTCGCTGAGATAGTGAAGCCACTCAATGAAATGTTGAAGAAAGATACAAAGATTAAGTGGAGTCCTGAAGAAAGTGGGCATTCACCCAGATCAGACAAATGATTATGGAGGCACAAGTCTTTTCTAGTCTAGACTATTCCCTCCCTTTTCACATATATTCCTTTGCTTCACCGCATTCTGCCACGGTATTTTTGACCCAGAAGGTCAAAGAGGGAGAATGACCAATAGAGTTTATGAGCTCCCCTTTTAAAAATGCCAAAGCCCGGTATACACCTTTGGAAAAGAAGGCCTTTTCTCTTGTCTGCGCTGTGAAGAAATTCTGACATTTCATTCTCTGGAGCAAAGTGCACGCTATCATCTCAGACCAAGCTATTAAGTCCCTGCTCCTACTGAGTGAATTGGGTGAACGACGAGGGAAATGGATGGCCATCCTGCAAGAGTATGATTTGGAAATGCAACCCATGAAAATATTCCAAGGCCAGGGACTATATAGAGTGATGGCAGAAGAGACTCCCAACATTGAATACCAAACATATATATAGTGGAGTCCATCACTCAAGATCCATGGTATACCAACCTGGTATACTTATTGTTGAATAATAGATGCCCAGAGGGGCTACCCCCAAACAAACGTACTTCCCTACGGCTAAAAAGCATGCACTTCATGATAAAGAAAATGTAACACTTTTTCGTAGGAATTATGAAGGGGTGTACCTCTGGTGCATAGATAGGGACCAAGATGCAAAAATGATTGAAGAATTTCATGGATAGTTTGGAACTGAGCATGGCTCAGCTAATGCCACTACCCATCAGATCCTCTAGGCTAGATTCTATTTTCCTTGTATCTTTAAATATGTCTACACTCACGTTAGGAGATGTCATAATTGTCAAATAGTGACACATTGTGAGGGGAACCCGGCCATGCCTTTACAGCTGGTCTTTGAAGCTAGACCATTTTCCCAATGGGCATTTGACTTTATCAAGGAAATCAACCCCAATTCATCTGCTAACCACTGGTACATTTTGACTACTACCAATTACTGCACCCGGTGGTCTGAAGCGATTCCTTACAAAAACAACATGGCAGACGTAGTTATAAAATTCCTAGAAAAAAACATAGTCTCAATATTTGGAATGCCATTTGCTATAGTATGTGACAATGGTCTAGTGTTTTCTTCATCCCAATTACTTGAATGGACCTATAATAGAAAGATCACTCTAAATTTCTCCAGCAACTACTACCCCTAGGGTAATGGTGTTGCTAAATCAACCAACAAAAATCTACTTGAGGTGATCAAACATCTATTAGAACAGAACCCCTAGGATTGGCACCAAAAGCTTAGATTCACTCTTTGGGTGGATCACATCTGAATAAAGGCAGCCCTGGGGACATCCCCATTCCATTTAGTTTATGTCCAGAATCCAATATTCTCCATCAACTTACAGATTGAGGTACTTCATTTTATGAATGAATTCAGCAACCGGGACAACATTGTGGAAGTTTGGCTTTTGAACCTGGTATGAATGGAAGAACAAAGAGACGCAACCCTTGAACACTTTGTGCATCATCAAGTAGTAGTAAAATGATGGTTTGACAGAAGAGCCCAGTATAAGGCCTTTCAGATTCTGGAACTGGTTCCCTTATAGGACAAGGCTCGGGAAAAGAAGGGGAAGCACACTAAGTTCTAGCGGCTCTGGCTCGGACCGTACCTGATATCTGAGATCTATGGGGAAAATACTTATCACCTTAACACTATGACTGAAGAAGTCATCCCATTTCCTGTCAATGGGAAGTTTCTGAAGCACTACTTTGAATGAGGTAGGTGGTGAGTTCATCTGAGTTGTACCATATGTATATTTCTTGCTTGTAAATATCTTTCCCGGTGCTCCATTTGGAGTTCCTTTTAAATAGTTTGTCGGCCATCCTCCAGGACCGCCTTTCCCTTTTCGCATTTTCCTTTTACTTTTGGCTGTTTCATTTTCTTTTGTTTCTTGGGTTCCCAGTGTGTTGCCTGCATTTCATAGACCAGTATGCTTTGCATAACATCTAGTCTTTGGAATGGTACCTTATGCATTCCAGTGAATTTGGAATCTATTGTTAGCATGGTGGAATTTGTTTGCACTCCAGAGTTATTTTTTAAGTATGGTCAAAGGTTATGGGTAATCTTCATCAGATTTGCACCTTGACAGTCCAGACATCAATTAATAGAAAATTCAAGAAATAAGTAATTGAACATCCTGAGGGCAGATCGTTTGCACTAGCTGATTAACCAAGTGTGGAAATCATTAAAATATCCCAGGTCCAGAATATTCTCTCCTATTAGGCAATTTAAAGTGGATGGAAAGGTGAAAGAAGTACCGATGTTAAACTTAATTAAGATTAAGCTTCACAGTGAAAGGAGTACCACCTTTCCATCTAGAAAAGAAAAAGAAAAGAGAAGGAACTGAAGAATGGATAATTCTAGTATCTAGGGGAAACGTGCAAAATATGATGACTTTGGTTTGATTTTCTTAGTGCCTCCTTTCTGCTTCTCCCAGAGGTCATCAACTTGGTTTTCTTTCAAAGCACACACTTCACAACTGCTGAAAGATTGAAAGAATGAATCAAGGATGAGTTTCAATTTTATCATACACCTTGCACTTTGCAAGCAGGATACTCTAGGTAAAGATTAATTCTAGTTTTGCTAACCAAAGATTCTGAAGTTCTCAAATGTGCTAACACATTCATCCTAGATAGTCACCATTTTTTATGCCCTGCATACCTGTCCCTACATTTTGTAGGAAAAATGTTGGGTCCCCCTTTTTGCTTTGGCTCTTTCCTTTGGTTTCTTTTTTTTTCTTTGTTTTCCCCCTGAGATTTTCTTCCATGAGGGTTGTCTTTCTCTTTTCTTTTTCCTTTATGTGTCTCCAGGACCCGGTCCCAGATTTTTTTTGTTCTTTTGAGTCAGCCAAATTCTAAACTCTGGTATTCTCTGCCATCAATTCTTCTTTTCTAAGAAGGTGTGGCTGCACGGGATCCTCAGGCCTGGAGTCCAAAGGTTTGCTTCTCCCAGAGTTTGTGGAAAGAATGCAACCCCTTTTTACCCTAATTTTATAAATGGAAGTTACCTATAATTTTCACATTTACCATGATGAAATACTTAGAGCACTCAGAGTGATTTCAAAGGCGATTAAAGTGATTAAAATAACAAATTAATCCATGTGCTTAGTGGTTAATTGAACAGTGATTTATAGTACTTGCTCATGGTGGTTTGAAGGTTAATTTTTTGTAGAGTTCCTCCTATGCTTGTCTTTCCCACATCCTCCATGTTTCTAGGTAGGCCTTCGACTCTCTTCAGTTTCTGGTTTTCTTGTTTTCCTGGTCATTCTTTGCTTCATTTACTTTATTTTGTTTCTGGTTTTGCTTTCTATTTCCTCCCATTGGTGGGTTGGCTCTGCGAGGGGGTTATCCGCCCTCTATGTAGTTGTAATTTAGGTGTAGATTCCTTATGTGTTTCAGTAGGTTTCTATGTGAATGCCTCTGTGAGTTTCTATATATATTGTGTAAATGTCTGTTTGCATCTGTATATATGCCTATTTTTTGCCAAGTCTGTGAGTCATGCTTCGGCCCTTTCCTACGCTTTGGCTCTATACATTTCTTATATATTCTATACTCTACCTAGTGGCAAGCTTTTCATGCTCCATGCATTGAGAATCCCAAATGTGGAGCTCGTCTAAGAAAGTTGGTGCTTGGTTCAAACTCAACACCTCACTGGTTTGGCCATGGTAGTTTTCTCTCTCCTTTGTCAAGTCAGTCTTAATGACGGGTTAAGTCTCCCACGCATGAATTCAAGTCCAACCCAAGTGGCATTCTTTTCCTCGCATGTTCAGGTAGTTGTCAACGTAAATGCCATAACTCCCATTACTGTATGACCACGTGACACCCCCATGTAAGCCTAATATGGCTCATTTTTTATCCCATCAGTAACGGTTAGTTTTCCAGACTCTGGGTACCGGGTCTTCATTTGGCCCTTTGTTTCTTTTTCATCACATGTGTTGAAGTTTCCAGAGTTCCGAGAAGAGGTCAAATTCCTAAGTCACTCTTATTACGTATTGTGTGTGTGTATTTGGGTACCTGTCAGATCAACACAAACACTTCAATAGATCGTTATATTAGCAACATGGGGTTAGTGAAAAACATGAAAAACATAGGAAACCCACTAAAATCAATCTATTTCCTT
>MU225512.1:1560667-1595902 GCA_018584345.1 Thuja plicata | reverse complement strand
AATATTGTTTAGCTTTGATTCATGATCTATTTCTAAGAGCTAACAATTCAATTTATGCTTTAAAGCTTTCTATATTGGTTTACTAATCAAATTCTAGCTTAGAAAGCATTTCATTTCTAGATTTCAAGCATTTTCTTTCCTATACTAGAAGCATTTCAATTTATTAGATTAATTGCATTCTCATTCTTAGCTAAATTACAAATTCACACTTACACTAGTTGCATTTCATCTTCAATTTCATAGCTTAAATCATGTCTTAATTCATAGAATAGCTGCACTTTCTCATATCTAGATGCATACATTCTCATAAATAATGGCTTTTCTTCATATACTTGCACTTTAAAATCCTCCGTATTAGAGATGGTCAGGTTGTTGGCTCTCGTTCTAAGGGTAAATTGCAGCAATCACACCTAATTAGGAGGCAACAGGTCGCTTCAATCACCTTCGTAGAGCAAACAATTCATGTTTGCCTTTGCGAATTCGTTGATTGTGTAAGGACTATGTTGCGTTTGGGTTGAATCAAGAGGTTGACATTCAACATCAGACAGCTACCCCGATGATTTGCACAAACATTGAAGATGTTATGAATGTCTCTACCGATGAAATCATTCTTCATAAATCGATGAGTTGGTAAGAATTAATGACAACTTAGGGTAAAAAGAGGTTATAAAAGCCTGATAGGTAAACTCATTTTTGCACCCGTGATTTTTGAGTAGAGCAGAGCGATTTGAGAGCAATTTGGAGAGTGACCCAGCAAGAATCAATCTGACTCAAAAGCATTCACATTCACATGCAAACACAGAAAATCCGTAAGTAATCATACTCACCGATCACACTATTTTTATTTACAAAAAGCCCTAAATTATAAACAAGATGGCATCGACTTCTAGAGTAGAGAAAATCAAGGAGGATAAGAAGAAACCCTTCAAGCTTGTCAATAGAGAAACGTGTGTTGAACCTAAATACAAGCTACACCCTAAAATAACTTCACAACCTGATGATTCTGGAGAATTCTCTCGAATCCCACCTAGGGTTTTACTGGTAGAGGACGTAAGGTCCTATATTCACTGCAAGATCTTGGAGATAGGAGATCTAGACCTAGATAATACCTATAGGTCACTATTTGATGATGCTGGAAAGCTCAAAGAAGAACACAAACACTTGGAAGTAAAGGGACTCACAAATGCACTGCATTTTCCCAAGGTTTTCAAAATAGAATGGATAAAGATTGTTCTTAGCAGAGTTCACAACAAGACTCTATGGCTAAACAAGCCAAAGGAAATAACAAAGGATGTTATTCACATGGTTATTGGTTATCCTACAACTGATAAGCCATAGGCTCACAAACACCCATTGCTAGTAGAAGTTGAAAAACTGACTGGTGCAAAATCAGATAAAAGGGCACTAAAGGTCAACACCATTACCGACGTAGAACTGAAGTTTGGAGCATGTCTTGTTGGATATAAGATCTTCCAAGCAAGCTGAATGAATAGCATATCTAGTAATACTATGAGCACAACATACAAGATTATCAAATAGGGGAAGAAGATGGATCTGGCAGAGATCCTGTTACATCAATTTGAGGAGAACATGTGCACAATAAGGTCTTCAAGGACAAACACATGTAAGTTTGGTTCCCTCTTAATGTGCATATTCTTTTATTTTGAAGAATACTTTCCTTCCATTGGAAAAGTTACATGGGATACAAGTAGACCCATTACCATTCAGATAAGTGAATTCATAGAATCACTAGGAACAGATTTTGATAATGTTATGCATGAGTATTTCAAAACCATAAAGGAAATGCTGCAAGCAAGAACCGGGATTCCTGAAAATCTGATAGAGGAACACTGTGAAGAAATATGTTTCATGGTAGATACTAACTTCACATACATACAAGCAGTAGTTCCAAGGAAATCATGGCTTTAAAAATTGGATTATGAAATCAAAATAGGATTAGCCAATGAGTGAATTAAGGCACTATTAAATGAACCAATAGACAACAAGCAACTAAGATTTGGTACCTATGAATAGGCCAAACTAAAGATTAAAACAAATATTGTTGTCAAGAAGGTTGTAAAATAGTCAAAAACAATGGTGAAAAATCTGAAAAAGAACTTGAAAATATCTTCAGAAGGAGAAGAAGAAGGAGAAGGTGAAGAGGAACAAAAGGGTAATGAGGAAATCACCGAGGACCAGCTTCCCATCGGTAATAAAGCAGAGCCAAATGAATCAGAGGAAGAGAAGTGTGATTCACCACCTCCTCCCCCACCTAAGAAATCTAGAACAAGGAGTCAATTAGCATAGAATGCAATTCCTTCTCCCATGGTAAAATGGAAGGTGTATAAGAGGAAACCTGACACAACAAAGGAAAAGCAACCAGCTAGGGCACCTGCCAAAAGAAGGAAATATGTTCAGACTGATGAGGACTTAGAAGATTTAGCCATGGATGAACCTGACACTCTAAAACAAGCAATGGAAACAGCAAAGGTAACATCACCCACTGAGAACATTGATGAAATATGTAAGAACATTTCTGAAGCTTCATCTGTTACACATCCTAAGATTAGGAAATGGTTAAGATGGGATTCTGAAGAACAGAATAAGATTGAAGATACACTTATAGCTAAGATGTACAGACACTACTATGTCCCACTACATTTCACTACACGTGATGTACCATAAGAACTATTAGACAGAATTTCTTCTAGATTCACTTTTTCCCTTCATGAGGAGAAAAGGATAAGAGAAAGAGTACTAGTTTCTCTTCTGCCTCCTGAATCAACGAGAGAAGAAATCAATGAAATCATGGATAAATATGCAAAAAGCTTCTGACCTAAGTTGAGAGCTTATAAATTTCTTAAAGAGAAGCTTGTAGAGCTTGAACAAGATACACATAAGATATGGTGTGAGATACTCAACCCTAATGAGGAAAGCAGTCACGAGAAGGAAACCATCACTAAAACTGATAACTCAATAGTTGAGCTAGACAGTGAAGAGGTACAAATAACATGTGAAAAACAAACTGACATTATAGATGAAGATTGGCCAAAAGATGGTGATGATGATCAAGCACTAGCTAGCCCCATCCACATCAACTTAGAGGATGAAGAAGTTACCAAAGAAGAATTGTCAATAAAAGGTAACTTAGATGTTGATATAAATGATGAATCATGGTTAGACAACATTATCAATACCACTACAGGACAAGACCCTATAGTAAAAGTTCAAAAAGGTGAAGACATCAATGCTACAAAGGGAAATACCAACGAATAGGACATAGCTATTGACACTACAACAGTCAATACATCGACAAACATGAATATATTAATAGATGCTATTGATATTCATTCTAGTCAGGATAAATCATCTAAGAAAGATGATGATATACCAAGGATATGGGTACCGGTGAAAACAAAGTTGCATCCAACACTCCCAAGGATACATATATAGAAATGAAGGATGCAACCAATGAGCAGCAAGATGTATCAAAAGATCAAAACAAAGAGGTAGATAACAAAACTGATGATACATTGAGAAAGGTTGAATAACAAGATAACAATGAAGGAGTCAAGACAAATGATGGTATAAAACTTAAAGAAGATTCATCTGTTGATACACCCAAGGCACATAAGGAGACATCTTCACCAAACCGGCTGGTGGACTCAAAATATATATAAAAGGAAGCCTCATCTTCTTGACCCTCACCCACCAAGTCAACCCAATCTCATGCTTTACAGACAGTGGTACATCAATCTGCCACCCAGCCAAAGAAAAAGAAAAATAAAGTAGTAAACAAAGACATCTTGGCTATTACAATGGATGAAATCATAGAAGTTCCAAACTGGGATATTACCACTTTGGACAGTGACAAACTTCAAGAGTTTGGAGTGCTATGTCAGAGAAAAGCCATTCAAAAGAAAATGATACAAAAACACAGGGAAACAATGGAACTTGATAAAGAAAAAGATATTCTCCAAAAACTTGTTCTTGAAGTAAAACTTGAAGCAAATGCTACAGTTAAGGAACAAATTTATGTTCTTACTGATGCCATCACAGAGCAAAGTATAGATGCAGAGAAAGCTATGGAAGAACAAGCAGAGAAGAAATATCAATACAAGTTAATTGATAAAATCAGCCAAGAAGTGGCATTGAACAAGGTAAAGCTCTCTGAACTCAATGATGAATTAGAGCCAATGATTGCTGAAGCAATCACCTTAGTTCAAAAGATGTGCACACTTGAGAATTTTGCAAAAGAAAATAGTGAAAAATTAGCAGAAATATATTCTAATGTCATATCAAGTACACAAAGCCTAACCTCACATGCCGAAAGTATAAAGGCACATCATGACAAGGTCATAGACGCGAACAGGCTAAGACAAGAAATATGGGATTCTGAAACACAAATCAAAGGTGAGATTACAGAACTGTAGGCATACATTCTTCCTAATCTTACAATTTTACAGCAGCATATTTCTGATGCAATGAATCTTATTGCAACCCCCGAGATGTCTGTAGTAGACAAAATCTATGATTTACATGTTCGGATTTCACTGGGCACATGGATCTTGAAATGCTAAAGTAGAAATGGGAAAAGATGATGGAGGAGATAAAATCCTCACATTCCCACCTTTTTGACAAGCTATAAGTACCTTTGCCTTTAGAATCAAAAAAGGAGGAAAGGAAATGTATATTGTATGTACAGAAGGATATTGTATGTACAAAAGGAATAGATATATATAAATATAAAGTATATAAGGATATGTATATATACTTACACTTACTGATATATACAAAGGGGGAGTCATTCAAATGACTAAGGAAGGAGCATACATAGGTGTACATACTAATACACTCAGTATGTTGCACATATCATGTTTTTTATACTAATGTCAAAGGGGGAGATTGATGACATTAATTTTTCCATTTGTACACTTAGTGAAAAACATTGACAGAGATCACTGACAGACTACAGAGATCATCGATGGCCTACAAGAATTATCGACAGACTACAAGTATTACTGGCGAATAACAAGCATACCTGTCATAACACAAAGGTCACAAGAAAACTGCTAAGTATGGAATTGACAAGCATCACCGACAACTACAAGCATCACCGGTGACACAGTTTTGAGAGAAAAACCAACAGAACAGAAAAGGCATACCCAACAACCAGTTCAAGAAAGGAACACTTACAACCAAGAAAACTGACCGTCGGAACCGACAGTCAGTTAAAGAACCTGCAAAAAGTGGATCTGAGTTTTACATGACAGATAAAGCAATGTAATTCTATTTATAAAGTTTTAATTTGTTTTAAATCATAACTTGAGGGTCAAGCAAGCTTTATGTAAAAATTTTAAAGCATCCTAATGGATCTAAAACATATCTAACTAAAGATCAAGGTCAAGTTGTAAACCTTGGATCTAGAGTTAACTTGCGAAGCATGAATCAAGAATTGAGCCAAAAACTAGTATAAATAGATGTTCAACTCAATTGTGAGTTATGAATTCATTATTGTTGATAGCCATGAAGAGTTTCTAAGGAGAAGAAGGAAAAATTCATGCAAAGTTTAGAAACAGATCACATCAGTTGTCGAGAACACACAGAGGCTACCGATGAGCAGATAAAGGTATTATTCAATCATGTAAGGATGATTACTAATATGTATGAAGCTTAATAGGATTTGTTATCAGCAATTAAAGATTGCATACATCATCAGATCAAAGACTTATGTAGTTGCATTCTAACAAGTGCATCCCATCTAAAATCCTTTTGTAGAAGGTGGACTTAACCATTCTTTACAAATCTCTTAACAAAGTGCACACTTAACAGTGTTGCTAAAGCTTCAAATGAAGTAGATCTTAACAGTTCTCCACTGTAATACTCCTAACAGGGTAGGTCATCAGAAGTGACCAATTGTAAGCCTTAACCGACCCCTTCTTATCTGTAGATAGTGAGGTCTTGTGGGTAACAATCCCCACCGTAGTTTTTACTTCCTAACAGGAGTTTTCTGCGATATCATATATTGTGTTATGTGTTATCTATTTTCATGAATGTTTCTATTATGGTTACATACTAAAGAACTTATGATATGATTGCATATACATAAACTCTGGATTTGGGTGAATAGGTGGAGGCAGCTAGATACCATTGGGAAAACCTGAAAGACATCGATGAAGATGGAATCACGTAGCTCCTAGAAACTTTCAATAATACTAAGGAGCAATAAGGTCCTCCGGGATCTAGAGATTCTCACCAACAACACATTTTTGTATTTATTATTTTCAGAGCGTAAGCTCCT
The DNA here is from genome assembly GCA_018584345.1 of Thuja plicata. Classification (NCBI taxonomy): domain Eukaryota; kingdom Viridiplantae; phylum Streptophyta; class Pinopsida; order Cupressales; family Cupressaceae; genus Thuja; species Thuja plicata. The sequence continues at coordinate 1,589,601 of MU225512.1, read as the reverse complement.
AGATCCTAGAGTTCTGGATCTATAATTTTGCATTCATTTGATGGCCCATTTCCATGTTCCCCAGAGCTGACCAGTTGTTGTCAAGTAGTTAATAAGAGTGTTAGAAAGTGGGTGACCCCAACAAGGCACGTCAGCTTGAGGTAGGTGGTCTTCCCAAGGTGCTACTCTAGCATAACACCTCGTGCATCAGAGATAGTGAGCCACTTTTTCATTAATGAGGCATGTAGCCTCGATCCCCAGGGGGTTAGATTTCTTCTATTCTCCCTCTAGCTCTCTTCTCAAGGCTGATTCTTCCATACCTCTTTTCTTGTCTCATTCTTCTAACATGTCAGACCTCTATTCTTCTCGAGGTTGTTGTAGTGTGGTGCAGGTAGTACCAGCCACTGGAAATTGTATTTTATTGATTGAGTGTAAAGATGAGTTAGGTTAATTTTAGGGCAAATCTGTGTATAAGTAGTAAGTTCGACCTCATAACAAGGGTCGATGAAATTGAGGATTTGCATTCCATAGCTATAGCATCTCAGTTTCATTCCTAGTATTTGCAGAGCTCAATGCTTCTTAGTTTTCAGAAGTTCTATAGATAGATGCTCCCTTGGAGCCATTATTGTATACACCAGTGCTTGCTGGAAAACCTGTTAACGAAGAAAGAGGAGTTCTGGAAATGATATTTTTGGCATTCTAATCTCTGGATTAATGTTCTTTTGTGCTATATGTTTCTGATGTCCCTTGCTTTGATATTTTTAAGTAGATTAACAACCTTCTTTTCCCCTCACTATTGAATGTGTATGAACTGATGGTTTTGTGCGCATTCAGTATTTTAGTGTAGTATGTTAGAGCATGGTTGATGTTTTGAATGTATTTGCATGACTATAGGTAGATGGAATACTTCTAACCCTGGCCTATCTTTTGAAGTTTATTTGGTTAACTAATGCGCACTTGCCAGAAATTCCCACTTACTTAAATCCCCAGAGAAGACAAGCCAAGAAAACCAATTATCCCCCCGAACAAAAAATAGTCACACCTCCAACTAAGCTCCCACACTTTCAAGACCCGACTCTAACATGCTTGAAGGCCTAGAGAATTTATTCCTTAGAAAACCTTTAAAGGCGAAGTTGGTCGGTACCCCAGTACTTGGTGACAACTTACATATGTTGGTGGACCCGGTCACAAAGTCTCGTCAATAGTGTCATCCACATAATCTTCCATGTTTTTATGCATCATGTCATGAAAAATGGTTGTCATAGCTCATTGATAGGTGGATCCTACATTTTTTAATCCAAAAGGCATAACGTTCCAATAATAGGTACCCCATGCACAAATGAATGCATTCTTTTCTTGATCTTTAGGAGCTATCTTAATCTGATTATATCTAGAAGAACATCCATCAAGGAATATATCTCATAACCTGCAGTCATATCCACTATCATGTCTATATTGGGAAGTGGAAAGTCATCCTTTGGGCATGCTCTATTGACATCTCTAAAATCTGTGCAAACTCGAATGGATTTATCATGTTTGGAAACTAGTACAATGTTTGATATCCATTCAGCATAGGCCATATCCCTTATGAATTTTGCACCAAGGAGTTTCTCCAATTCTGCTTTTACTAGGAGTGCTATGTGAGGATGCATCTTTCTCAATTTCTGTTTAACTAGTTTGACACCAGGAGCTATGGAAAAGTGATGCATGATAAGATTAATGTCCAATCCTGGCATATCTAAATAAGTCCATGCAAAGTTGATTTTCTTTGTCTGTAAGAACTTAGTGTAAGCTTCTTTTTCATGAGGTGACAAGGACTTATCCAAGTGTACTATTTGTGGAGCCTCATCTGTACCCAAATTGACTGATTGTGGTGGTTCAATAAGCACTGAAGATCTATCTTGAAAATATCTGGGGAGACGATCAAGTACCTCATCCTTAGGCACCTCAGAGAGGTTTTCACCCTTGGATACATCATTTCTTTTTACTTTTTTTGGTTCTGACACCGCCACACAGTGGTTTTCACCATCAAAACTCCTATTCTTTTGATTTTCTTTTCTTTTTATTTTGTGACTAAGGTACTTAATGTCTGGCTTTGTCATGTTGGTAGCTGGTTCACTGGTGGAAGAGACTGCGGGTTCAATAAAATTTAGGTAACAGGTTATCTCATAATCATTTTGAAGTGTTAAGAGCTCAGGTTCTTGATAGCGTTGGGACCAATCAATGAGGTTGGGATGAACAAGAGGCAAGTTAATGACTGGTTCAAGGTTATAGATGTGAATGATATTATTGCTGGTGACCAAAGAGTTAGATTCCATCAAGTATCCTTCTAAGCTACCCAAATCAGGATTTTTCCTAACAAGTGAAGCATCACCCACTAAGGCAACACGTGGGTTCAAATACTCTAGTCCTAGACATGACTCATTGGCTACTTTGGGTTGAGAACTAAAAGTGTGGATAACATCAATATCTCTATCAACTGTGGAGGACTCAGAAAAGGAGTCCCATTCATACTCATATGAACTTGTGTCTGAACTGCGAATAGGATGTTTACACCATGAAGGTTTGGGACATCTTGAGGTGGAAGCTCTAGTGTCATCAAGAGTAACTCCTTCTCTTTCCATTAAATGAACAATATTCTTTCATTGACATTCTCTGAAAGGATCTTCTATATCTGATTCATGTTGTTCTAAAGTTTCAACTAACACATGAGCGACTGGAACATCTGAATCTCCCCATAGGAGATTAGTGGAAGGGACCTAATCTTCACACATGTCTTGCTAATTTGTAAAATTAGGTACATATTTTGGCTCATCTTCACTATCCGACTTATCAAGGATAGGAGTAGTGTGCTTGTTGTTATTTGCAAAGCCTAGGACAACCAAGTCCTTAGACTTGCATCCAAAAAGAGCATGATTAAGAGGTTCAACTCTAGCATCCAATCTGTGATTAAGAGGGCCATGTCTAGGATAGCCCATCTGTCTAACAAAAGTGTACCCTCTTCCATAAGCCTTAGGAGAGGGAGAGAAGTTCTCATTGTGCATATATTTCTCTTCTATATAGATCTAGTCTCTAACAAATGTCTCTGATTTCTCTTCTTGAATAGGCACTAATGATTTTACAAATGTGCCAAATAAAGTCATAGCTGAAGAGGAAGGTTTATTTTCTTGTGAAGGCTCACCATGAGACCTGGGTGAAACTGTTAATGTTGTGAGGGAGTTGAGTTGATACCCCCCCATGCCAAGGTCTACTAACTTAAGCTTGGATTTACATTCAGCTAAGGTTGCATCAAAATCTTCTGCTACTCTATTGAGGGGAACATGAGTTCCTACTAAAATGGAATTGATAGATGAAGTGTTATCCCCAGGTATAAAAATCTCTATTCCATTGTAGGGGAACTTAACACACTGATGGTAAGTAGACGACACTGCTTGCATATCATGAATCCACGGTCTACCAAGTAAGATATTATACGCAAGGGGTCCGGCGTCAACTATTTGAAATAAAATATATTTTTCAACAAGGCCAATCCTAACAGGAAGGATGGCCAACCCCTTGGAACTTCTTTCTTCCTCATCATAGGCTTTGATAGTAATCCTTTTTCTGGTGTCTATGACTTTCTCAAAATAACCCAATTCTTTCAATAGATTAAAGGAACAAATATTAAGCCCAGCACCCCCATCTATCAACATGCGCCTGACATGTGTTCTGTGGATCATGACCTCAATATGAAGGGCAAGATTGTGTGGGGGGCTCAAGGATTTATCACCACCCTCTGAAAATGTAAGGTAATGAGGGATAGCAATGTAGTTAACCATGTTCTGGAATTGATCAACATCTAAGTTTTTGGGGACATTTGTCATGCGCAAAGCATCCTCAAGGACTTGCTTATGTCTCCGAGACAACTCTAAGAGCTCAAAGATCAAAATTTGAGCTCGGGTTTTCTGCAAATTATCAACAAGACTATAACTTGACTTAGGATTGACAGCTGGTTTTAAGGTGACATTCTTGGATGTCACTTGCTTAGGTTTACTTGGTTGACTTGAATTGGGTCCTCTAATGACAACGGAACCTTGACTTCGTGTGATAGCAATAAGAGTTTAGAAGAACCTCAAGAGTTAGGACCCCTTAGTACCACAACAGGTTCTTCATCAAAGATAGGAGGAGAGTCCACATCTAGATCATAACCATAGGGATCTTTACCCCTCATAATGTTCACATTTTCTTCTACAAAATCAAGCATATTGATAGTATTCTCTTCATCTGTGTAAGTGTAATTGATCTTAGCCTTTCCATTCTTAGCTTTAGATTTTTCCCCCTTCTCATATTTGGGCAACGGTTCCTTGAATGCCTTATGATCGACATTGGTGTTCAATCCATCAATTTTGAGCTTTCCATTGTCAATGAGATCTTGAATAAGATGCTTGAGTTTGTAGAAATTTTCAATGTCATGTCCAATACCATTGTGAAACTTGAAAAAGACCTTCTCATCCTGCCAATGTGGCTTAACATCAAGTATATAATGCTTCGTAGGATCTTGAGGATGTGCAAGGTTGTTGGCGATAAGTATTTTCAAGACATCCTCATATGAGTCACCAAGATTTGAAAATTGATGCCTCTCTTTCTTAGGCCTATCTTGGTATCTTGGTTTGTTCTCTTGTTTATTAGATGTATTGAGCTTCATGGCTTGAACAACACTAGACAAGTGGAGAACAATTTGATCTTTAGGTTGGGAGGAGTCACAACTCCATCATTGACCACTTGTTTTTTCCTATTCTAATGTGAGTTCTTCCCTTTATCCTTGTTAGGGTTATTGTTATTTTGATCATTGTTGTTGTTGTTGTTTCCATGTTTGGTTAAAATTCCTTGTTCTTTTAAAACATCCTCAATCCTACATGCGGTTTCAACCATGGTGTCAAAGGAATCAAAAACCATCTTCCTAACTTCATACTGTATTTTGGGAACCAAGTTGCTAACAAGGATATCAATCTTTTCATTTTCAAGAATGGTTCTAGAGTAGCGAGAGCATTGTCATCTCCACCTTTGCAAGAAAGTAACAAAGGATTCCCCTTGATTTTGTTTTAAATTTCATAAGTCCAACATGGTGATTGATCTTGAAAGATTGTATGCAAAGTGTTGAACAAATCTGTGAACAAGATCTTTGAAAGTCTTAACAGGGGGAGTTATGTTGGTGAACCATTCTATTGCTTGACCCTTAAGACTCCTTGGGAACAATCTCATGAGGTATGAGTCATCTTGATGGAACTCAAAACTTGTGGTATAAAATTGGCGCACATGATCATGTGGATCTCCATTCCCATCATATTTGTCGTATTGAGGAATTTCAACCTTTCTAGGGAACTCTTTCATGTTAATACTTTTGTCAAAAGGATTAGGAAAAATTGAATCTAGTGAGAATTAATTCTTTGGTGTTAACATCTTCTCCATCATGTTCTTAATTTATTTAATTTCCTCTTCTTTAGATGGACCTTGCTTCTTAATCTTTTTGTCCACATCAAAGTTGTAAGGGAATCTAGCACCCTTGTTGATTAAACTCTCTAGGAACTTATCCTTGTTTTGCTCTAAATATTTCTCCACATACTATTGGAAAAGTGGTTCTTGTTTTATTTTCATGAATTCCTAGGAGGTGAGATAAAAAATCGAGCTACTACTCCCATATTGTGAACCATGATGAGCACATTGTGAAGGTTGTCTTGAGTTCCTAGGAGGTATTTGTCTCCTATAATGATCATGTCTTGAGGCCCTTCTTCCTCTAGGGCTAGGAGATCATGATGGCATTCTTGAATGTCTCCCACTTCGTGGAGTCTTAGGAGGAGTGGATGGAGGAGAGTTGTTTCCACCACTAAAACACATGTTGTTGAATTGATCATTGAGTTGCTGAGCCAAGAGCCTATCTTGCTCTTCTTGGGAGGCTTTCTTTTCCATTTCCACCAAAGTTTGTCTTTCCAATTCTAGGAGTCTAAATTTATCTTCCTTTTCAGCTTCTTCATCTAGGAAGGATTTTTTTTCACACTCAATCCTCTTAAGTCTTTCACTCATGTATCTTGAAGATGTTTTGAGTGGTGAACTTGGTCTTGAATTTCTAAACAAGTTGTTGGTATAGGTTGCATTAAAATGAGTGTCATAAATTTCATCTCCTTGGTTCTCATGTTGTGATAAATCATCTTGAAGACTGGGTGACTATCACGAGAGGAACCACCAAATGAAATAGCATCTCTATGCTTCACGAATATGTCATCAAGGCATTTATCCATGTCTTCCCTCTCTCTCTCTGAGTCATTGTGTAACTCATATTGATAGAAGAGTGAGAAGATGCCAAGGGGGTACCCAACTCACTAAGGTGACTCTTGGAATCAAATCACACTTCTGAGTTGTTCCTAGGTGATTGATCAAATATGGGTTCTTTTCCCTTACATTTTTGGTGAGTTTGAACTAAGGGTAATTAGTTACAGACCACTTGAGGTCATTTTCCTTGATTTACTTGATATCTTGTTGTAACTGGCATGAAAGAAAAGGTACTAGGTGATAGGATGACCCTAAGAAACATTGGTAACAAACTAGGATATTAAAAGCACTCACTTGTCCAAAGCAGAGGTGATAAGGTATAATTTTGCAAGAGGCATAAACCAACACTGCCACAGAGGTGCCCACTGAACGGGTGAATACCCTAAAACATATGGATAAGGAGGATGATTTACCCAAGTTATATTGATTGAATTTTAATTTGTATGGAAGTGAATGGACAAGAGACTACTAAAACTCTCCAAGTGTGGTATCAAAGGATCTAAAGGTTTATCTTCTCAACAAGGATAATTTCTAGCTCACCAACTCCAAGAAAGGTCACTTATAAAACCAAAGATTATTAGTTCAAGAGGCCAAAATGCAAGAATCCAAAGTGTAAACAAGCTTCTAACAGCGAGGTAAGTGACCTAATCTGATCTGGATCAACCCAGGAAGATTGAGAATGATAGGATAGAAAAAATGAGCAAGTTGACAGTTTGACACTTAAGAATGCAGATTTGTTGATCATTTTGGTGTTTGTCTTAATGTTTGTGTGTATATTTTGATCTTTCACTCATGAAAGACACATCAAGCAGATTGTTTGTTGTAAAAGAAACAGTCACATCACAACTTAGGTAAGATAGGACAATATATTTTGAATTCCCACTTGAACCAAAGTTCAGCCACGCTTACTCATAGCGGACAACTTAGAAGCTTGGAGGCACGGGCTCCTCCTTACATGTGCACTCACTTCTCGAGCACACCAAGCTTGGAATACCAAGGGAATCACTTCCCAAAGGATTGTTGTCTCTACTAAGAGCCGTGAAAATGTGGGACATCTTAGTCGGTCTCTGACCTTCCGCGCCAATAGATAGAGGGTTTTTGGTCACTAAAACAAAGTTTGTAGTCAAGGCATCCATTTAGGTGGTTGTGATCAAGTCATTTTCCCAATTAAGGGGGCTCTCCCAATCCTTTCAAAGCAAGTTTTTCACCTTAACAATGTAGGGACTTTAACGCACCACTAGGGTACTAGAGGAGATTTTGGTTGCAACAATGAATTCACACCTGTCCACTATGAGACTAATCACAATGACATTTTTTATATACCGATTTGGAAGGGATTGGCTTTAGCCTGTTACCAGTTGGGCAATCCACTCTCACTGGCTCTAGTAAATCACTCAGGAGGTAGCCACACTAAAAGAATTATATGAGTTTCTCTTACACCCAAGATCCACGAAGGCAAGGGGAGAGGATACGTTCATATAATTCTTAGGATTACAATCTAAAAGACACTTCAAACACATAAGAAAATGACAATAATGTTTCTGGATTTCTGATCATCCCAAAAGGGCACGAGCATAGTTTCTTGACATTATTGTCATTCCTAAAAATACCAAATAGAAGTTCATTTTAGAAGTCTTGCATGTGGGTTCCTATTTTAATAAAACAAAACAAAATGCAAGCACAATGTTTAGCACCCTATCGATCAAGGCAACCTGCAAGATGATTCGTTAGTAGTCTTTGTTTGAGTCTTCTTTTTCAATGTCCTGCAAACCACTGTTAGGTTGTAATTAAAGATAAGCATCAAGAACAACAAAGCTACAGATTGGTCAGCGTTAGAAAAATAATAAAATCAGAAATTTGATTACATATTCAACAAGTAGATGAAAAATCACGCACATAAAAAAAGTTGCATAAAAAATATTACCGTATGAGCCCGTACAAGGCTTAGGAATATGTGTGGAGAAAAAGGAGTTTTATTTATTTTTTATTTGATTTATTTCATTTTTCATCAAAAAGAGAGCTTTAAGTGGGGATTTTATTTATCTAATTAAAAAAGGATTTTCTTTCAATTAAATAAGATTATTTAATATAATTAAAATAGAGATTTTAATTAAATAAGATAATATTATTTAATTAAAAGAGAGATTTTAATTAAATAAGATAAGATCATTTAATTAAAAGATTTAATTTAATTAAAGAAGATTATTTCATTTAATTAAAATGGATGTTTTCTTTTAATTAAATAAGATTATTGATTAAATGATCAAACTTTAGGAACTATTGAAATAATTGAATTAATTATGATTTGATCAAGGAAATTGATTTGAATTAAAAATATTGTAAAGCATTGATTCGGGAATTTGATAAATTGATTCCATCATTGATAAATTGATTCCATCATTCATAAATTGAAGAATGGGGGCCATAGTCTAGGCAAGCATTTTAGGGTGCATACAATAATATGAGTTAACACTTATTATTAAGCCGATAGGATTTTTATTGTGGGCATTGCCCACTGACGAAAAAGTGTCATGCAGTCGGTAAATTGTCTTATAGGTAACCAGTAAATTATCTTATACCTGAAATAAAAACTCAACTGGTAAATTGTTTTATACTTAAATAAAAAATATATTGATTTTTATAAATAATTTTAATTTTAATTTTGCGGATAAACTTATTTTGGAGGTACTTCCCACCGGGTTGTTCAAACATTCCAGCATTATCTTACGCCGACCAGTTAAAAAAACATGAACGATGTGGTTGGAGCATCTGTTTTAATAGCAGCTAATTTTGGCATGGAAATACTAGTGACACATTAGAGTTAACATGTTTGAATTTGGGCAATCAAATACCTGAATTAGTTAAAGTGAAAGAAACTATTTTTGAAATGTCAATAGGGAAACGAAGTTTTCTTATGAACTTTAAGCTATAAACATCTTCAGGGCATTGGAAGAACCCGAGAAATTTTGTACCAAGTTATGCCTTGGTAACATAAGTTTAGGACTAGAGGTAGCCTGCATCGTAAACAGAGTCTTGATGGGTATTCAGAAAACTTTAACAGAGGTGGAACTTGTAGAGTTTGTCTTTGAATGACCTGAGTCTGAGGCACTTGAGGTTATTACAATATTGTCATCTGCTTTAGAAGGGTGCATGTTGAGATGCTTGACTCTTAGATTTGTATGAATTGGGAGAGAAGGGAGTTAAAGATTTTGGACCACCCTTGAAATATCAGAAAATGCTCAAAATTATAAAATTCATCGATACCAACATTTTCGTAGAATCTGCTAGATCCGTTTGTGAGTTTTTTCCACCTATTGAAAGGATCTGTGAACTGAGAAAACAAATTGGTTTTTATTCGATAGATTCATGTGCATAGTGCAATGAGTAGGTATTGTCTGGAAAAAAAGGAGAATTTTTAATTTTTGTTCTCTCATCCTTGAAAAGTGCAGATTAAAGGGTAAATTTTTGTTGTCAGTAAATTTGAACTTAATTGAATTATTAAACAAAATGTCTCTATATCAATGTGATAGAACTTGTGCAATTTACAGTTTTGAGGATTTATCTCGTCTTTGTAGATAAACATTGATAATTTGAATTTAGTAATTTCCAGGTATTTGAATTCAATTATACTACTCCAACAATGAGCCCTGTTTGTAGGCACCCATACCCTGCATACTATTGGGCTCCAACAAATTTAGAAGCTCAACCAAAATGGGAGGATCCTTATTGTTATGGAGAACCAAGACCTGAAGAATGGGGTTACGACAACTGTGAAGGACCTTATTGGTATTATCCCCAGTCTATGAAAGGTGGATATTATTCTTACTGGCCAAAGTATGGAGATTGGGATCCCAAATTTTATGAACGAAATGCCAAATATTTTGGTGGAGATCTTAGCAGTGGTTTTGGCAGAGATTTCAGACCCATCTACGTTTATCCTCCCCCTCCTCCTACCGCCAGTGGGTCTTTTGCATTTATGCCTTATTATCAAGGTGACCAGTTCCGACATCCTAATGGGTATCCAATAAGGTTTGTACCTGTGCCCTATGGATCAACATCAGATCCTTGGGAAAATTGACAGATAAAACCCCCTGTTGTGGGTGCCCGAATTATGTGTGTGAACCTGAGACAAGGGTTATGAAGGGAAATGAACTGAAAGAACTAATGGATGAAACTACTGAGCTGGATGTGAAGAGAAAGACATAGAATATGAAGGAATTGGCTGGGCCTGTTATGTGTTTTAATCCTTTGGAATGACATGGTAAAGCTCCTGATAATGGAAATAAAAATCAAGGGAAAAAAAGCATCCTATTGACTGGGTTCCAGTGAATTGGAATAGAAATGAGGGTAAGGACCAGGGGAGGTGGTTGCCAGGGAATCGGATTCCATTGGACATGAAATCCAACCCTTCAGGGTGGGGAGAAGATAATAACAAGCTTCTTGTATATTGGATTCCCTTTGACTCAAGCCTCGGGCCTTAAGCTTTGGAAGAATATAATAAAAGATCTCAGTTTGAAGGAAATGAAATATATTATTTAGGTAATAGTTCATTTTCATTTTAAGAACTCCACATAAATAATTAAACCTATGTACAATCTTTGATAAATTGATTCTAAAAATATTCTTCCTAAATAATTGGATCTATGTGTCTATCATTTGATTCTAAATGTTTGTAATTTCATATTACTTTGTGTATTTTTGTACTTTGTAATCAAGGCATTTTGTTCTGTGTCATTTCAATATAATCATCAATTCAGGTTCAAGATCTCAAGAAGAATGCTACTCTCGAGCTAGTAGTGAGAACAATGCTTATTGAGGCCAAGGCGGAGAATTCTGAAGCATCTCTGGGGAATAATTATGTAGAGGAGAAATCAAAACCTAATAACCTCAAGGAGCCAAACTCAGCTCTGTCTCTTGTAGTAGAAAAGGATATATGTCCTGTCAATTCAAGCTTCTTGGATGATAATAGAAATGTTTCAGACAACAACCCCTCTCTGGAGAAAGGAGAAGTGATGTCCATTGAACTGAAGGCAGAACCTGAATACCAAATCAACACTGAGAATGTTGAGGTGTCTAGGCTTCCCTTGGATGTGTGTGAAAGGAAAGAACTAGAAGATGTTCTTCTAGAGAATACTGCAGGAGAGATCAATGTGGAATTTAGTGATGTATATATATGGGGAATTTTTGTTATTTTACCTTTAAAAAGTTATAATTTTCATAATAAAAATTGATAATTTTCATAATAAGATGTGATTTTTTGTTTTATATAATTTTAATTTCATAATAGAATGTGGTTTTTTGTTTTATAAAATTTTAAGAAGGCAAGTTTCTCTTAATTCATTCTATAAGATAATTAGAAAGTGATAATATTTCATTACAATGTGATTTTTGTTTTATAAAATTTTAAGAGGGCTAGTTTTTCTTAATTCATTTTATAAAATAATTAGAAAGTGATAATATTTTATTTACAATAATAATATTTTCTTGTAGAAGTAGAATGAATGGCTCTTTTATCCTATTAAATAGTTGGGAAGTGAAATAATAAATTCATCTTCATATTATGGTATAAATTCATTCCTTACTTGTTCCAATTATTTTTCAAATCCAAAATTTGTGAATATCAAGATTAATATTAATTATTGATCTGATTAAAAATTTAAATAAATAATGTCTAGGTATTTGAAAAATAAGATGGAGAGAGAAAATTTGAAAATGATGTCATTACACAGTTAAGCATTGCTAATTGTAGCATTAGACTATTTATATATAAAATTTCAAGGAAATTAAAAAATTATCTTCTTTATCTACAAAGGTGTCATTTCATAATTTTTAATGTTATGGTAGTTTTCCTTAATTTAATTATAAATTTATAGATGAAAAGATAAAACAAATTGCACTAATATTGACTAAAGATATCTTGCATAATAACCTAAACTTCTTTGGGCCCCAATGATCTCCCATTACTACTTGAATCAAATAGCTTAAAAGCCATCAAATATTTTGCATTAGCATTTGGCTTCTTCAATAATGTTGATAAAAAAATAAGATGATGAAGGGTACTCCCCTTATTCAACCAAAGACACATAACACACTAGGGAAATAAATAGAAAAATACAAGAACAAAACAATGGAAAGAATAGAAACACTTGCTTTCTATTATCTTCAATCAAATGACAATATTAACCCTCAAGAACAGAAACACTTGCTTTCTATTATATTAACACTGAGGGTTAATGGTTTATCAAGCATCAAACAATTTCAAGGGAATTTAGTGGTGTAAGAGCTCTTCAATCGCAGAATGGGAAAGACAAAAATTTGATAAGTCTAACTCAGAAAGATTTGGAAGAGCTCTTCCTCTATGAAGAGATACGAGTGCTTTATCATTGAGATTTTTATCATACTTCCTTACCATACTGAGATATAAGGTTGTTTGACACTTTTTATCATATTCGGGCTTCACAAGTGTGCTCATGTGATCTGTGGATTATTGGAGAGTACTCCCTTTATATTATTCAAGTGGAAATGGTTTATGAAGCATCAAACAATTTCTTAGTGTGTTAACACCTATTAACCCTCAGTGTTAATATGTAATCGGTATTAAAACACAATATTAATCCTTAGTGTTCACTGACAATCAATGTTAACACTTCGGGTTAACACTTTTTAAGTGTTAACATCATAAGTTTTAACACCCCACTTAGGATTAACACTTTTTTAAGTGTTAACATCATAGGTCTTAACAATCTAAGTGTTAACAATGTTGACACCGTACCATTTTAAAAATGTTATCATGAGTGTTACACCGCTTCAGTGTTAACACCATTAGTGTTAACACTTAGGGCTAACACTAATTTTTGTGTTAACACATTAACACTGAGGGTTGACACTTAAGTATTAACACTAATTATCCGTGTTAACATTGTTAACACATAATCATTGTTAACCCTAAGTGTTAACACGTAATCAGTGTTAACACTCTCTCTAGGTGTTAACACATAATCAGTGTTAATGCCCTGAGTGTAACTAGAATTAGTGTTAACCTTAGGGTGTTAACACTTATTATTAGTGTTAACATAGGGTGATAACATTTATTATGTGTTAACACTTTGAACATACACTTAAGGTGTTAACACTGATTACGTGTTAACAATGTTGACACCGTGCCATTTTAAAAATGCTATCATGAGTGTTACATGGCTTCAGTGTTAATACCATTAGTGTTAACACTTAGGGTGACAGTGTTACATTAACACTGAGGGTTGACACTTAAGTGTTAACACTGATTATATGTGTTAAAATTGTTAACACGTAATCAATGTTAACCCTAAGTGTTAACATAATCAGTGTTAGTGTGTTAACACTTACTATTAGTGTTAACACAGGGTGATAACATTTATTATGTGTTAACACTTTGAACAAACACTTAAGGTGTTAACATTGATTACATGTTAACACTGCTTGTCAGTGTTAACACTTTGGGTGTTAACACTATAGTGTTTACACCTTGTGTAGTGCTTGATATCCTTTTTACATCACATATAAAAAAGAGGAAAAATAGTGATGTTTATGTGTGATGCTATTTCAAGGTGACTAGACAAATTTAAAATGATTTTATTTTTTCATTTTTTAAAATTATATAATTAATAATATTTATTTTAATTTACTAATTTTATAATATTGTAATGTTATTTATTTAATAGATTTGTTAAATTGTAATAATTTCATTTAAATAAAATATAAAATTTAATACTATTTTTCAATAAATATATAACCAAATCGCATCCTCTTAAACAAAAAAAACCACTCTGTTGCCCCCTAAAATGGCTCCCAAAAATATGATCGTTTCATATCTTACAAAGTGAAATGCATTTTTTAAATCTTGGCCACCACCTACAATATGCATATTCCTTGCAATTTCAGCATTGAAGAAGCAATAAATTTAATGTCAAATTAAAATCGTTGTTGTCAGGCGATGGATATTCTCAAGTTTCTTGCACTATACATTTACATCTCTCTCTCTTTGCAATCTTCTCATACTTCCCCTATGAGGAAGCTCGTGTACGAAATGTCACATTTATTGTCTCATGCCAGTTTTTTGTCTCACGATCAAAAATAGTTTAATGCCCATGGTTTTCCATCTCTGGTTTATGGTGATAGTCTTCAGTTTCTTTTGTCGTTTCAGAGTATGCTCCAAATAGTGTGACTTTGTACACCCCCTCTTTATTTGCATGGAGGCTCAATAACCTCGCATTCTTGGAAAAACATGGGAACGACTATTTTTTTCACTTCTTTTTCTTCCATTTTTGCAGAAACCAAGGTTCCAATATATAATGTTTGAAGAAAATGGGGTTTGGAGAATTTTCTATAAGTGATTTAGTGTATTGTGCAGGATTCTATCTTTGATAAAAAGAGTTATTCAGAGTTTGGGGAAGTAAGAAGAGACGGTGGCTATGCTAAGGGGAGATTTGAAAAGGCCTATGTTTGAAAAGCTAGATGAGTTGTAGTCGAGTATGATGGAGAAAACAATGGTGGTAAATGTAAAATCATTTTAAGTTGTTAGTCCCTTCCTTCTAATGGCGGGGACTAATGTTCTTGATCCTCTATTTCATATAAATCCCTACTTTGGTAGTCATGCACATTTAATATTAATTTTGGCTCTTTGGAATTTTGGAGCCCTGGGAGTCTAGTTTAATATTCCTACACTCATTTTTCTAAAACTTATGTACAAATTGAGAAATTGGAATTTTGTTTACAAGTTACCCGGGTAGGCCTAGCTTAGGTATAAATTTGCATAAACTTAGAGTATAACTTTGCATAAACAAAAACATGTCTTGAAGAGCACACATTTCTTTCCTTCGAGCTCCATTTCTCTGTATCTCTGCACCTTGAGGCTTTAGACTCCTATAAATTTGCTAAGAAATGTGATAAAGATGTTACAAATCTCTATATTTGTGTTGTAGCTTGCATAAGGGCTTTCTATTAGTGACTTCCATGAATCTTTGATCACTATGTATTCGTGTGTCCTATGCGGCCATGAGGATTTGTATACTCTATATATATTATGCAAAATAATGAAGGTTGCGGCCTCATATGTACTATGTTTTAGGCTCATGGGTTTGATCTATACCACTATATAAGAATAAAATACATGCATTTTATATTGCTGCTAATCTTGTCATGCCCAAAACTAGGGAAAAACACACTGAATTTTTTTTTTTTAAACATAAAAACAACAACTATGATGACACAATAATACTAAAAGCGTTGAGGAAAGGTGACAACATCTTGAAGTTAATTTTTGAGCTGAAAGGTCTAGTCATAGATTGAGTCAGGGTTATCAACAAAGTCGGATGCAGAGTCGGTATTCCAACTCGATAGATGACAAGAGACCCTACGGTTTAGTACTCCAGGGACACAGGGGTATACTAACTCCATTAATGGTAGACCTAGCAATCTAATTTATTAATCTTATTCAATTACATTACAATCCTTAAAAATCTCCGATATAGTAAGGTTCTCACAATTACTATAATCTTATCCAATTACATTGCGAAAGCATGCATTTAACTTGCTTGAGGAACTATCCAAATTTTCCAATTAACTGATATCAATAATAATTAAATCCTAAACTTCATTTGTTCACACATTTTTAATAATAAACAATTAATTAATTACAAAGAGAAATTCCCCATGATTCGAAAGGAACACTTAATTTAACATATCAACCTAGCCCATTAATACATCTTTATTCAGATTTTACCCTTTTTAACAATTGCATGAAAGCACATAATAGTAATAATCATTATTGAAGTAAATGCAAATAATAAATCTAAACTATGCAATTTAAATTAACCGAGTAAATATATTACTCTAATAGACTAAACAATTTCAATTAATGACATGAGTTATTAAACTATTAAACTAACTAGGAAATTTAAAAGAATAGATCTATTAACCTATTAACAAGACTACACAATTTAAATAAAACAAATAAACTTATTAATCTATTAACAAAATTACACAACAAAAAAAAAAAGTAAATCTATTAATTTATTAACAAACTACAAAAAAAAAAAAAAGTAAATCTATTAAACCAAAGCTTAAACTAACTTAATACCTACTAACCCACCTGTGAAACTACCTACTAATCTACCTACTAACCATCCTACCCCTATCCCATCACCCTCTCCTTTCCCGTGGCTCATGTGCCAAGTGGGTGAGGAGACAAGACAAAAGTCAAGGGGCTGCAAAAAAGGGTCGAATTCCTAAGTAAATACAATGCAAGGCATGTTTTTAAATTGGGCTCACCAAGCTTGTTTTCCCCAAAAGTGCAGACAAACCTTAGCTTACCATGCAAGGAAATTCAAATGGCAAGGGGGTAGCTGAACATGTCAGCAAGCAAGGTACTAGTCATGTCATGTCTTGGTGGGTGATGCTATACCCAATGAAGATGGCGACCAAAAAGGTAGTCCCTCCAACAAGAAATCAAGGTAAGTGACATTATAGTTTACTTCATTTTTTTGTGTTTAATAATATTTTATTGTATGTTGAGGTAAAGTGGGTGTGGGGCCCACTGAAATATTAAGGTAACATGATGCATGTAATAATATGTGTCTTTTTTTTAAATTAGTTTTATTAGTAAAGTTTACACAAACCAAGAGGGGTTAAGGGGTATTATAACACTAATCACATACTTAGAGAAGGAATATTGGGGGGGAATATTCTCTATGGTAAAGAGAACTAAATCCTCTGCTCATACATTTTCTAGAGAGCATTTTGGCTCTCAAAAATCTAGAAAGTGATATTTTTTCCATCTCCTCTAACATTGCATTTCATTCATTTTTTATTTTTTTTGTTGAAGTTAAATGTATGCAATATATATTCTATTGATGCATTACACTAAGAGGATTATTTATAGAGTATTGGTAATAGGTAGTTGTTAATTAGTGTCATAATCTGATTAATAAACCATAGTTAACATGTTTTCCCAAAGGATTTGAAATTGAAATATTGAATTCAAGGTAAGGTGTTTGATCATATTGTGGTAGAAATCTAGATTTCAAGGGAGGAGAAAGAACATATTAAATTTGAAATTTTGCAAGACCAAGATTTTAAAAAGCAAGAAATAACTTGAAATTCATCTAAACTTGAGCACATGATTTTTTTTCATTTCACAAATGGTTACATCTTCATTTACAACATCGAAGACTACAAAATTTAATCCATTCCATTACAAACTTAACCTTCAACATGAAGGCACAATATAAGAAAAGATACTACAATGGAGAAGTCTTCAATATCAAGGCAACAAGAACACCATCCAAGCTCCAATTCCAAATGGCTCCAACATAAGGTTCTTACAAAATCTGCAAAAGACAACATGAAACTAACCATGGAGAGCTCACCTCCCATCCTAGGTCTCAAGGAGACCACCCCCGAGCTAGGAGAGTCGGTAACCAACGGGTGACATTCACACCATTTTCACAACACAAAGCACAACAAGAAAACACCCATCCAAGGCTTGCACAATAGGATTCACCTTGAACCCATAACAAGGGGTGAAGGTGGATTTCCATGCAGGAGATTACCAATGAAATACATACAAAACCATTCCTTTCCAAGGCTATAATCCACATACACTCTTCTATACATTCTCCTCCTTATCTCCCCCAAATCAAGATTAATAACCTTCATTGGCATGCAAGGGTCCATACACCTTGCATCTTTTCCCTCTTCTCTCCATGAGAAGAGACTCTACACTTCCATGGAATCCAACTAACCCCTTCCCCCATACATTTCCACTTCTTCCCTATCTAAGGGTGAGTAATGCCATTACACCCTTCACAAAACTCCCTCATTCAAACAAGAATAAAACCATAAGCATGAAATCAAACCAAAATATCATTCCCTTACATCACAACAATACAAAACACATAAATCACATGTACAAGAGAATGAAATACATACTACTCTAATTGCAACAAAACAAGAAATCTTTCATGGAAATTGTAGAGACCAACCTTCACAAGTGTTATAGAAAAATGATGTTTGAGAAGAGCACAATCCCTTTTTGCTTCCTTCAATCTAAAACCCTAATGTTAGAGAGTGGGTGAACACCCTCTAACTCCGCAAAGGGCCTTTAAAAAGGTCTCCAAATCCTACCCACCCAATAACATTAATTTTAGAATTCACTCCTAAGTCCTTTGGCTGTCCTATGTCCCCTAACATAAATGCAAGATTGGGAAGGAGTGTGGGTTTGGGTAAAAGGTCAAAACTCACTCCATTTTTGCAACATGTGAGTAATGGGTTATTAAGAGGGTCACCAAGGCCACTAGTGGGTTCTAGAAGTGTTAGAAATATTCTTAACCCATACCCCTATCACTAAGGTACTTGTATTTTCCTAAAATTGACCCTTAGGACCTCATTTTGGTGTCTAGAAGTGACTAGAACAAAATTTAAGGTTAAACAATTTAATTAGGTCCCATTTCCAACCTTAGTAGACAGGTCATCACATAAACACATAACAAGTGTCAAGTGATACTGTAAAATAACATAACACAACATTGACATGTCACTAATTGCACAAAAAAAACACCTAATACATACATACAATTTACGGTCACAAATAAAATCACTTAACAAGGTTCGAATCTCTTTATTAGATTCAACCTTGGCTTTACAGTTTGTACATAGGGTTGGTTAGTGATTCTCTGATAATTTCCATGGTACTTTTCCTACACACTAAGTTAAACATCAGTAGCTCAATAAAATCACATGCATTTATATATATATATATCAAATTGCATAATTAATTGACTAAACATTCTACATTTTTTACTTAATAACCTTTTCTCGTTTCTGTACCTGATAACTATAATCAATTGCATAACCAAAATCACATAACATATTTTTCCATTTACATTAAAATACTAAAATAATAATCATAATGCATGTGTATACCTAAAGTATCATAAACATCATCGATAAAGTATACAAAAGTAATCATCACATGACATAAATAATACTAATAATCTCTAGTCCATCAGATATAATGTCCCAAAATATCGAATCACAATGTATCAAAATAAGTGTATCAGCTGAGATATGATTGGTCGGGGTGAGGCCTCACATCCTCCCCTACTAGGAATGAACTTCCACCTGGATTTCATCAAAAAGATATGGGTACTGAGATCTCATTTGTGCTGCGTCCTCCCATGAAGTCGTGACCTCATCATAACATTCCCACTGGACCCTAACCTGGTCCAGCTCTTGGCCTCGTAGTGTGAGGGTCCATCGGTCTATAATACAAATGGGATCTAGTGCCAAATTCAAGTCCGAATCAACCTGAAAGGCATCCCAATGTATCACATGAGTCTCATCATAAATATATCCTCGAAGTACAGAAACATGGAACACATCGTGGATGCGTGATAGGCTAGGTGGCAAAGCTAAATAGTATGCAACTAGTCCTATCCACTCGAAGATCTCAAATGGTCCAATGAACCAAGGTGCCAACTTAGATCCCTTTCCAAATCGGATCGGACTCTTGTGCGGTCGCACTCTCAAGAAGACTCTATCTCTGACCTTATACTCTCTATCAACCCTCTTTGCATCTGCATATTTCTTCTATCTATCCTGTGCCTCTCTAAGACATTGTTGAATTAGATCCACCTATTTCTCCATCTCTCTGACTAACTCAGGACCAATAGATACTCTATCCTCAATCCTGTCCCAACTTAAGGGTGTCCTACAAGATCTACCATACAAGGCCTGATAAGGTGGCATGCCTATAGATGAATGGTGCCCATTATTATAGGCAAACTCGACCAGATGTAGGTATTCCTCCCACTTGACCTGATGGTCCATCATAGACATACACAACATATCCTCTAATACCTAATTAACCCTCTTGGTATGACCATCTGTCTGAGGGTGATACACTGTACTAAAATTGAGCCTAGTGCCCAATGCTTCCTGTAACTCTCTCCAAAAGGCCAATGTGAACAATTAGTCTCTATCAGAGATGATCTTATGGGGGATGCCATGAATTCTGACAATATCCTACAAAAACACCTGAGCTACATCTCGTGCTATGAATATAGTATGCATGGGTGAGAAGTGGGAAACCTTGGTCAACGTTTCGACTGTCACCAAGATGGCATCATGGGAGCGAGAAGACATGGGGAGACCAACAATGAAGTCCATAGATATACTATCCCACTTCCACTTAGCAATCTCATGTGGCTGTAGAAGCCCACTGGGGTGATGGTGCTCTACTTTTACCCTTTGGCACTCTAGGAATCTCGCAACAATACCAGCAATCTGTAGTCTCATGCCTGGCCAATGATACAATTGTCTCAAATTTGAATGTAACTTATTAACACCAGGGTGCACTGCATAAGGTGCTCTGTGTGCCTCAAGTATAATGAACTCATACAAATCCCCACTAGAAGGTACATAGATATGCCCTCTATGATGTAGTAGTCCATCAGACTCCAAAGAATACTCTAAATACTTACCCTCTAAGAGTATTTGTGAATGCACTAACTGAAAAAACTCTACATAAAAGGAATCCTCAGGAAAATGACGTAAGATACGCTCTCTCAAATTGGTACAAGTAGTTGCAGGTGAAAGCTCATGGTGTCTCCTACTCAAGGCATCTGCAACCACATTCTCCTTCCCTTTGATGTAATGAACATCAAAATCATACTCACACATGAACTCCATCCACCTTCTCTACCTAGCATTAAGGTTCAGCTGAGTGAAAATATACTGCAAGCTCTGATGGTCGGAATGAAGCTCGAATCTATGACCTAGAAGGAAGTGTCACCACCTCACTAAAGCATGAACCACTACAGAAATATCTAGGTCATGAGTAGGATAATTAATCCCATGAGTCTTCAACTTCCTAGAATCGTAGGAGATAGGTCATCCATTCTACATAAGGACTGCCCCTATTCCATCCAATGATGCATCTATGCACACTACAAAATCTGTTGTTGGGTTTGGCACTGCAAGTATCAGTGCACTCATGAGGGCTCTCTTGAGCTCTTGAAAGGCTCTCTCACACTTCTCTATCCACTCATACTTCTTTCCCTTTCTCTCTAGGGAGGTGATGGGGTGTGCCAATCTAGAAAATCCCACAATAAAGTGTCTATAATATCTTGCTAACCCCATAAAACTCCTCACATCAATGACACTGGTGGGTGTTGGCCAATCCATAATAGCTCAGATCTTCAATGGATCTACGGAGATCCCATCGCCAGATATAAAATGACCCAAGTAATGTACCTTAGGTCAGAAGAACGCACACTTTGACAAGCTACCAAACAACTAGTTCTCTCTCAACTTCTGCAAAACCTACCTTAGGTGCTCCTCATGCTCCTCATTATGAGAATATATCAAAATATCATCTAGGAACACAACCACAAACTTATCCAAGAAGGTGTGAGATAATCTATTCATGAGGCTCGTGAAAATTTTTGGAGCATTCATGAGGCCAAATGGTACCACGGTGAGCTCGTAGTGACCATACCTCGTACGAAATGTAGTCTTGTGGATATCACTCTCCATAATTATCAACTGATGATAACCTAACTTAAGATCAATATTTGAGAACACTCAAGCACCCTGTAACTGATAAAAGAGGTCATCAATCCTAGGAAGTGGGTATCGGTTCTTAATAGTTACTGTGTTCAAATGTTGATAATCAATGCACGACCTAAGTGATCCATCCTTCTTCTTCAGGAAGATCACTAGTGTACCCCAAGGTGCAAACACACTAGGTCGAATATGCCCTTTCTATAAGAGCTCCTCTAGCTGAATCTTGAGCTCATTAAGCTTATGGGTAGTCATCCTATATGGTTCTCTCAATACTGGTTCAGCTCCTGGCACAAGGTCTATGTGAAAATCCACTGCTCTAGGTGGAGGCACACCAGGGAGCTCTGAAGGAAATACATCTGCAAACTCTTGTAGGATAGGAAAATCATTGAGGGATGGATCCCTCTCTGAATCCTCCTCTCTATCACTAATGGTGATAGAAAATAGCTGACATCCCTTTTGCACGCACCACCTAAGCTGCATAGCGGAAATAATGCGAAGAGATACGAGTCTCTGCACTCCAGAGATCACCCTAGGAATACCTTGCTCATCCACACATTCTACCCTCTTTTGTCAACAATCGATCTTGGCGCTATGGGTATAAAGCCAATCCATGCCAAGGACAACATCATATGAACCTAGAGGGGTAATGCATAGATCGAACATTGTGGATGTATCCCCAATCTTAATTTGATAATTTTGGACCATGGAACTAACTAACACCCTAGCTCCTGAGGCTAACTCTACCTCCCAACTGACATCCTGTCTAACTGCCACTAGCCCACAATTCTCCACTACATATGGAGATATAAAGGAGTCAATAGCTCCAGAATCAAATAAAATAGTAACCATACTACCTCATATCATACCCGTGGCCTCAATAACTGTGGCTTGATGCTCAGCCTGGTGGTTATCAACTACTGCAAAAACCCTATGGGATCTACCCATGTCTCCAACTGTAGGTTTTGAAGTAGCTCCTCTCTGACCACCAATTGACTGTCCCTGTGGGCACTCACTCACTATATGACCCATGCCACCGCAAGTGTTACATGGCCCTCTAGTCTAAATCTATACTCCCTATGATCTAGACTAATGTGGTCCTCTAGTCCTACTGGAATTACTGTAACTGACCCTAGAGGACTGTTGAGTCCTAGCTGGCTATGCCTAAGGGGTCTATGTCCTCTGATCCTTTCTAGGACCCTAAGACTACCACTATTTGGGCTTAGAGCCCTGATAAGCCTGTGAAGGCCTCTGTCTAGAATCCTGTTGAGGTCTTTTTTGTTGAGACTATTGACCCTTAAAGGATCCTACTGAGTGATTCTGGTTCCCTTTCCAAGGGGGTCTCTGTTGTCCTGACTTTTGGAAAGAGGAGTTTCAGTGCTGAGACCGATCCTGCGACTCCTGTCTAGTACGGATATCCTCAACTACAAGTGTCCTCTCAACTATCTCTTTGAATGTGGTAGGAAAGGCTAGGTGTACTATACACTAAAGAGACATATTAAGTCCCTTAATGAAATGATGGATACTCAGTTTCTCATCCTTCATGTAATCAACATATGGAAGGATCTCAAGAAACTAACTCTTATACTGGGTCACTGGGTCACTGTGAGACCTCTCTGCTGGAGATCATGGAACTCCTCTACCTGTCTCTATCTAAAATTCTCAAAGAGGTATCTCTCTTGGAAGTGGGCCACAAAAGACTCCCAAGTGATTGTGTCAATACTCACTCCACCTATGGACTCCTCCTGCTCCCACCAAGTGGAGGCTTTCTCCCAAAGGAGATGGACTAAAAGTTGCACCTTTAGATTACTCCCATAAGGGTGCAATCCAAAGCATCACCATAAGCTCTATAACCAGGCCTCTTCTACTGACCCATCATTGGATCCCAAAAACAAGGGTGGCTAGAGTCGCAATAACTCTTGGGTCTCATCTCCAACCTCTCTATAGGGTCTCTCTTTGGCACGTATCTCATGCTTAGGTGGTACCTCAACCTGATGAACTAACTCACCCTCATGATCACCATGAACCTCAACATGTCTGGGTGGGGGACTCCTACTCCTGGGGGACTCCTACTCCTTTCTCTATTAACTTCTCTATCACCCTCGGGAATCGGTGCTTCCCTTTAAGGAATCTGTTGCTCGGGCTGCTGATCTATGGGTGGTAATATCTGCTGAAACACCCTAATCAGATTCTGGAGGATGTCCAGAATATCTTGGTTAGGGTTCTGAGGTGGTGGAGGTGGTGGTGGTGGTGGTGGTTGTGGTGGTGGTGGTGGTGTTGGTGGTGGTGGTTGAGGTGGTACATCCCCCTGTTTTGCCTCAACATGGGAAGCTCTACGACCTCTTCTTTGTCGGCTAGCTCATGTGATGGCAGGCATCCTAAACAATAATTTAAGTTTGAAATGAGGTTAAACATAATGGGTTTAGGTTCCTAGTGTTGAAACATGGCTCTGATACCAAAATTTCATGCCCAAGACTAGGGAAAAATACACAAACAATTTTTTTTTTAAACATAAAAATAACAACTATGATGAAGTTAATTTTCGAGCTTAAAGGTCTAGTCATAGATTGAGTCGGGGTTATCAAAAAAGTCAGATGCAGAGTTGGTATTCCAACTTGATAGATGACAAGAGACCCTATGGTTTAGTACTACAGGGACACAGGGGTATACTAACTCCATTAATGGTTGACCTAGAAATCAAATTTATTAATCCTATTCAATGTCATTACAATCCTTAAACATCCCTGATATAGTAAGGTTCTCACAATTACTATAATATTATCCAATTACATTGCAAAAGGACACATTTAATTTAAATAAAACAAATAAACCTATTAATCTATTAACAAAACTACACAAAATAAAGAAAAATTAAATCTATTAATTTATTAACAAACTACACAAAATAAAAAAAGTAAATCTATTAAACCAAATCTTAAACTAACTTAGTACCTACTAACCATCCTACCCCTATCCCATCACCCTCTCCTTTCTCATGGCTCATGTGCCAAGTGGGTGAGGAGACAAGACAAAAGTCAAGGGGCTGCAAAAAGGGGTCAAATTCCTAAGTAAATACAATGCAAGGCATGTTTTTAAATTGGGCCCACCAAGCTTGTTTTCCCCAAAAGTGCAAACAAGCCTTAGCTTACCATGCAAGGAAATTTGAATGGCAAGGGGGTAGCTGAACATGTCAGCAAGAAAGGTACTAGTCATGTCATGTCTTGGTGGGTGATGCTATACCCAATGAAGATGGCGACCAAAAAGGTAGTCCCTCCAACAAGAAAGCAAGGTAAGTGACATTATAGTTTACTTCATTTTTTTTGTGTTTAATAATATTTTATTGTATGTTGAGGTAAAGTGGGTGTGGGGCCCACTGAAATATTAAGGTAACATGATGCATGTAATAATATGTCTTTTTTTTAATTAGTTTTATTAGTAAAGTTTACACAAACCAAGAGGGGTTAAGGGGGATTAGAACACTAATCACATACTTAGAGAGGGAATGTTGGGGGGAATATTCTCTATGGTAAAGAGAATTAAATCCTTTGCTCATACATTTTCTAGAGATTATTTTGGCTCTCAAAAATTTGGAAAGTGATATTTTTTCCATCTCCTCTAACATTGCATTTCATTCATTTATTTGTTTTTTTTCTTGAATTTAAATGTATGTAATATATATTTTATTGATGCATTACACTAAGAGGATTATTTATAGAGTATTGGTAATAGGTAGTTGTTAATTAGTGTTATAATTTGATTAATAAACCATAGTTAACATGTTTTCCCAAAGGATTTGAAATTGCAATATTGAACTCAAGGTAAGGTGTTTGATCATATTGTGGTAGAAATCTAGATTTCAAGGGAGGAGAAAGAACATATTAAATTTGAAATTTTGCAAGACCAAGATTTAAAAAAACAAGAAATAACTTGAAATTCATCTAAACTTGAGCACATGATTTTTTTTCATTTCACAAATGGTTACATCTTCATTTACAACATTGAAGACTACAAAATTTAATCCATTCCATTAAAAACTTCACCTTCAACATGAAGGCACAATACAAGAAAAAATACTACAATGGAGAAGTCTTCAATATCAAGCCAACAAGAACACCATCAAGCTCCAATTCCAAATGGCTCCAACATAAGGATCTTCCAAAATCGGCAAAGACAACATGAAACTAACCATGGAGAACTCACCTCCCATCCTAGGTCTCAAGGAGACCACCCCCGAGCTAGGAGAGTCGGTAACCAACGGGTGACATTCACACCATTTTCAGAATACAAAGCACAAAAAGAAAACACCCATCCAAGGCTTGCACAATAGGATTCACCTTGAACCCATAACAAGGGATGAAGGTGGATTTCCATGTAGGAGATTGATAATGAAATACATACAAAACCATGCCTTTCCAAGGTATAATCCACATACACTCTTCTATACATTATCCTCCTTATCTCCCCCAAATCAAGATCAATAACCTTCATTGGCATGAAAGGGCCCATACACCTTGCATCTTTTCCCTCTTCTCTCCATGAGAAGAGACTCTATATTTCCATGGAATTTAACTAACCCCTTCCCCCATACATGGCCACTTCTTCCCTATCCAAGGGTGAGTAATGTCATTACACCCTTCACAAAACTCCCTCATTCAAACAAGAATAAAACCATAAGCATGAAATCAAACCAAAATCCCATTCCCTTACATCACAACAACACAAAACACATAAATCACATATACAAGAGAATGAAATACATACTACTCTAATTGCAACAAAACAAGAAAGCTTCCATGGCAATGGTGGAGACCAACCTTCACAAGTGTTATGGAAAAATGATGTTTGAGAAGAGGCCAATCCCTTTTTGCTTCCTTCAATCCAAACTCTAATGTCTCTAAAAGAAGAGAGTGGGTGAACACCCTCTAACTCCACAAAGGGCCTCTAAAAATGTCTCCAAATCCTACTCACCCAACAACATTAATTTCAGAATTGACTCCTAAGTCCTTTGGCTATCCTATGTCCCCTATCATAAATGCAAGATTGGAAAGGAGTGTGGGTTTGGGTAAAAGGTCAAGACTCACTCCATTTTCGCAACATATGAGTAATGGATTTATAAGAGGGTCACCAAGGCCACTAGTGGGTTCTAGAAGTGTTAGAAATGTTCCTAACCCATAGCCCTATCACTAAGGTACTTGTATTTTCCTAAAATTGACCCTTAGGACCTTCTTTTGGCCTCTAGAAGTGCCTAGAAAAAAATTTAAGTTTAAAAAAATTAATTAGGTTCCACTACCAACCTTAGTAGACATTTCATCACATAAACACATAAAAAGTGTCAAGTGACACTGTAAAATAACATAACACAACATTGACATGTCACTAATTGCACAGAGAAAACACCTAATACATACATAAAATTTACGGTCACAAATAAAATCACTTAACAACGAGGTTCAAATCTCTTTATTAGATTCAACCTTGTATTTATGGTTTGTACATAGGGTTGGTTACTGATTCTCTGATAATTTCCATGGTGTTTTTCCTGCACACTAAATTAAACATTAGTAGCTCAATAAAATCACACACACACACACACACACATAGAGATATATATATATATATATCAAATTGCATAATTAATTGACTAAACATTCTACATTTTCACTTAATAACCTTTTCTCATTTTTGTACCTGATAACTATAACCGATTGCATAACCAAAATCACATAACATATTTTTCCATTTGCATTAAAATACTAAAATAATCATCATAATGCATGTGTATACCTAAAGCATCATAAACACCATCAATATGGTATACATAAGTAATCATCACATGACATAAATAATACTAATAATGTCTAGTCTATCAGATATAATGTCCCAAAATATCGAATCACAATGTATCAAAATAAGTGTATCAGTCGAGCTATGATGGGTCGGGGTGAGGCCTCACAAATCTCTATGTCGATGGCCCTATTTAAGAATAAAATATTTGCCTTTGATATTCCTGCTAATCTCTAAGTTGATGGCCCCATTTCAGAATAAAATATATGGCTTTGATATTGTTGCTAATCTCTACGCCGATGGCCACATATTACTGCCACCTTAATACAGGTCTGTGCATTCATGATAGCATTGATGGATCATGATTTTCTCTCCATTATCATAGTGTAGAGTGAAATTTCAACCTTGACAAGTCATGTCCATGGCTTTCATAGATTTTTTTTAGCATCATTTATGGTAGCTAATGTTGCTCATGTAATACATATTACTGCCACCTTCGTACAGATCTGTGCATTCATGATAATAGTCATGGATCATGATTTTCTCTTCATTATCATAGTGTAGAGTGCAAATTCAACCTTGAAAAGTCATGCATATTAGGAATCTTTATGATTTTCATATATCAAACAATCTCTAGTAAACCAGTTTGTTGTTATCAATGTTTGGAATGGACATGGATGCTTCTTGACATGCTTCCTTATCATATAGAATATTGATTTTTTTCTTCTCAAAATTCACCCTTGCCTATGATTGAATCTTTATGAAACTATTTTATTCAGCTATATCACATAATAAGAAGCCAAATATTGGCTCATCTAATCCTTTCTCTGCAACACTGTTAAATTTCATGTTAAGACTACGGTGTTAACACTGCTTGCCACCGTTAACACTTAGGGTGTTAATAGTTTGACGATCAGTGTGTACACTAATAAATTAGTGTTAAAATTATAGGTGTTAACATGCTAAGTGTTGACAGTGTTAACACCCTAAGCTTAATTGTGTTAACAATGTTAACACATAATCAATGTTAACACTTATAATTAGTGTTTACACTTAGAGTGATAACACTGAAGCAGTGTTAACATTGGTAATCAGTATTACCACCTAATCAGTATTACTTAGAGTGTTAACACTATTAACACTTCGAATAAGTGTTAACAACACTGACAACACTACGATGGGTGTGGGATTTCTCAATGACTCAATGATATTTTATGTCTTTCATTCACTCATGGTTGGATAAGATTTTATTTTGGTGTTTATAA